>JBCFXI010000100.1:0-325737 GCA_038496175.1 Ampulex compressa | reverse complement strand
TATATATATGCAAAGAGAGAAGAAGCTTACGATGCATCCTTGTTTCGAAATTTGCGCGAACGAAGTATGGCGGAGCTGGTAATTTGGAGTCCATAAACGGAGCACGTGGCGATTCGGCACGTGCTCGCTGCAGCAGGTACCTGATCGATAGGCGAGCGCCGGGCGATAGATGGGTCACGGAAATTCCTGGGAATGCAATAATCCTACGTATCGCGCACGCATATCGTAACGACGTGAAACGTACGAGGCGATATGCCATTCCGATCACGATCTGACGTGGCAAAGGCGCCAGCTCGCATCCGAAGCGACGGAGAGAGGTATGCGAGGCCTTAGAGATTCTCGACGAACCTTCGGGTAATGGGAATACTCTGTCGGGAAAAGAATCGATGGTAGTAACGCGGGATACGGGCGACGAGAGCTCGGATCTTGATCCTCGTTTCCGGCAATACACCACCGACTCTCGTCTCCGATCATCCGCTTAGATCGACTTCGAGACGCATCGCCCTTCGCCTTCGTATTTAATGCAAAAGTTGAAGAAAAGAATCACTCCTAAGCATCGAGGTTCAAAAAATTCCGTCGTACACGGAATTTTTTTTTAATCAATTTTCACCAGCGACATACTATCTCCAGGTGGATTCCAAATCTCCAAAGTTACGATATACATATCACAGGGGAAAACCCAGAAGTATTTAGGCATATACAGAAATCCCGCAGGTAAGTATAGAGAAACGAGCAGGGCTGTAAATAATTCCTAACCACTCTCTTCCTCCCCGGGCCATTCGCGGTGCAGCGTCATATCGATCGAACGAGGAAAGCTCCATCGACGTTCAGCGCGTCCCCCCGTTGGGAGCAAAAGGAAAAAGGCCGTGTTCTCGGAGGGGGCGAGCGCTGGACACGCACGTCGCCGTGTTTGAACGTTCCCGCTATCGAGAGTCGGCCGATATTGATATTTCCGGCAAAGAAATCGGAGGTGTTTGGCCTACAAACACGAGGGAGGGCGGTCCCGGCACCTCCTTGGGCTCCCTTTTGTCGGTGGATTAATATAGAAGTACTCGCACAACGCGTCCGCTGATACTTCCGGCAGGGAGCGTCTTTATTTTCATTTTTCCCGGCCGGCTCCGCAGCCAGGCAGCCGGGCAGTCAGGCAGTCAGGCAGGCAGGGCGGGAGGGCAAGACCGAGGGCCGGCCTCGGAGCAGCGTGTACACAAATACTCCCGTGTCGCATGCCAATCAAAGAGCGCGCGTTGCATACGCGGAGAGGCACCGTGCGTGCACGTAGCGCGATGTACCGGGCCCCTTTCTGGTGATTCGTTACACGCCGCAGAGGTGAAAGCACCACTCTTGCGGGATTACACTTTGATATCCACGAAGCACGGGGGAAGTGGCAAAAAGAGAGGGGGAGGGGGGCGAGGGGAGGGGAGGAGGGGGCGGAGGGAGGACCACCTTACCGGGCAGGACGTCCGTTACTTCATTATTTGCTCCTCCAATTAAAGCCATTTGTATCAAAAATAAATTTATCGCGCCGGGCTTTTTTCACCGCCATAAATCTCGGAATACGTTTGTCCAGGGCCGATGGGGAGCCGGCCGGTAATGCCATTAAGCGTTTTCGTGGACTTACGAAACCGCGGGGATCTATCACGGGGAATTCGAGGCGGGTGTAACGCCTGTTACGAAACGCACTGCCGACAATGGCGCGGGGTTGACGCAAGAGCGGCACGTAAATTACGCCCGCTGACGGCTGGTAGCCATTTAGAGAATTAATAGTACCTCCCTTTGCCTTCTCGCCCCGCCGGAGGAGGGCCGCTCGAATTCGCCTCGTGCTGGGCCCTTTCGAGGCTCATAGGCGGAATCGGGAGGAAGCTGAAAAGTCGGGCGCGGCGGGCCGAAAAAAAGCGGCGATAAATTATCGTTCGACGGGATACGAAGCAGGATGTAATTTCGTGCGATCGATAGCGAACCGCGAGAATCCCGAGGAGTGGCGGGGCAGGGGGAGGGGGAGAGGGGGTATGAGAGGGGGAGGGGAGGTAGCGTGAGCCGAGAAAGGGGGGAAAAAGGTCGATAAAGTATAACGTCGGTACCGGGTATCTGTCCGAGGCACCCGGACTTTACGGCAGATATCGCGGCGCGATTAGGATCGTTCGCGGCCGATGCAAGAAAGCGGCAAACGTCGGCCGTAGAGAATCGAGGTTGATAAAATTATAATGAGAATTCGATCGTGGACCCTTCCGCGACGAATCGGTGGAATTGCTTCCGCCAGCGAGAGACTTTTCCCCGGAGGGCAGACCCTCCGCTTCCTTCGATCGCGAGAAAGTTATTCACTCGCGAATCCTCCGGCCATAACGGCCGCAATAAAGCAAGGTCGAGGCGTATAAGTATCCAATTAGCAATAAATTTCGCGACCGGGCTTCTTCCATGGTCGTCTAATCCACGTGCGCGCCGAGAATGCCATTAAGGCCACTGGGTATCGTACGATCTGGGCGTTTCGAGGCAAAACCACGCTCGCTCTCTTTCGAGGAGCTCGACGGGGAATAATCGCGGCTCGCGAAATGCGCAAACGCCCGGTTCATTTCTTTTCACCTTCCACTCCTTGTGCTCGTTAAAGTCGCTTAGCTTTTTTTTCCTTCGATTCTCGATCTCCATCAAAGAGCTGCATTTGTCCGAGAGACGAGTCGTCGATGCGCTACTTTGTGTAGGTTGCTTAAAAAAATGTTCGAGGCCAGATTCTCCCCGTGGGGATCAAAATTCCATCCACCGCGCGGCCGTGACTCCGGACCGTTCCTTACGATCGCTGCAAGGGCGAAGCTTTGCCCATCGGTTCCTCGAAGGATAAGACTCGACAAACTCGGGAAAAGACTCCGCCAATATTTTTCTCCCCGCGATGCGTGGGATCCTCGCGTGGCCCTCGAAACCGCACGGCCAGCTTTTGCAAACACTCGAGCTCCGTTTCGACGAGGACGCGTACACTCCTCGACGGTTGACGCCGATCGGGGCAAACACGGGGAGGATGTTCGACGCGGAAGAAAGGAGGAGAACGAAACTAATGGCCCGGCAAGCTACGGTAACGCATAATATACGAGCGCATATCCGGATTTTTACGCGAGAATGTACCGTAGAACTAACGCTTCAAAGCCCACCACGCGTGCTAAGTGGATACCAGGATAGATTACATTAACACGTTCACGGAGGGTAAACATTTTACGAACCTCCAGAAACAAACGGGCGATTTATCTTTTGAACTAATCGTAATATCCAATTTGAAGGAAACGCGTCGAGCGATAAATATAAGCAACCACTCACCAGTATCGGGATCCACGGCGAAGCTGCTGTTCGCCTGGACAACGGCGTACCTCAGGAGCGCGTTTTTCCCCAGATCGGGATCCGAGGCGCTGACGGAGCCGACCAAGGTGCCGGAAGGCAGATTCTCCAGCAATTCGAAGCCGTAGAAATCCTTCTCGAAGTGCGGATCGTTGTCGTTGTCGTCCAGGACGGTGACGAGGACCGAAGCGCTGGCCGTGGCCGCGGGCGAGCCGTTGTCGGTCGCCAAAACCGTCAGGGCATGACGATCGAGCGTCTCCCGATCGAGGGTCTGGGCCAAATAGATCCAGCCGGTGTTCGGGCTGATCCGGAAGGCCGAGGAGCCCTGAAGACGGTAGCTGAGCCGCGCATTGTTACCCGTGTCAAGGTCCACCGCGGTTACCTGCAGGATCTGCGCAAGAAGGACGTTTTAGGATTTATCGGTGACATCCTACCGGATATTCCATTCCCGGTATCGGCCACGAGGAGGAGGAAAGTATCGAGAAAAGCGGGACAAAAGCGGCCCGGCAACAGTGGTAATGAGACGCTTCTCATCGCGATCGCAAGGGAAAAAAGGGCGGCCGGAGGGAAAGGGGCGGAAGAGGATATAGCGAGAGAGAAAGAGAGGTAGAAGGCATGGCGAGCTGGAGAAAGAGAGAGAGAGAGAGAGAGAGAGAGATAGAGAGGGGGAGGGAAAAAGAGAGTGAAGCGGCATCGGGACAAGACCAGTCGATCTGGTCGTTCCGTATTAATTAAGCGCATCCAAGGACCGCGAACCCTAAATGCGTTCAAACCGGTCGGTGTTTTCCAGCGCGGGAGGATCGTGAATTACGAAGGTCGAAGAAGAAGTGTAGGATCAGGAGTATATAAGTTCGTATCCCGGGCACGAAGCCTGGCGCTCGGGAATGATGGATGGCGGCAGAGGGGAAGAAAGCGGCCGGGGAACGGAGAGAGAAGCGAGAAGCCGGCGGTCGTCCTCGCCGGAGAGGGTGGGGAGGGTATGGGGCACCATTAGAAGAGGAACCTGACGTGGGAGCAGGCAGTAATGTGTCTAACTGTACGTTATTAGTTCGCGGCGGGTGAAGGGTTACGCTCACTGCAGCCAGGTTACTCTCGCCGCTCTCTCTCTCACTCTCTCTCTCTCTCGTTCCCTCTCTCGCCACCCCCCTTTCCCCGCAGCGCACCGCCAGCCAAGATATTGTCCGGATACCACCGACAGCTCACAGATCTGTTTCGCCGATAGATACCCCCGATATATACGTGTATACCGGGAGAAAGATGGAAGTAAAGATCGAGTAGCGAAGTAAGAAAGAAGGAGGAGGGGGAGGAGGAGAGGAGCGCGCGGTGCCGCTCGTCCCTTCTCTATCGTTCCAGCGTGTACTCGTAGTATTAAAAATGTGACGTCATTTAACGGGCCTATCTCGCGGCAAGGATCTCGTGGCCATTCGTCATCGGTATCCTCGTATTCGGGATTACGTCCGCTCGTGGCTACCACCACGAGGAATCGTTGTTCCTTGCCTACGAAGGCAGCTCCCCTTCAATGACGGCCGTGTTCGCGGCCGTATCGCGGCTAATGACTCTTTCCCGGCATTCCGGTCACACTCCGCCCCGCCCCTCCCCCCCCCCGTTGTTCGCCCTGCCCCTTTTTATCCTGCTTTTCCCGGGTAATGAGCGATACGCGTGGATAATTATAGCGAGTCGAAGTCGCTGGAGGCGAATCGTACGACGGATTAGCCGATCGTCGCTCTAATGATCCGCCGTGTCCGTTTTCGTAACTTTTATCCTCGTTAACGGCTGGACGAGATCGAACCGTTTGACGGACCGAGCGCGTCGCCCCATTAATCCGCTCGCCCTCTCGACGGAGAGGAGAAGGAGGAGGAAGCGGAAATGGCGAAAGAGAGAGAGAGAGAGAGAGAGAGATCCTCTCCAGCAGCGAATCTCCCCGGGTCTAAATTCGAGCCTAACGGAAAACGGTATCTCCTCTTTACTACGTTAAACAATCTTTCATGCTCGGCAGAGCGGCAGAACCTGTTCGCGGAACGATCAGCGGCGCGCCGCGTTCATCCTAGGCTCCATCGGCCATTACCTATCAATCCCGAGCGGCGGGGCACTGCGCTCGCTCGCAATACGTATCAACGGCAACACGGCCCTATCGGATTATCAGCAATTCCCTATCAATCTCTGGCCCCCATATCCCTCGGTTAATACTCCGACCGCGCCGTTCGGCTAATTCGCCTCTACTCAGCGCGATGTTAATTCCTCTCCTCGCCGACAAGCTCTCCTCGAGTCAACGTCTTCCTCCTCTGCGCCCCCCTGAGCGAGCCGGAAGGGTGGTAGCCCGATTCGAGACGGAGCAAAGGTGGCCGCTCGCCATCTTCCGGGTTGTCCCGGATGAAATTACGCGTCGGTACTTTGAGAAACAAAAACGGAGCTTGGGTGGGGGAGGTGAGGGGGGGAGGTGGCGAGGGGGAGGAAAGTGCGAGAGAAATAGGGAGGGGGAGAGGGAGAGGGGGCGAGGCCAGGGACCGAGGTTGTTAACTCCACGGTTCTACCAGGCGATCCAGAATTTCTTTCTCTCCGGCCAAGGGCGGCCCTCTCGCTCGCCCAACGGGGAATACCATCGCGTCACTTCGACAAACAAATGCCCGCGTGACGGGCGTGTAATGAAGATTTTTCTCACCTGGGAATCGAGCTTGGCGCCTTCGGGAACCTCCACGTGATACTCGTTCCTCTCGAACACTGGGGGGTTGTCATTCACGTCCTGCACCTCGACGCTCAGGCTGAGGTTCGCGGAGAGCCCGGCGCCGTCCAGGGCCCTTATCAGGAGGCCGTGCCTCTGCTGGGTCTCGTAATCCAGCCTCCTCGATAAGTAGAGCTCCCCCGAGCGGCCGTCTATGCCGAAGAGCTCGTTGCTGTTCTGCGCTAGCATGTACCGTATTGGCAGCGAAGGCGTGCTGTCGGGATCCATCGCGTGGGCTACGTACAGCGGGACGTGGAGGGGGTGAGACTCGGGGACCGAAATGCGAACGCTGCTGGTCGGAAAGGAGGGTGCGTTGTCGTTCACGTCCTCCACGTTCAGCTCCATCTGGAAGAATGAGGGTTCAACGTATAAAAATGTCAATGGTGTTAACGCTATTCCTACCACGACCGGTTAGTGATTGCTTTGAAAAATTGTGGAACTTTGAGATGAGGTTGCTTCTGAGATTTTCCACGATTTTCTTGCAGTATACGGATGGATTAATTAATATATTGATATTTTTCCTTTATCCGTTTTTTCTTTAAGGATTATTTATTGCATCTAAATATGCCTGGAAATTGCATGGTAGGGAAAGTGTTAATAAACTAGGGGCAATGTACGTATAGTGATACTCTATTCTTGGCATATATTAGGTTGTTCCAAAAGTTTTTTTTCCTTTATAAGGAAATAATCGCATCGTATCGTATCGCTATGTATAGCGATTCTTGTTGAATCCTCGATACTTGCCTGACAATATCCCACGGATACGCCATTCCGGACCTTGACGCTCAGGATATACTTGTCTCTGGTCTCTCGATCGAGTGGCAGCCGAATTCGCAGCATCCCCGTACTGGGGTCCAACGAAAGATCGGGTTCCTCGTCCACCAAGTAGAATCTGCTCGGTCGATCACCTGCAAAGGTAAAAATCAGAAAACAAATTAAGGCCTCTCGGTGGATAAGATCGGCGTGATAAAGCACGCGTGTAATATTTCCTTTTTTTCCTCGCGTCCGCCTTTGCGTGCCTCAAAAGTCTTCGTTGATAGAGGGAAAAAATCAACGCATCGGGGCTTCGATCTGTGCGAGGAGAAGAAAGGTGCACCGCATGCAAGTCATCCTAACCACGCATTAACTTCTTCGTTCTACGAAAGAGAAGGAATTCGTGTGCTCTTCGAGGGCTAAAAAGGGGGAATGTAAAACGAGAAAACTAAAAAATGTGTACCGTAAGGATGATGGAGAAGTATACCACGGTGCACACATCTTTTTCGTTAATTATAACTTCCAGTTTTTCTCGCGTGAGCGAAACACTTCGTTCTCTTCTTCTTAGCGATATACCTGCGTGCAGGAAACTTTCCATAACCCCTGCCGCATGTTCTCCCGAGTATTATCGTCGACCGATTAAATCTAATGAGAGCGAGTGCAAAGCCAACGACTAAGCCTCCTACAATTGAATTAATACAACTATACTCGACTGTATTAACCGCGTACGCTCGATCTCCCTTCGTCCATATCGGCCATCGCCAGAACGATATCCCCAATCTCTAGCTTCCCTAGCAGCTCCATCGATTCCACACCACATACAGACACACGCGTCCGAAAATCGTCCATCCTCCGTTTCCCAAGGCAGTACACGAGTCCATCGAAATAGACGCCCAGTGGAAAAATCCAGAGGCGATAGGCGAGCTCCCAAATCATCCTGGCGCAGCCTTTATCGCCAGCACCGTTGTAGCGCCTTTTATTTCCTCCATTTATTACGGTACATAAATCGTCCCGTACGCCCGAGAGATTCCAGAGCGCCAAACGCCTACGTGACTTAATCCCGCGGTCCTCCGGAAAGTAATTCGTCAGCTTTAACCGTGGAAAGGGCTCGCCTTCGACTCCGATATCGACGCCAAGAGGAACGAAAGGACGACGCGAGGAGGTCCGTCTCGGTCCCTCCGAGGCTCGCACGCTCGTCTCAGGGGGACGCATGACTGATGGGCATTTATCGATTCTTCGACGGCGACCTCCTCCGACCTCCTCGCGCGGGCCGCTCCGTCGGTCCTGCTACTCGAAATCAATTAATAGGCAAATTGGCCGGTCATTACTGCTGGCAGATGCAATTCCATGATGGACGATTCGACGGCGGCCCGGCGCATGTTTCTCGCATAACGAGTGCCGTTCCCCGTCCGCCCACGTGCAACACGCCAAGAACCGTACGGATCCTCTGGCCACGCGGAATCCCACGTGGTGCATTGTTCCTGCGCAGGGCTTCCAGATCGCCAGGGCTTTTGCCGGGCCTATTGAAAACTGCCGGAGAACCGTTACTCCCGCGCGTCACACCCCGCGGGCACCTCCGTGAAAGTAGACGAATCGCCTCTTTGTCGCGGTATTTCAATCTCAATGCCGTCCCACGGGCCGAATGAATGCCGGGCCAGCTCGGGGAGTGGAAATTCCCTTATTACGCCGCATTGTTTGCCGTAATTGGAGTAAGCATTGAGCGCCTTCCTGGCACGAGCTTCTTTAAGATCTCTTTCATACGCCACGTGGACCGCGGGGAGATTACCTCCTCTTGCGCGCCTAACGTCCCTGACGTAAGTCCCCGGCGATAGCTATTCACGAGAGCGGAATCGTCGCTCTCCGTGCGACCTCCATTCCAACTCTCTTCATCGTACCTCGTTCTCGCGTTAGACGCGAGGGCGTCGCTCTACCAAAGCCACCTCGACGTCCTCCGTCGCCCTCGCAACGTGATCCCCTTTAAGGGGGATAGAAATTCCGCGAGGAAAAGCGGGGAGAAAGGGGCGAGTCAAAACGCCTCGATATCTCGACGCGATTCGCTGGCAGGCAGAAGCGTAACGTCGAGATCCATTACGGCTGATGAGCGACGCGGGGCCGCTCTCCGTGGAAGCGCCCGATAATTGCTCCCATCGATCGATCGACGGGGGGATCGGCGTGCTCCAAATGGGGAGCGCAGGTAGCCACCAGGACAGCGGCGCGTCCTTCCTAGATGCGTTTCGACAAATCCCATGGATCTACCGCGACGTCCTTCGCGGACTCGATCGGCTTTTTCCGCGGGACGTGGGGGGAAAAACTGGGAGGACCTGAACCGCCGCACCGCCTCCGTCGTTTTACGTGGAAGCCGGCCACGTGCAGCGACGTTTCCACGATATATCCGGTGATGCCGTCTGCGGCCTCCTCGTCGAGGCGGCACCCGTGACATCGGCCGACGTTCTCGCTGGGGCCTTAAAGATGTACTCGGCCGCTTACGTGACCGGCATAATTTATGGATCGCTATTTATACCCGCCTCGCCCTCCACCCCGCCCTTTCTGCGTTTCCCCGTTCCTATGCGTATCAACGTCCGGGCGGCTACACGGAACGGATACGCCGGAACGCCGACTCGTGGCACTTACACGCGCGTACTCGACCGTAAAATGCGATAGGCTCCTTTAAATTACCCTGCGAGCAGAGGGATCCATCCTGGCGGCTGGACCAGCCGTCAAAAGGTCCCTCGAACGATCGCGCGGATCAAAGGCGAGGGCTAGTTTGGTGGGGCTATGGTACTGCTGCTTTGCGCCGCTGGTTTCTTCGATATAATCCCAGGATTGGACTCCCGAGAGTGTTCGGTGCGAGGGACATCGCTCGGTCTCCTCCTGACTGTGTAGTGTCCGATGTAAATATCGTAAGAGATTTAATCGGGTGCCAGGACTTGTTTAGGATTAATCGAGTTTAATGAGACATATTGCTCGCGAACGTCTACTTGCTTGGAGTTATATGTGTATTTAAAAAACTGGTCCTTGGGAGCAATTATAGATGATATAGTATAGGCGATAATATATGGGTAATGTAGATGATGAGGAATGATTGCTCGCGGGGCATGTTTTTTTTAGATGTATAAATCAAGTTTATTCAAGTTTGAGGAGTACAGTATCGCTTTATTGGCCAAAGTACCATCGAGTAATTAAGCCCGTACGTTTCTTAGATTTAATGCAACAGGGCCGTTCGGCGTGGTGTTTATCATTTAAGACGGGCCTCCTCCCACCGGATCAACGTCGCGCGTTTCATTCGGGGAGATCCAGAGATGATAGCTAATTAAGCAACACGGCCCTTCGACGATATTTAGTACCGCAAGGATGGTGCTAGTCGTTTAACCAAAATGAGGCACGCCGCGATTCAATTTGCAATTCTAATCGAACTTCTTTATGCGCCGAGCGATTGAGAGATTAGATGCGATCTAACGGCGAATAAGAATATCATAAAACGCCGCGATAGCTATCTCTAATATCGTATCCCGAGCCCGAACCGAGATATACCCGTGGAACGAATGCGATACCACCGCGGCGGAGATACCCGTGAAATTCTAGCGCGAAACCAATGAGATTCGCTCGCTCATTTGTTCAGGAATATCGGATGATCTCAATTCACTTTGAACGTCGGACCACCGGATAATATTCTTTCGATCCCAACCGATAGAGCGGGAGTGTAAATAACTTTGGTGGAAGAATTTAGAATCCGCCGCACCGACCATCGGGATTGTACATCGCGTGTAATACGCTTACGCGATAACAGCGTAGGCGTTAATATAATGAACGTTATTTAGCACCGCCATTCAGCGCCTATCTCAAACTCTAAATCAACAACCTTGCCTTCGTGAATTCCCGCTAAACAGCCCGACCTGTCCGCCGCCTTTCCTCGACTTTCCTTGCCAACGTCGAAAATCCCAGGATAACCGTCGATCGCGCAATACGCTCCCTCCAATATCCTCGAATACAAAACTACACTACTCGCGCGAATCTCTCGGTATTCCAATCCACACGAGCTCCATCACCGCTCGATCTTCGTCACATTTGCAAAGGGATATCTTCCTCGCATCGCGATGCACGCTTGATTTTTCCACGCATCCACTTCAGGAGGATCAAAGGACTCGCGCGTGCGAAGGTGCGCGCAATCCTCGACTTCACGCTCGTCCTCGAAGCGTCGTAGGTTCTCGTAATGAAGCGGGGCCCTTCCCGCGGCCTTGGCGGCTTCACGCGAAAATCGAGGGGGCGAATGTCCGCGACGCGTACGTTACGGATTTCCTCGGTGCATCGGCTCGCCAGGCAAAAACTCGCTCTCGATTCGATCCACGAGGCACCGGGAGGAGCGTGGGGAGTCCGGGCTGCCGGGGGCAGGAGCGAGGGTAAAGGTAAGTGGGCAGGGGCAGGGCGCAGGGGGCAGGGGGCTTTGAGGAACCGGGCCGGACCGGCGATCTCCGCGAATTAATCAAATACGCGAGCGATTTGTCTTCGTTACACCCACGTGGGCACCCCGGGGGGACGCGCGTGTAACCGGGGTGACGGAGCTCTCTCGAGTCGGCACCGCCAATAAAAAAAACGCGCTTGCGGTGCGCTGCCATTGCGATCCGTTCGTCCGCCTGATATTGGGTATTGATTTAGCCTAGCGCGCGATACAGCAAGGTTCAGAACAAATATGCGCGCGGCTCCCTTATGCTTTAACCCTTATGTAGGCAACCGATAATTTCCAGGTTGCTTTACGACTACGTGGTTTGAAGGGTCGATATATTAAACGAGAAAAAGTACTGTTGCCCTTGGAAAGATTCCTTCCCAAAATTCATAGTGTCCATCGTTTCTTTGACACACCCGGAATTCGGTTACAAACTATCGACACGCGTGACGTATAAAAAGAAAGGAGAAATGACAAGCCAAGGCTGTGGGTAAATCTAATTTTAGACACTCCAAGGTGACTTTCTAACTGCGGCTCTGAACTATATATATATATATAGCGCGTGAAAAATGTTGGACGCGACGAAAGGAAGGTTCGAAATCGGATATTCCACGCGGTAGTTCGACGCTCTATCCGCTCCTCTACCCTAGCAACAGGAGTCGCAATTTATTCGTCCGATAAATACCCCTTACAGTGGAAACGCCTAGGCGGAGCTCGGTAACGAGCGGTCATTTGCGAAAACTGGTTGCTTTCCAAGTGCGCTGCTGCATCCACGAGAGGAATCCTCGCGAGGAAACAGAGCGCGCACGGATTGCCCGCGCCGATAGGAGGGAACGCCTGGCGACGTTCGAGAGGCGAGACCGCGGAGTTAATTAGTCTTAATAAGCATTTACGACGCGCCGTGTCCAGGTGCAGGATTACGGGATACCCTCCAGAGGATGATGAAGAAAGGTTTTTTTTCTCCTCCAGAACAAAATCAACGAAGCCATCCTCGGACAAGAGTGTAGGAAACGTACGCCGACCTCCGGATGGAACCTAGAAAAGCTCGGGGTGCCTCGAATTCTGTAATCGATACGTCGGTACAAATCCAAGATCCCATATAATTACGCGTTATCTTTAATTAAAAGTCTCGATCTCGGGGTGGAGTGCGCGTAACGGTAGAGATTCCTGGTTTATTTTCGAGGGATTCGCGGTACACGCGCGGATATTCGCGATTACTCGGCCGGTCGCCGGTATCATTCCCGGTCGTGTACGGGCCTATGGGATAGCATCGAGGATCGGGCCGTATCGGGATGCGGAGTAAATCGTAATTACACACGGAGAGTAGTGCAGGATCGTTGGACCCTCCTCTAGCGGCGAGAGCCGATGGAAAAAGATCACGCGGACGTTTAATAACACGGGTACCGAATGCTGATGGGTATAGGAAGGGCTCGAGTGTGCGTGTACGTCTTTCAGGCCGGCACCGGTCCGAGGATCCGAGCTCGACGGCTCGTACGCACGGCCGAGCGTGTAGGCTTACCAACATGCGCGCGTACAACTCTCCAAGGATGTACCTCGAATTAGTGTGCATCGGAGGCCGTACACGCGCCCGCTCCCATACGTATGTACGAGTCGGTAACGATTTTAATAACACGGGTACCGGACGCTGGTGGGCATAACGTCCGATGGACACGCGTGTGCCCCCCTTTCGATCGATATCGACGCGCGATAGCGAGCGCGAGGTCGCGGCACCACGTGTGCAGCTCGTGTAAATAGACGCGTACGGTTCCTCCTGGCCTCCGGGAAACATAGCGGTAAGCGCAATTTCAACGGTTCGACGTTCGGGTATTTCAAGTTTCACTTGTTTCACAGCTGGTATTATTTACCGCGCGGTACGTGGAGGCTGTTTGGCAATGGAGGGGACTCGATGATGCGGTGGATAGAGATATGGAGAAGCGGTACGATAATGCTGCGCCGACGTTAATGATATCGATCGTTTTTCCGATAACAGTAGAGTGTAACGTTGTGTAGCTCATAAAATATAAGTATCTTCGAACAATGCTCTTCTCACGGTTGTGTGAATATAAAGAATTCCTGAGACAAGCGATCGACCATCGTTTATCCCAAGAGCCATATTTTCATTCGTTATTCGAACCCATTAAAATAAATTTTTTGGCATCTGTTAAATATTATTTTGGCACCGTTTAAAGTTCCTTCTGAATCACCAGAGGTTTGCCCACTGACGTGCAAAAGAAAAACGACGATATATTCGGATCGTATTAGCAAGGAGAACAATTTGCGAGTAATGGCGATGCTCGTAGTCGGGATCGACGTTCTCTCGTGGTCTCGGTATATTACCCTCGCGCGGGATACCGATCGTCGGAGCGTTTCTCGCTTTCAAATCGAGCATCGCGATAGGCAGCCCCGGGTGGCGAAGGTTGCAGTCAATGGTTACCGATCGGCACATCCTGCTTTCTCGCATGCGTGTGCGTACGCCGGCGTGCGTACACGTGCGCGGCACAGTCCGGCTACTCCGGCCAACACCTCGTACCCGTGCAACACCTCGTACCACAACGTGGTACCTCTAGTGTACCGACAATGCGAGCTGGTAGGAAACTCGCGGAGAGCTCCCTGATTCAGAATAATCCCGCGTTGTCCACGGTTCCCTCTCTTATTTACGATCTATCCGCATCTCCTTCCCCGTTGCGGCATCTGCCCTTTCTCTGTTTCACGCTCTTTCTCTCTCTCTCTCTCTCTCTCTTTTTCCGTATCTCTCCGCCTCCCTCCCTCTCGCTCTCTCGTCCATCCACCACGATGCGAGGTAACCCCCTCGACGCCGTGTTCCTCGCGGCCGACGTCGTGCCAGCCCTTTTTATCCCCTACCTCCCTTCATCCCGCTTCCTCGCTCGTTCCCTCTCAATCGCACAAATGGAATTCATTTCTAGTTCCTTGACTCCCGTACCGTGCTCCCCACCGGCTCTCTTTCTCTATCTCCTTCCCTTTCTCCTTCACTCTCGCCGCGTCTCTCCGTCCCTCTCTCACTCCCTCCGCCTCTCGTCCTTCCCGCCGTGCCTCGTCCACCTCCTCCCCCCGCCTAGGCTCGTTCTCACGTGCTCCACGCGGAGGACGACGAGGACGAGAGTCATCCGGATCGCCTAGACGGTGGCACGACCGCGGCGACTTATTTTTCTGGCCTGCCCGGGGCCTCTGCCAGTACACCGCGTGTACTCTCTCGCGGTGACGTTCGAGTCGGAGCAAAAAGCGCCCGATTGGGATAAAAGGCTCGGCGGCGAAATTTAGTCGTCGCGAAGGATCGCCGCTCGGAGGACGACTGTGTTACTCGGAGCCTCGCAGCCTCGTTTCGTTATTCTTCAATAATTCCGGTACGACCGGTGCAGTCGAACGCGAGATCTCGCGATGGGAGCGGCTATTTCGCGATCGGGAGTACATCGTGAAAAAGATGGTCCGTGCAATGAGATGCTCGATTAGTGTGGGGATCGCGATTAAGTCCTATTTTTTCCGCCACCACGCGAGCGTAATAGGCAGCAGTGTCGGGGCTAAAATCCCGGGTACTCGTATGGATATGCGCTCCTCGCAGGAGGCTTTTCCCGGGGATGACTCCGTTAACTCGATCGCGTCTAAGCGGTGCCTATACTCGAGGAGCAATTCCGAGGACGACGGAGGTTAGTCCCCCGCGCGCTCCCTCGTAGTTACCATGCCGGCGGTTGGTTATTTATTTTCGCCGGGTAATCTTCCCCCGAGCACTTTCGTATCAACACCGAGCAACCACCCCGCGCACACTCGCGGCAGGTGCACGTACGGGGAAGATTACCGCGTACAATCCGTAATTGATACCAAACGCATCCCGATCGACAACACTGTAGAACAGGTGTCAATCGTGACGAATGACCGCATACGGAGATACGCCGACGAGTGACTCTGTACCTTTTTCAGAATCCCCC
Source organism: Ampulex compressa (assembly GCA_038496175.1). Lineage (NCBI taxonomy): Eukaryota > Metazoa > Arthropoda > Insecta > Hymenoptera > Ampulicidae > Ampulex > Ampulex compressa. The sequence goes on along the minus strand of JBCFXI010000100.1, from coordinate 310,568 downwards.
AGGAGTACTCGGCCCTCTCTCGCGTTCATTTACATGAGCTCGCTCGCATAAACACTACCCTCGCACGTCCAACCGTGACCAGCATAATACGCGGTACACCGAGTCCACCGAAGGAACTTCTAATTGGTGGAGGAACGCTGGACGAAAGTATCGCGCGTCAATACACGCCATCGCCCCTCCCCCTGCCCCCTCCACGATAATTATTTCCCGTCGGGCCTATTATCGCTTACCATTACGGTGCAAGATCGTTACCATCAGCGATGCAAATACGTCACGCGATCCGCGCCGATTTCCGAGCGCCCCTTTCGCGTTACTCGTAGCAAAGGGGAGGAAGAGAAAAAGGAAAGCGCGAGTACCGCGCCGAGAACCCGCTCTCGAATTCCTCGCAGCGGCCCTGGATTTATCCCCGCGATGAGCCCATCGGTCGAGGCGATCCCGAACCCGCCTACGAGAATCGATACGGTGCATTTAATAAACGAGGGGAACGAGGAAAAACCGGTCGCAGTGGGGAAAACATTCTGGGCCGGGAAAACGTCGATGAAAGCCATCCCGAGGATTCGATCGCGCCGTATAAGGACTCGCCAGTCCCCTTGCCTACGCTCCTGGATACGAGGCTGTATACCTCACAGAGAGAGTTTCTCTTATTTTGCTAATTAGCTCGTAACGGGCCATCCCACTCGAGGTCGCTCGGTGGCTGGCCGGTCGGCTCTTCAGGGGCGGCACCGCCGTCGCGGTAGCCCGGCCGACGTAAACGCGCATTTACGATCGACGAGGAAAGCCCGTAATCGCCTTCGGTGAATACTTTGTCGCCTCGCCTCGTGCCTCCTTTCCTCGGCTGCCCCCCCCCCCGCCCCACAACGGCGCGCCGCCAAACTCCGGCGCGAGGCCATAACCGAGCGAGTTACGAGCTGTCCCGCTCTAAATATGAGGATCAGCGTTTCCCCCCTTCGCTCGTCGGTCCCTTTCCCCCTCCCTCCCCCCGCTCCCACCCTTTCGCGCCACGGACGCGATCGATTATTCCCGCAGAGATTCCGGAATGTCCCAGGGCCCGGGAGCCAATAAAGGCCCGACCGTTTGCATAAATCCGTGGATTTTTAATTGGACCGGGTAGGCCGGGTTATGGCGGCGATCGAGATAGGCGCGATCACGCGAAAACGATCCGGCCGGGGACCGGCGCCAGCCAAAGAATAGAATCCGCCGTCCGTTAATTAGGGAGGGCAGGCAATCAAATTTGAGAAATATGTCTAGAAATGTCCGGGGACGAGCGCGCCCGGAGGGTTATTCCTCGATTCGGAGATATTTCGCGGCCCGTGGAACTTTAAGAGCGTATCGTAACCGCGAGGATCGACGCTGGACCGCTCGGGGTTGTGAGACAGGATGCCGATATTGTGCGGAACTAACCGCGAGTCCGCGTTTCGAATCAAAAGCTCCTTGTGTTGTGGGATATGTGGAATCGAACGAAAGACCTTAATGATCGATTGATTGAATAGTTGAATAAAGGAAATTGATCGATGAAGTACCCCTTGGTGCAAAGTCGTGATTACGTATACCGTAGCTCTGGTGGCTTGGAACCCACCTTAAACAATAACTCCTAGGCCAAATGACCTTACCATTCTTGAAACTGAATTACAAAAAAAAAAACATTGCTCCTGACGGTCTACTTTCTCGGAAAAATGTATTAAAAAAAGTGATCATACTTTGATACACCATCACACCAGCGCCCAAATTTGTTCGGCTTATCGATAGTGTATTAATGGTACGAGCGACAGCGAATCGCAGCGCGAAGGCGATCAAAGCCACGCACCTTCGCGCTGCTCCTCCCGTGGAAAGATCGGCGAGGGCAAAAGCTGCAAAACCGCGAGGATGGCAGCAGGTACGTGTCTCGAATTCCGAACGAGACGGCCCTCAAACCAGATTTACGAAAATCACGCGCGAACGACGCCGAGAGGCGCAAAGGGGGAAAGCCCGGGGGCGGAGAGATGCCTTTATGAGCGAACAACACTCTCCGTCACGTAACGAAAAACGATCTCGTAATTAAATAATGATGATTAGCCTTGGGTCGTGGTAGCGTCGAGCGACGCGACGAATGCGATGAAGAAGCGATACCGTGGCGAAGGCACGCTGTCGTTGACGGCGGTCCCGCTCGTCCCTCTTTTCTCCTTGGCCATCCCCCTCTTCCAATTCCTCTCCGCGCTCTCACCCTCTCTCTTTCCCATCGCGAAGCATCCGCCACCGTCGTTTCTTTCGCCTGGCATTTACTGGAAAACTCCGGGAGACACACGATTACGTGCGATGCCAAAGCGCAGGCCCGATGGCTCCAATACCGCTTGTTTATTTGATTCCCGGTATCCGGCATCGTTTGCCTCGAAAACACACACGACTCTCGGGACGGCTTGGAAATCACGAAACCGTACGCTACAAATGTCACGTGTATAATTCAGAAACTGCTGGAATTCGGGACGAGATGTCCAGACCGAACCACCGCGCGAACCGTCAAACGAGCGCGTTTACTTTTCCTCCCTGTACTTTCCTCTTCTCATAGATATTTAAGGCATATTTGGATATATCCTATTCTTTCCAAAACCTCTTTAAAGCTTCTCTATTTATCCCTAAACTGGAAAGATTCCGTGTTTATAACGATACGATTCTTTTCAAAATTAATGTTATCCAAGTAATGTTGCTCCAAGTAGTACCTACGCCGAGTGGCGCAAAATCAGATATTTAGCCTTAATTCCACGAACATACACGCTTCGTATTCTTCTCTACATTAAAAAGTGCCACCCAAAATACATACCCAAGACCCTTTAAACACGATCGCTCTCATTTTCAATCTTCAAACCAGTATAAGAAAGCACATTTTTGTCCTTCTCCAGAAAATCATCGCGGCACTGCCAAGACCATCTCGCGGCACTCCGGTGTGCCGTGGGCACGGAGCGGTTGCGGAGCGGCGCGCTAACGGGCCGCATTGGGCTTATAATGGCGCCGAGGGGGAGATCGGCGAACAAACGAATAGAGCCCCGGTACATGCGTAAGACGTCGCCGGCTAGAGACGCGGCTAAATGGCCCTGCATGTCCGACGAGCCAACGGCGGAGGGTGGAAGGAAGCAGGCGGCGGGGCGGCGGGAACGACAAGACAATGGACGGCGACAATAAGGCCGCCCTCCGGCTCGGGGCCCGACGCGAAAATAAATTAAAATGATCCCCGACGTTTGCTACCGCGGCTACCAGCACCGTGACTATTAGCGCGTCGCGGTCCTCTTCCGTCGTAGGATTCGCGTCGAGATACCTGCGGGCGTTGCGACGCGATGGACGGGATGAATGGAAACTCGGAGCTTCGCGCGAGAGACTTGGACTTCTGTCTCTATGGCTCCGTGCGTCTGATTTTTCGATATTACGCGTCCATGGCTCCGCGAGTCTGATTTTTCGATATTACGCGTCGAGGTAAAGGTTAATCCTCGGTTTATACGATATGGGGCTTAGATATTCGAAACTAGATTATGGGTATTGTGGGGTTAAGGAGCCGTGGAATGCGGCGTTTGTGTATATGAGCGATAAGTGGTGAGGAATTCTCGTGGAAAAGGAATGCCGGCTCGAAGGGGCGGTGGTGAGGTACCGAAGGCGCGGCCAGAAAATTCGAGATGGTAAGGACGGTGAGAATTGATAAGCGACAGTGAACGGTCGAAAGCGGAGGAACAGTTTTATAATGGAAAGCGAAAGAGAAACTGGTAATAAGCGAGTAAGGTAGGAGGATCGAAGGATAGTATTACCATGTAGGAGACTGAACGTGAAATAGGCTGGGATTGCTTTGTAATTAATATACTATATATTATATCGAAAGAAAGGAAAGCGGAAAGGCCATTGCACCTCGCATCCACGCCATCCCTCTCTCCCCGATCGTACATCTCATCCTTCCTCTTTCCCTGCCTAGCTTACGATATACAATCGTAAGTATTTAGAGCTACGGTACTGCAGTGGATGGAGACTCGAGTTGGAATCTCGCCCATCACCTCTGCTCTTTCCATGTAATATTTATACCGCAGCTCTGGTGCTGCGGAACGCACATTAAAACGGTAGATCCCAAATAATCATAGCGGTTCGCGCCAAAAATCGATCGCAACAAATCTTGAGTATTAAAACTGCGAAATTTCCCAACGACCCTGAAACGTTCGATTGCCTACATAAGGGTCAAGAGCGATAAGTCCGTGCGAAGGAAGATCGACGGGCGCCCCTTTCCATCTCCATCCCCCTCCAGCCGGCATGGAACAATCTCATCTAGGATTACCCCGCAGTAATTCACCTCCCTCCGCGGCCCGAGAAGCCGAGGAGGAGGATCGAATCCCCGAAGGATCCGAGAGGCAGATATATGCGCGCGTGCATATACGGAGTAGACGGGGAAGCCTCCGCGTGAGATGGTAAACGGCGATAACGAGGCGCGAGATAAGAGTCGGGGAGGCGCATCATAGAGCCAAAGCGGGACGAAGGGAGGCTCGCTCTATCGCGGATCCTCGTGCTCGTCGTACCTCGTACTACGCGCCTATCTGCGTATCTACAGGGTGTTTCTCGAGCCGTGGAATCCACTCGAGGGATGGAGGAAAAATAGTCGAACAACGATGACGGCTCGCGCAACGTACCAATAGGGCTTTTAAGGGAATAGAGGAAAAGATGATCGCGCATCCGAACGATCGCATCCGCGATCGCGAGCTTCTAATCGTGAGCTCGTATTCGCGAGCGAGATCGCGATCGCCGAGCTGGAGATCCACGTCGGCTCGTTCCCGCATTCTCCGAACGTGATACGAATAAATGCCTCGCGAGCCGCGCAAAGCGCCTCTCCGCGCGTTGGCCCGGATTTTGAGCGGTCGGACCACCCTCGTAACGCGTGTCGCGGCTTGGGAAACACCCGGTACATACCCGTGAGAGCAGCCGCCAGGAACACGCGCACCTCGATCGTGCGGAGTCCGCGCCGCGAAACCACGGGGTCGCAATGCTCGTGGAATGTTTTTCCTCGTGAATCGAAGGCCATTGCGGTGCGGCAATGAGCCTTAGTATGCACGCGCTACGAAACGCGCTTGTCGGGAGCGTTTATCGTGATATATTCCAGGAGAAATACCCGGGCGTACCGTCGAGTCGTTCCGCGAGAAAGGGAACGACTCTTTCCTGGGTTCCTCGAAAAGCGAGTCGCGCGCGGTTACGAGCGCGCGGCTCGTTTGGCGAAACGTGCCACCGAAGAAGTGGCTTCGCCAAAAAATCATATCTCGCCTCTTCCGCGAGTACTTTATCCCCGACTCGTGGCTTTTACACTGGAACTACCGAACGGGTCAAGATGACTGGTCGGTCGCTTCTTTAAAAAATCGTAGTGCTTTGCAACGATCCATTTTCTGAGATTCTCCATGATTTTTATGCAGTATTTAGATCATCATATTGATTTACCGCAATTTTCTATTACCCTCCCTTTTTTTTTTTTTTTTTTTTTTTTTGATATGTATGTGGTGTTCTCAATATACCCAGAAAGTGGCTGGTAGTTCTAATGTTAATATCGTACCGGGTTACGAGAGTTTCTCCGACCCCTCGATTTTTGCCCGGTCTATTCGCGCTCGTACGTACCTAAACCATGAAAGTAATGGCAGCGATCAGCCAGGGGATAGACCGCGCGTTTATCGCTCCGGCTTTCTAGAGAGCGAAATGCGGGAATGATACGCGTCGGAGCGAAAGGCGGCGCACGCACCTGGCGAGGATGAAGGCTCCGAGTTATTTCCCGAAAGTCCAGAATTCGATATCGAGCCGTGGAAAGGAGAACAATGAGGAAAGCGGCGCACCTGCGGATTATTAATGCGTCCTGCCGCGGGCGATACTCCCCGCTGGTTTATGAACTGTGAAAATCTCCGCGGCACACGCGGCTCGGCCGATCGGCGTATTTCACGCACGGCGGAATCCGGCGAACTTTCTCACGATTCGGAATTAATTTTACTGCTCGGAGGATCCACGTTGCTTCTCGTAATCCCCATTTGGTGTGTCGATCCATTAGAGAAGCTCTTATTCACCGCTGGGCGCTTGGCCTTGATTATTTTAAAGGTTGTAAATCAAATTGAAAGCTTACGTAAGTGAAAATTCAAACGATAATCGCTCGGCGCGTGGTATCGTTTTTAATCGTTAACGATCGAAAATTAACGCTCGGACGACCGCCCACGAGATTTCTTATTTTTACCTCTTTTCTCTGGAAATAGTGCGTTATGAAAGTAGTGGTTAAACATTACAATATTCGCGATATTCGAATAAATTCACGCGTTTCAGGATTTAACGCGTTATAATATATCAATTATAAGATTAATAAATTAACAAGGAATTAATACGCGGTGATTGAAGCGTTAACATGGAAAGAGGCGTGGAGAAAAACCGAACCGCGATCCGATCCTTTCCACGATCGTTTCTCATGACTCGTCGGGACGAATCAATGCGCCGAGAGGCCGTTCGAGAGCATCGACATATCGTTCGCGGTGCTTACAACGGCGTACAACGGTACGAAACAACGCGCCACGCCGATTTTGCAACGGTGGCACGAGGTCGTCGCGTACCAGGACCGATTTGCATCCGGCAATAAACAGTCGCCGTCGAAAATGATATAAACTGTTGCGGGGCTGCGGAGAACGAGCCAGCTGGGATTATCATAAGCGTCCCAACCTCCGTCTAACCTCCTCTCCTCCTCTATCCTTCAACGCGTTGCAACGCGTACCCTTTTTTCCCTCTCTCTCCCTCGCAGATGCTAATACGAGATCCTCGAAACGAACGTAGACCTGCGAGCGCGAATAGTTCTCCTTGTACTCAACTCCGACTAAAGGAATGCAAGGGCGATCGTTGCGACAATTTCGAAGGACTTTCACTTTGCAAAACTCGGATCCTACGATCCAAGCGTCTTATCTCACCACGTATTCCATACGTTATTCAAACAGAGGCATTTCCCTCTCGAGGCATCCTTCGGATTTTCCATCCGCCAGGAACGATCCTTCAGGGTGTATATTCGTTCGGTGTATTTCGATCGTCGCTCGATACAGGGCCTGTGCGAAATGAAGCTTCGAGCGAGCCGGAGCGAGATCGACGAGTGGGCTATCGGGGAAATAATATCGAGGCTCGAAGGAGTGCTCGAAAGGGAGGGTGGAACGGCGGATAGACGCCGAATTCCAGGAAGGCCGTTGCGGGAATCAGATCGCGAGCATTCGTCCTCCCGTGGCAGAACGGCCGGTATCTTCGCCAGCGGATCTCGTGGCTCGATTTAAGTTGCTCGCCCGTTCTCTCCCGGCGGATGCAACGCCGCCCGAGTGGAGCTTCGGAGGGACGGTGGCCGCACGAAATTTGCAAGTCCGGGCGAAAGCACGATGCGCGCACGAGAAGAAGGTAAGATCCGCAGATCGCAGCAGAAAAAGAAGGGGCGAGACGGACGGCGAAAGGGAGGGGAAAGGGCGAAATGGTGAATAGGTTATCCTGGAAATACTTCGTCCTCGACTTTGAGCGAATTATATTTTTGAACTTTCCTCCAATCGCCAGTGGTCAGCGATCGTGACTTATGATCGTAATGAGAAGCTCGAATCGTGGTATTGTGACAATCGCGGAAACCTGCGCTCCTCTTTATCCGAAATCGATGATCCAAAAGGGAGTTAGTGTCCGTAAAGATCCTAGGGTTAAACCTACCTTGCGAACGAATCGTTTAATAACCATTTCTCTCGACAATCAACAAACGCGGAATGCAGAAATCACAGAACCCTAATTTACAAATGAATCGCCGGTGGAAGGATGGTTCCAAACGTTTTGGCAAGGTTCTCGAAAATCGGACGATACGTGGGCAAACGAGGCCCAAGGGGTACCAGTTTCGAGGCTCGTCTCGAGCGTCCGCGGTACGTAAAATATCTCATTTTTATTTGGCCGTTGGCGGATCGGCTCGAGCCGCCGGGAATCCTCCGCGGAATCGAATTTTATCCGAGGTCGTAACGCTCCATTCGGCCTACGAGTTATACCGCCGTGTATCTTTATGGACACTTTCGAACGACGCCATCGGGCGTTGATCTTTATGGTATCATCGTTAAATTCGTTAAAAACGAACGATGTGTCGCCGGGATAAGATTATCCCAGCGGATCGGAGCGGTTTTCCAAAAGTCGATCCAGCTCGCCCTTGCGCCGATGAGGGCTCGAAAGGGGGGGAGGGAGGAGGGGCGGGGAACCGAAGCGCGCGCCGACAAATGGCGCTTTTTATACCGGCGATAAATAAATTAAACGCGCCTTGTCGCGGAATTAAAATTATCTCGGAATATAAAACGACGCTAATACGATCGGCTCTCGTCGGGAGGAGCGGTCCAACCCTGTCCAAATAATTGCCTTCGCCCCGCAACAGCGGAGTCGGCCAATTAAAGAGGCGCGATGACTCCCCGATAGAAGCGATTTTTCGATAATCCGTAATACGTCTCTTAAAAGGAGCTCGGACAATGGAGGGAATATCGTCGCGCTCGACCGAAGACGACTTCGACGAGACAACTTGATCCAAGTCGAAGCGACTTCTTCCGAATAGTTGCGAAAGCGTCCTCTACGCGATGGAATATTCTTCGTCTTCTCGCTTGCCCGCCTATAGTGCGCGCGAAGAAAGCGGAGATTGTAAATTCGATGTCGCCAGAAGCGGTAAAAATGATTTCCTCACCGCTCTGTTGCCGCGAAAGAGCCGTCTTGATTTTAAGGATGTATTTACCGAGAAACGGTCCAATTACGAGTTGGATCATTAGCTTTGCTCGGGTATCCGAAGAAAATACTTTAACGCGCCAACCTTGGGAACGCCTCCTTATCCCCTCGCTCGCTGTCATCGGCGAATGAACATTTTCTTACGCGTCAGACTTCTCGATCTTTTTAAAATCTACATACAGCCACCACGGTTAGCCCCGGTAATTGTACGAGCTCCCTCGTGTACAGATACGCATCCTTTAGCGCACCGCTGACTTCTCATTCTCGTCCGGTAACGGTGATCCTTTTTAATAAACCCTTGTTACCGCCGAAATCGGTGAAATTCTGAGCGGCGGGGCTTTTGCCACCGTGTAAGAATACACCGGCCGGCCTTTTTCGAGGGATATCTTCATCGCGCAAGATCAAAGCCGAAAAGTTCGTACCGCTAACCAGGAATCCGCGTGTCACCGTCCCGATTCAAATCTGGCTGCGCCTCGGCGCAACGAAAGGAGCGGACAACCGCCCAACTTCGCGGTTCCCTTAGGCCGTGGTGCTGGGAGCCCTTAAAGCGAGCGGAGCGGCGATATTTAAAGCGTATGCAAAGAGTGTAGCTCCGTAGCAGCAGCTCTCGAGGAAGGGAGAGAGGGACAAAAAGTCCAGGACAATGGCGGCTTGCGTTCGGCTGCCCGGAATCCGACTCGCGACGATTTATGCGACCTCGACGAAGACGACGGTCCACCTCCTCCTCCTCCTCCTCCTCCTCCTCCTCCTTCTTCCTCTCTTCCCTCGCCCTTCTTCCCCGTCCTATACCCTCCGATCTCCCCGTTAACTCCGCACGAGCTCTTGGCCGGCAGTCGAAGCGCATTCTCCTTGGAAGGAATCCCAAGCCCCGAAAAGTACGAGACGCTCGATCCTCGACGTACCGATTAATCCCCGGTGGAAAATCAACGTCCAAACCGCGCTTCGAAGGACGAGCCTCGGATGCACGAAGGAATGCTCGAAAACCGGAACTTTTGTTTCGCCTCGGCCGAACTACCATCCAAAATATTGCGGTACCCTATGTAATTTACGATACTCTTAAGAATAATGTAAATCCCAGGTGAAGGGGGCGTAAATCGAAGCGGAAAAAACCAGTGACGTTGCATCCAAAGAAGGTTTAATAGAAGGGTAAAGCTCCTTGGTACTAAAAAAGGTATACTATGTTCGACTAAGACGTAAATCATTGGAAAAAGAAGTCTGGTCTTCCGTAGTATCGAAAGGGTTCTGGTCTAGTCATCCGTAGTATCGAAAGGGCTAGAAGCTAGGGCCGGGGAGGATCTACTCGTCGCTTCGCACACCCCGCGCAATCCGCCGGTTGATAAATGCTCGCTGGTACAGAGCCGAGTACCAAAACAAACGCTATCGCCATCGGGGCCCGAGTACTTTTTTACTCCAGATTACCGGCGTACATAATTAACCGGTACGAGAAAGCTTGCAGGAGTAAGAAGGCGGCTTTCTGATCCGTAACCGATTGCGCTTTACCCCTAACGAAGACGCTTGTTACCGTCGTTATCGCTTCTTCCGCGTACTCCGAAACGATTCAGCGCGAGGCGTCCGGTTGTTTCACCTACGTCCCGAAGCTCCGTGGAGAGCGAGCAAACTACCGGTATGTACCTCCGATCGACTGTCAAGCCGAGTGGTCTCCGGGCACGATACCCGTCAGCGTTACTGGGTCGGTGCACTTTCTATGGACGCTCCTAGAATCCCTCGGCATCCCTCCTCGTGTCATCGGCTTGCCGCTCTCCGCGGGCGCTCCTGCCTTCTCTCTCTCTCTCTCCCTCTCTCTCGATCCCGCGAGAGGCTCCTCGAGGATTATTTCCGCTCGAAGCCCCGAATCCTCACGGTCGAAAAACACCTTGGCGCGAGTCGGGGGAGAAAAGTTGGGAGCGGCTGGTCGTAGCGCGGATAAGATAAGGCCGGTCTTCTCTAGTCGGCGTGATTACGGCCCGATGAGTCCCCGCCAGGTGCCATAAACCTGGCCGTAAAATGACGCGCATTCCTCACTTTGTCGCCGGGTTTTATGGAATGGCGCGCGGCCAGGGGAGAGGGGCGCCCAATAAGGAGGTTCGTCTACGTCGGTTTTAACAACCTCCGGGCCATCGTCGGGAACGATCGGTCTTTCGTCGGCCGTGCCTTCGTAACCATCGCGTTTTTCGCCGTTCGGAGAACTCGCGCGAGCGCGGAAGAGGGGGAGAGTGAGAGAGAGTGAGAGAGAGAGGGGCCGGCCTTTATCGGGGCGAGTGCCGGCAAAGTGGTACCGGCGCCTTCCCCGATGCTCGCCTGCGTCGACGTTTCGCTCGATCTGATAATCCGATCGGATGTCCCCTGCCGAACGTCCGCTCGAAAATGAAACACGTTGGGTACTTTGAAGTTAATTTGCTTAATGGAACGTCCATTAAGGACGAGTCAATTTCGCGCGATACCGTCGTCCGCGGAGATCTTCATTCCGCGCCCGTGGGAATATCGATCGGTAGTCCCGGCTCGTAACCGAGCTAATCGTTCAGCGAGGAATATCCTTCCCCGGGGAGTAATTTAATTCCACGAGGCCAGGGATCTTTTCCATCTTTGGCCCGAGGAGCGACGAATTTCGGCAAAGGAATATCCTCCGCGGCGATTCGAGATTCCGTACGGAACTGCCAGGGGGTTAAGCGACACTGCGGCGCGATCTCGAAGCGATTGCGTGCGGCTCGAGAAGGAGGAACGCGTCGCGGTCTTTTATTGGGCCGTGTCATCGCATCGGAACACGTATCGTAAAATGGTAGCAAAGACCCGCGGTGCGCGTCAGTGCGCGCGAGCTCCCACAAACGAATTGCACCTGTGCCGACGATCGCCGGCTTGTCCGACTTTAATCTGATAATCTGATTGGCTGCCGTATGTCAAATATTGCAACCGGGCTGCCACACCGTGATCTCCTCTGCGAACAGGTTCTCGTCGGGACGCGTGGCCGATCGGAGGCACTGCCTCGAATTCGGGGCAATCGAAGCGCGGCCGATGGAATGCCATTGCATACATTACATCTCGAGCTCGTGCGAAATCAATGATTTCTCTCTACCAAAATAAAAACGAGCCGACGAGGAGGAGCGTACGCTAAGTGCTCCGGGCCCCCCGAGTTCCTTCGATCGATACCGGTCTTTTCGAGAAGACAATCGCGGCCGCGCAACCAACCACGGATATTATCTCCGAGAGGGACGAATAGAATCCTCCAAAAGTTCAAGCCTCGTTCGTTCCGCGCTGAAATTCCAAGCGTTGTCGGTACTCGCGCGTAAGCCCCCTGGTACGCGGATCCGAGCGAACGGACATCTTGTTCCGAGGCCGTCCGAAAAGCAGAGGGGAGAATCCATATCGTACTTCGTATTAATGTCATCCTCCGTTCCGGGCTTTAGCGGTGATGCCGGTGCGGTAATTGCAATTTATCTACCATCGTCATTGGCGCCGGAGGAGCGCGAGGGAAGCGGAGAGGCGCGTTTCCTGATGCGGCGGATCGCGGAAAGACGTTCCTCCGGGAGGGCTATCTTCCACGAGGAGGATTGCGGGGATCTACCGCGAATCGGGGCCGTGCGTTGGACGGGGTCAGGATACTTTTTAACCCCAGATAGCGCGGCCTACGTCTCTCGATCCTTCTCTTTTCTCGCATCGCGGCGGACGCGCAGGGGAGGTGGAGGCGAGGCGGAGGAGGAGGAGGACGGGGGGAAGGTTGTTGGATAGGGAGCGAGAGGGACGGATGGGCTGGAGGGAAGAGGAAGAAGAGGAAGAGGAAGAGGAGAAGGAGGGAGGGCGGAGGAAAGAGAGAGAGAGGGAAAGGCACGTCGTCGCTCGACGGAGGAAGAACACACTCGTGCTCCGCGCATTGATATGCAACAGCCTGCATATGCGGGCCATGGCGGGCGAACAATACGACCACCGGTAAGGCACCACCGTGTAAACTATCCACCATCCACGGGCCTATAACGTAGCGGGCCGTGCTGGTCGATACGGCACGAGACACTTTACACGGTGCATCGGGTATATGGCGCGGTGAGCGCAGGTCGTGACGCGCCGTATCTTGCATCGGATGTACCACCAGTGTGGAAACACGGATACGTACCTCTCCCGCCTTTGCGTCGCCCCCCTGCGCACACCCCGCCCGCCCCACCCCCCGCGAGCCGCCTCGGCCACATCGCCACGGACCGACCCACCCACCCGTCCGCGCGACCTTACCCTCCTTTGCATCCTCCTCCTCCTCCTTGCCCTTCCCTCCTCCGCCCTCCAATCCTCCTTCGCCACTTCTCGAATCCTATTTCCTCCTTTCTTTTGTCAGCCACCTGTTTCGCCCGCCGAACGAGAACAGTGGGTCCTTCGCTTCCGAGGGACGAGCGCGTGCCTCTGGATGGAAGAAGGAGGATGGTCGCTTCGTTGATTTTTGCGCCATCCGTGGATTTCGATGATTCTCAAGGATACGACGTGTTATAGGGATGGAGAGTTTAGATATAGTGGATAAGATTTCAAGTTGGATTCCAAGTGTAGGATCTTTGATTAAAACCTCTCTCGTGCTTTCTCGGGATTAGTTTAGGAACTTCTGGTTTTATATTTGTAGGTCTCCGAGGCTGTGGCCTTAGTTAGGCACCACGAGGATCGTCCACGACTAGGGTTAGTCGATGCCAGGCCCCCTTTCCAGGATCCATCCCCGATTTTTCTCGCACCCCCGGTCCCCGCTCCTTAATCCGTGGTTTATCGCGGGTACTTTATGGACGATAAGGGACGATAAATACCCGGCTCTCCGTATCCCTCGAAAGTTCCAGCGCTCGTGTCACGGCGGAGCTACGACTGCCTTCTCGGTGGCATCGCGTACAATAGATTCCCTCGTATGATTTACATGCCGTCGGTTTTCTCGGCGGGGAAAGAAGGAGAGATACAGGATACTTCGTCCGGGCAGCGCTTCCTCCACGAGCGTGGATCGTGTCCGTACGTGGCCGCACGTATACCAATACGTAGGCGTGCGCAACGTCGTCGCCGTTTTCTCGTGACGCGACTATGCTAACGCGGTAGCGCCGCGCGTGGAATACGTTTTCAATGCATTCACGGTGCTTGGCAGGGATCGTACCTCCGTCCTGAAACCTTTTGGATTAATCCTGGTATGCGAGGATCTCTACGCAGCCCCCGTCGATGACCCCGCCGGAAGTCCGTGATAGAGGCGCGACGCAACGAGCGAGAGGTACCTTCAAGGTCGTTGACTCCCACCGCGATAACGAGTGCGCGCCTCCTCGCTCGTCTCTCGAAGAGACTCTCGAAGAGAGCTTATTTTATTCTTGTTATATTTCTTTATTGTCACCGCCCTTATTCCTGGACGGAATAAACCTCGTTCGGTGAATTTCACGATAAGCGAAGCGATGAAACTCTGCACACTAGGGAGGAGTCGGTTTCAAATATTTTTGTATCGTAAAGAAGTTCGCACTAGCATGGTTCTTCTATATTTAACCTTGACTGTACTCAGGGAGGAATGCTATCATTTTTAAAACTACTCCACGATGCCAATTCCTCTCGCGAATATCCAAGAACCATCAGAACGAAGCGTTCGACGATTACTTTTAACCCGAATTATTCCGCGAATGTCAGAAAAGCGCGCGTAAAGCCTGCGCCCAAACGTAACGGAGATTAATACACCATTCGTTCGCTGGAAGAGACCCTGTTCTTCATTATCACTCGCGAATTCAAATATTTCGTCGATCTCCCGTGGACTGGCGCGAGAGGCTTTCAAGCATTGGAACGCCTCCATCTTTAGGATTTAGGCGGCGTACTAAATAACTTCAAACCTCTGTTAAGATAGCGTGGGTTTAATAGGCATTGCAAACGGCTCGAGGAATTAATTATTCCCGAGTATCCGGCGCGATCTTTCATTCTTCCAGTAGAGGTTCGACTTACCGGAGGAGGAGGAGGAAGCCGCGGCGACATCCTTGACTCCACCGACGACGGTGTTCTGCGGGACGTTCTCTTTGACGGTGATCGTGTACCGCGGCCTCTCGCAGGTGGCGATTCTGTGGCCAGCGGATGAGACGGTGATCCTGACTTCCGCGTCGACGGAGCTCTTCAATCCCGCCGCATCGGTCGCCGTGACGTTCAGCTGATGCAAGGGCGATCTCGACAAGAGGCTCGGCCTTGCCACGTACAACTCGCCGGTATTGCGGTCGATGCGAAACACACCGGCCTCGTTACCGCTGGTTATCCGATAAGCCACCTGCCCAAAGAGGCTGACGTCTAGGTCCGTAGCCACCAGCCTCAGAATCGGCCCGTGCATGGGACTGTCGCTCTTCAGCGTTACGTTGTAGCTCTGAGGATCGAAGATGGGTCGATTGTCGTTCACATCCGTCACCTGCACTCTGACGATGGCTATCGTGCTCAGTCCACCTGGAAGGAGAAAGGAGGATTTGCTAAGCGGGTGCTTTTTAATGCGTGTCATTTGTTTTTATTTGTCATTGTTTATTTATCATTTATCATTGTTAATAGCGTTCTAGAAATACTGTGGAATTTATCGAAGTATCGAAGTTACGAATGATCAAAGTTATTACGTATTAAGAGAACAATTTATATTTAGAGATTATTCAGAAACTTGTGCACATTACTTAGCACGTTTGCTTATCGTCTATTATGTAAAGCGGTATATACGTTGGAGGATCTTGGACGGATTTTGATTCGCGATGTTCCAAGACCGAGCTTGAGCCATCGGTGCAGAAGTTGGGAGGCACTGGCCGGAGGAGCGGGCCACGAACGCGAGTGATCCGCGGCGCGTTTCGTGTGGTGGCCAGAACTGCGAAACCGAGCGATTACGTTTATTTCATTCCCGGCCGAAATCCTCTTATCCGGCCAAATAATGTCGGGGTATTAGCCGGCGTAGAGAACGAATCTACGGGGACGCCCAGAGCCGGTCGACATAAATCACGGCCAGCCCCGTACCGTTGCCTTTTTTCGGAGCCAATCAGCCGCTCACCTTCTCTCCCTCCCTCTCTCCCTCTCTCTTTCTCTCTCTCTCTCTCTCTCTCTCCCTATCCATCGTACCTTCCACCTTCTTCCCATCCTTCTCTCACCAGTCGTCCCTTTCGGGTCCCGACTTTGCTCCTCGTGCTTTTCTCTTTCGCTTTCTCCGCATTATCCCTTTCCCTCCTGCTCGGCGCGAATGTGTCGACGAGCGCTGTTCTTACCCCCGTGTAGGGTAATGCACTCGGCGCAATATTTCAAGCGAGAGGAATTTTCGCCCGAGCGGCCCGGAGAGCTCGCAGTGTCGCACCGGGCAATTACGCGAGTGGATCGATCGATCAATACGCGGGACGTCGGTTACGAATGTCCGGAAGGACGGCTGCCCGATTTCGTAGAAAGGCGAGAGGCGAGAGTACGAGAGTGTACCCGTGAGCTTTATCTTAATGGAAATGTTTACACGCGGTTATCGCCCGACGTGTAGGACAAGCAAAACGTAAGGGACATTACCGAAAGATCGCCTCGAGAAAGGTACTGGTATCGGCCGATCGAAGCTTTGGCTCGGTGATTTAACGCTAGGTGTACCATGGCTTGACGTATACCTATTCCTACCAAAGAGGTGGTAATGACCCCTTTCGGTATTTGATTAGATAAAATATACATTTCTATGTCTTATACGTGTAAATAAAAATTAATCAAAATTCTATAAAATGTGACAAGAATGTTCTCGAAGAAAATTAACGAATAGTTCCTTCAGAGAGGTTTAAACGAGCCGTTGGTAAACCTAGTGCTAAAAAGGAGCATAAAGAGGATAAGCATCGAGCGAGAAAAAGCGAGGAAATATCGTGTCGAAGGGCGTTAGAAAGGATCGAAAAGAAAATTGAATTCTTCGAACGTAAACGGAGTTAGGAGACTTTTATGGTCGTAAAGAAAGGCTCGAATATAAGTCAGACGTGCCGTATCGTTCGTGGTATCGAGTTTACTAGTTTGCAGGGATCAAGAAGGCGTCTGGCAAAGGAGCGTGGCATTCGCCGTTTCTTATTGGATCGTGCCGAGGCTTTCCTCCTCCCTCGAGTATCGATGCAACCGCGAGGAGCGTGGAGGTTAATTATTGCTCGCCGGCCTGACTGAAATAAGCGCGAACGCGATAACGCGGACTTCTGGTTGGCGGGTCTGATTTAGGCGCAGCTCGACGCAAGTGTTAATATTAAAGACAGTATGTAAAACGGGTAATCCGATGTTTAAACGGTTTACACCCGTAACTCATAGTAATGTATGGACTCGGCCGCGCGCAGCTCGGAGCGCGAGGAGATTTATAGGTACGAGTGTCATTGGAGTCATGCGTCAAGGGCCGGTTCCCCCATGCCTCTCCGATCCGCCGTGCTCTTCCCATCCCCGGGGAACGACGAAGCCTTTGGCCTTCTCGACACACTCTCGACGACTGCGAGGTATCGAAATGCTCGATCTTTGGGCCTCTGCGCGAATTCCTTTTGCGAGACGCGCTCCAAATTTCTCGCTCCGGCCACTTTTTATCTCCTTTACGCGGAAGTCTCTCGATTTATCGCTCCTCTATTGTTAAAATATTACTCTATATCCTGTTTATAGGGGTTTTGCTTTTTCTCGTAACCATGGTGTCATTTCTGAATGCGCGATAGATGGGATTTTATGGATACACTAGATGATAGAAGAGGAAGGCCGAGTTTTCGTATAAAGATTTTCGACTAACGGCTTCTTCGGCAACGGATAAGTAAATGAACTTCCTGGTTACGGTTCGGTGACATTAAAATAAGTATCCTAATATTTTCTGGCTGACAGACCGACCCTTTTAATTTCACGCGGTCGATCGTACGGATGAGTCCTTTTCGAGGTTCGCGTGGCCGAGGATACCAGAGCTCTGAGAAATTTATGCGGCCGGTAGTTACAGTGATTCTCAACCTCTGCGTGGAATACGAGTCGTTTTACGATACTTTTATCATTTTTCACGCCCGTAGAATCGTTCTCGGTCGCTTAGCAATAGCGCGACCCTTTTATCCCGCTAGCTTGAACTCGGTACGCGATAATGTCGGAAGCAAGGGGGATTATCGGCTATCATCGATGATCGTGCATAGTTAGATACACGATGCGAGGTACGAAAGTTATTTCCCCTTTCAATTCTGCGATTTAATAAAGCATCTCGTCTTTACAAGAGCTGGCAGCGCGGCCAGGGTTATCCGCGCTGGCGCGCGGACGTGAAAGAGGAGTACACGCACGACAACGACAGGGACAATGACTGTCGGTGGGAGTTAAGTCCCAAAGATTTATGATGCCGGTGTCAATAAAGTCACCTCCAGTGTCGTCCTCCCTTTGAGGAAGTCCGTATACAGCGGCCGCACCTTTCTTTGCATTTCTGTACCCCGATCGTAGGACGTACATCAAGATGCCTAAACCTTTCCGCGCGAATACCACGTTACATAGGATTTCAAGAACACTTTCAGTAACGTTGCGCCTCGCTTTCTACGTCGTGAGTCCGCGCAAACTCGAATATCCCGCAACGTATTTGGAGCTCTGTGCTACAAACGACGTAAGATTATAGATCAAAGAGAAAGAGTCGATGGAATAATACATAATAAAATAATAATACATAATACACTCAATAAAGTATATGCCACTACTTTATCTCAATTGATACGATTAAGTGGATAAATATAGAGACATAAATATAAGTCTGATACAAACAAAAGGGCTCCTCGCGCCCACTTAGGAACTCGCCTAGAATACTATTCTCACCGCCTCATCTTCCAAAAATGCTTACGTAATTATCAATTTATCGCGCACACAATAATCTTGCACCGCGCACGACGAGCGATGAATTATCCTTCCAAGCATTCCGCACAAAATTTTTAATCACCGACCCCTCCAGAGCATTCGAGATGCATGCATAATCCAAGCCGGCCAAGATAACCAAGCGTGTTCCGCTCAAACTGTAAACAAGCTACATCCCCGGTGATGCTGGAATCTATCAGCCAGGACTGACTCCCTGGCGATAAAAGTAATTGAAAGTAATGCATAGCGCTCGGCCATAGCGCTATCCACGATCACCCAGCGGGACTGCAATTACGGCGACTAACGGGGCTCGAAAAAAATACCCGTTGCATCGCAACACGTGCTTTTCCCGTTCCTAGTCGCTCTGCACTTCGTTTTGAATTTATTATCCGGCACGTTATCCGACCGTTATCCAGCGGAGCCGGAGGGGCCGGCGCCTCCTGTCTGCCCAGGAATCACCTCAGCGGCTAAACAAAGTGACTCGCACGAGGAAGTCCGACCGTTCGCGGATCTCCGGCTCGATTCAAAGCGGGGCCACTCGTGGGTAATAATTATCGCCCAGGCCGCGGCGTTATTCGCCGCCATTAGGCCGATAGAGCGGCGCGTTTGGGTTATCGCCGGCGTTTCCAGCCGATAGCCATCGAGGGGTACGCTTCTTCTACGCGCCTTCTCGGCCGGCCAGCTAAGGAGCGAGGAGTCGAGGGGCCAAGCCGTCGTCCTGACGCGTCAGCAGGCGATATAAATCATCGGCAGCTGGCTCGTGCGTTCCACGGTGGCTCGCGGCCCCTCCTAGGGAACGCGAGATGCGCCGACTGTTTCTAGCCGGCGAAAGAACCGGCTCGGAGCTTCGTCAGGCGAATTAACCCCTTGCCTCGAAGTGTAAGAGTAAGGGCGACCCGAGCATTGCGCGTAAATGCACTGACTTTTGGGTGATAGTATTATTAAGTAGTTTAGTTGGATCCAAAATGGACGTTAAATAGTTTAGTTTGATCGAAACAAGAGGGGTGTTTTTTCTTCCGTTCATTTTTGGCACCGATCGCTAAGGTCACTTGGCCTAGGATCTATCGTTTAAGGTAGATTCCGAAGCACCGTGCATATCACATGGTTAATTCTAAAGATGCGATGATCGCAGCATCTATACAGCTAGGTAGATATCGAGGATTAGGATATTCGCACGCAAGTCCAATGGAGCCGTGTGAGAGACCACGTGCAAACGGTCCTCTCGTAAAGTAAAAGCAAGAGACTTCGAGCCCATTATCCCATCCGGAAGCCTCTTATGGGCTCTCAATCCGAGGTTCATTCCCAGGCGCGTTGCTTCCGATTTTGAGCGTCCGATCGGGACGGTGGTACTGGCCTTAAATTACGAATGCACGGCGGGGCGATCCGTTAGCCATTAGCTCGACAGATCGGTGCGCCGGGGTTATCGTCGGCGCATCGAGCCGATAGTTATCGGGGGATGTACTCCCCGCCTTGATTTCGCGCCTCGGAAGGTATACCTCCGAGGCGACGGGGCTCTGCTCACGTTCGAGGTATCCCCTGGTCGTCCGCGGTCGTCAGCAGGTGGTATAAATCACGCGAAGCGAAGCTCGCGTGGTCCCAACGCTGCGAGCCTCCCGTCATATCCGGCCGGTTCCATTGTGCCTGCCCTGTACCTGGTAGCACGACGAACAATCGTACCGATAACGAGCGACAATTACGGAAGCAGCGCTCCGCTGTTTGCAAAACGGCACAGGGCCAACAATGGATCGACTCGCTGCCCAA
The DNA here is from genome assembly GCA_038496175.1 of Ampulex compressa. Classification (NCBI taxonomy): domain Eukaryota; kingdom Metazoa; phylum Arthropoda; class Insecta; order Hymenoptera; family Ampulicidae; genus Ampulex; species Ampulex compressa. The sequence goes on along the minus strand of JBCFXI010000100.1, from coordinate 290,327 downwards.
AGTCCCTTCCGGTTCCCCTTCCCTCGTGGCCAGACTTCGCGTCTCTCCTTCCGGTTAAGACTCGCCTCGTCCGCGATCGCTACTCGCAGTGCCGACGATCCACTCGGTAGACGCTCTTTCCCTTAGGGGCGATAGTAAGAATACCGGTTTGAAATATTATGGATAGGATGTTTGCCGCTCGTAAGACAGGCTTTGGTCATCGTTTCTTCTCGCGAGGACTGCTATTATCCGTTACGATTACTAAACGGACTTGTTGCGTCGCTCGCGACGAGGATCCTAGCTGGGGCATTTCGAGGTACGATTATTTCCTCCGGACCTCCGTGTTCACCGTCAACTACGGGGTATGTCTTGGCTTCTGTCCCCTTCGAAACACTGTGAACGCGACTGCGTAATCGTATCCATAGCTATATTCTCTAAATACAGTCACGCGTCCTTGAAGTCGTTGAACAATCGCCCAAACCTCGATTGCCCACGTAATAGGTTAGAGCGAGCTTTTGGCGGCCCTTCTTAATTTCCCCAGGAGCGAACGCGTTATCCTATCGCTCGATACATCCGCCCCTAGTGGCGAGGCTCCTCGCGTCTCCACCCCGTTTAAAGGTCGCCTCCCATCCGATCCTCGGTGGCTACCTGTTGCCTTGGCTCGCGGCGGATCGATGGACCTCAGTCGTTGTCCTTTCCCATAAGGGCAGCCGCGGACCGTTGAAAGTGGGTACAGGATACACCGGCGACATAAATCATACACCCCATTACAGGGCTACTAGATCTCGACGCGGCGATAGCCACCTCTTCCCTCGTTCCGCTGCCCCCTCCCCTCCTCCTCCACCCTCCGCCGTCCTCGCTCCACGGCTCCTCCCCTCCCCCTCCTCCGCCCCGTGTCGCCTCGACGGGGTTCCTCCTTCGTCCTCCGCAGAGCGGGGCCCGTACCTTCCCCAAGACCGCGGCGATAAGAGCGAGGAAAAGCATTGTTCGTGGCGATGGGTCCCCCGGCTAGGCCTATTTTGGTCAAGGTGAGATTTCGCGATCCGCCGTTACCGGCCGACGCCGAGATAAATCAGCCGGTCGGCCCGTAAAACATCGGATCCAGATTTAATTAACGCGCCACCCTCCTGCCGAGGGATCGCCTTTCCTCTCCGCTAACCACCTCTGGAAAAACCCGTGTACGTACCTCTGTCCGTCGCGATAACGGGCGCCTCCAAATACGGCGCCGTTTCCCTATCCAAGGGCGATCTAACGCAAATATCGCCGGTGTCGCTGCGCACCAGGAGCTGCTCGCTTCCCAGCCGTCCCGCCGCCAGGGTGTAGTTCACCATCGCGTTCACGCCGCAGTCCGGATCGGTCGCCTGTACCTGGAATCAGAATGGTTGCTTTAATACCTAGGACTGGTGCGGTGGATGGAGGGTTTCACGCAGCGGAGGTTCGAATTCGGTGCAGCACTGATGGCTTTTCCATGTAATATGTAAAGGGTAGCTAGTTCGGGATCCACCTTGAAGGATGGATCCAAATGAGCTTAGCGGCCGGTGTGGAAGATTAATTAAGAAAACAGAAACGACTCTGATCTGAGAATGAGAATGAGAAAACGGACTCCGATCTCTGAATGAGACTGAGTGCCCATCTAATACGCGTCGTTTTACTCGAGATGTAATGTTATTTGGAAATATCGGTACGATACTCCACCCGGTACCTTGATGGCCGATATATCGATATTCCAAAACGCGGCGACATCTTCACTCCCGAGGGCAACGTCTCAATTTCGTCGGATACCTTGGAAAATCGTATATATTTCTCTAGATATATCTAAGCGGTATCCGAATAACGTATAAGGTGCCGGGAGGGTTAAATCGGTCGGTCGTAGATTTCGTGAAACGTCGCGTCGCTCGGAGGCATAGATTTACGTAAACCGCCGGTGAAATCGAGGAAGATTGCCTAACCTCGGCCGGCCGTTTCCAGGGAAACGAATACGAGAGGTGCGTCGACAAGGATCTCGGTGAAAGAGCGATCGCCCTCGCGCTCGGAAATATGCGTTCTCTTTTTATAATAACGAAGCGGATCGGCTCGTCGGCGGCGTTACGGGAGGTGGAGCCACGGAGGTTTGCTTAATTTCGCTAGCCTTCCTGAAACGGGATACCCGAGGATCGTCGGAGAGGTGGTCCATTCGTAATCTGGGCCCGGTGACTAATTTGCGAGTGGGTCTTCGCTTCCCCTCCCCGAGGAGGACCCGGAGACGTGCCACGACGGACGTGGGGGCGGTGATGGACGCCTCTGTGCTTCCAGCACTTGTTATTTATGCGGCGATGTATCGCCACCTCCCACCCCCTCGATGGATTACAAGTCGCGTTGTTTCGTAACATCGTGCGCAAAAGTACGTCTCCATTTTTCTTGCCCCCCCCCCCCCCTGGAAATCACCGGGAGATTTTTCACCTTCGCCTTTGCGGCGCTGTGAATTAGCCGCGGCCCTCGCTTTTTATCCTCCGGAGCATCATAATTGAGAATAACGTCGTCGCTCTGTCACGTTTTGATTCCCCTTTAAAATACCTCAACCCGCTAAAACGTGCTCTTACCTTCGCAGAAGTAATCGTATCGCGCTTATTCTTAATACAAAGATCCTGTTTATGGTTATTAGCCGGTGGACGTAGGTAACGAGTCTTGAAACGTAAACCGGTAAGAGTAGATTCTTCGCTCGGTTACTCTCGACCCGTTCCTCGTCGGTACAAACGAACTCGGTCCCGATGCGTACACGGCGAAGTAATTTCACAGATTTTCATGTCATATGCGGCGGAATATTCCCTGGCCCCTTCGAAATGGTCCTCTTAAATGTCAAGTACGAGGAAAGGAATTTTAATTTCCGAAGTGGCGCGTCGCTTATCGACGATGCCGGCCGATCGATAGATTACCATCGATCCGCCGAGCGGTAATTGGTACTGCAATTGATCGAACGCGGGTCAAGAGAGAGGATGAGGTGAAAGAGCGAGAGAGAGAGAGAGGGGGGGAGAGGGAGAGGGAATAAAGGAGAGAACTCGTAAATTTACCGACACGGGACGTAATTTGCGGGGTAGTAGTCGTCTCGTGTGCCAGTCGCCGGGAACTCGAGGCAGAAGAAACCGAGACGCAAGCCCTGGGACGGTAATGAACCCCTTAACCCAACCAGAGTGGCCTTAATGACAGTTTAAAGTTTCCTCTCGCGTTCGAGGTATCGCGCCGGCCATCTAGCTGTGATCCGAGTATCCCGCGAGAGAATCGTTCCGCCCATGTTGAACAGGAACATGGAATCGGGAGGTTGCGATTGCGATCGTACGCCCGTGATCGATTACTTCGTTAAGACGTGCCCGGTCAGCGCGGCGCTACCTCGCCGGATAGCCAATTTTTTTTTAATTACCTCCCCCAGTGATAACGAGTATCCTCGATAACGCGCCCTCTTCTCTACACTTTGCGCACCTATGTGGGAATGTGGAAATAGTCCGGCATGAGGATGGATGAGGATTTTAAAGAGTAATTCGTACGGCCGGGGGAAGAGTCTTTGGGCTGAGTGCTCAAAGTCTTTAACGCTAGAACTACGAGCCACTTTCTGGGCATATTTAAAACACCGCATATATGTCTAAAAAAAAAAGGGGAGAGTAAATGGAAATTTGAGTAAATCAAAATGATGATCTAAATATTGCATGAAAATGACGGTGGAAATCATCCTGTCGCGGATAGCCGAGAGAAATCTGTATGGAAAAAGGATCGTTCCTCGATTCGATAGAAGCTAGGTACCTGGATGCAGGGGCCTGCGTGGATTTATTAACGAGCGTCGCGCGCTGAGTTATGAAATTTTCGGCGTTTGGAAATCCGCGCGCAAATCATGAGCGCGTACGCTGTGTCGCGGCGCAACCGGCGTCGTGGTTTTTCCAGGACGGGGACTCATCTATCTGGCGGGCATGCATGCTAACAGAAAGATTCTGGAAGGGAGAAGCGGGCCCCCATCTCGCAGGAGGTGAGGAAGGCAGGAGGAGAGACAAAGGCAGCGCGCGGACGGCGCAGGAAGAAGAAGGACGGTGTATAATAAAGCAGGAGTCCGCGAGGAATGATTTAGTGGCAGCCGGTCGAATAACTTTCCCGCCAACACTGTTGCCACCTTGAAGAGCCACGGAGGAGCTCGTCGGTTCGACTCGCGGCTCGCCGACTCGGTCTCCCCTCGACGAAGGGGGCAAGAGGAGGGCTGGAAGAAAAAGTGCGAGCTGGTGCCGAAGCGGCCGGCAAGGCTACAGGGTCGCTCCTGAAAAGTCGTCGGCGAGGTTGGCGCGAAGGGAAGAGGAGGATGCCGTGTTTTGTCCCAGGTTTGTCCATGAAATCACCGGCGCGGTTGGAAGGTCCTATCTCGCGCACACGGATAATTGGAAATCGTGAAAGTTGTTTATACAGGAACGTCAGATTTTAGGAAAACTCGTGCAAAGAGCAAAAATTAAGAAACCGCGATTATCTCAACCCTTACGCGCTTTATATAGCTGTATATATAAAAAGGAATGATTTAATCTTACACGAAACATTAGCTTCTCGCGTAAACTTCTCTAATAACCAATATCGAAAGTATGCGATCAAATCGGAAGGAAGTAAATTCGTCGATCTCCAATGGAAGACGGCGCTAATAGAGTAGGGCTAGTCGAGTTCCTTGCGCGGAGAAATGGAGGGCGAGGAAGAGGAGCGAGGCGAGGCAACGAAACCCCGTAGTGGTAGCACGGTTGGAGAAGAAGAGGAAGAAAAAGGAGAGGAACAGAAAAGCTTTCGCCCCCACCCAAACAATCATGCTAATGAATTACTGCCGAGCAGTATCGGTGCTGATCTGGCCGGCTAATTCGAACCCGCTTCGGGGCCTCCTCCACGCGAAACCACGTTTGGCTCCTCCTTAACCCCCATCGGCCCCCCCTTCGTCCGTGTCTTCGTTAGCCTTTCGCATTACCTCGCCCTTAATCCTCTCTTTGCGCTTCTTTCGTCACCTCTCCTCGGAGGCCTCGTCGAGGTACGATTCATGAACGATATTATTAGGCTCTCCCGTCCGTCCTTTCGTGTCACACGCCGGGACACTGCGACGCTCGAGATTAAAACATCCTCCCCGATTAATGCCCCTCCGTTAATATCCGAATGTCGAGGGACAGCGATAAGGAAAAAGGAGGAATCGATGCCGGAGATTCGTGGATTTACGATGGCGCCATCGGCTCGTTCCGAGTTTACGCACGCCTCGCGTAAAATTATCCCCGGACCTCCTTTTTTTTCTCGCCCTCGTCACGTGGATGCACCCGCATAATTTTCCAATTCGGATTTGCATTTCTAAATTGCACTCCGGTGCCGTACCTTTCTGGACTCATCGAGATAGCTCCGAGTCGCCAAAGGTAATTCTTTTGTCAGCACGAGGAGGGCCCACTAAGGTCTTCCTTTTTAAACAACTGTCCTCGCCAAGAGAGAGAAAGAGAGAGATAGAGAGAGAGAGAGCATTCTTTCATATTCCTTCGAGGGCACAATACGGTGTTGCGGTGAGTTTCGTCTCGACCATCGGCCAGGATCGAGCGGCTCACGTCGTTTTTCCGTCCCGGTCTGCCCGTTCTTTTCTTCCTTTCCCTTTTAATAGCTCGCCACGTTCGTGGCCGGAAAGGTGGAACGTTCCCGCGTGTGGGATCACGAAGGTGTATTAAATCGCGAGCAGTCTTACCTGCTATTCCACCGGCCGGTGAGCGTATACCACGTGATGCATTGTTCCGCTGGTTTTGTTGCGCACCGACCTTGCGAGGAATATCGATTTCAATCGGTGTGTATACGGAATACAATCCGACGTGTATTCCCCTCGGAAAGGCCGAGCGGCCTCCATTCCGCACGAACCGAGCTGGTAAAGGACCTATCCGTTCCTACGGAGCGAAAGACCCGGCCTCTTTTTGATTCCGGAAAAAATCAAATATCGAGGCATAATCGAAACAATGTTCCCCGATGCATTCCACCTTGACGTTCTTCGAGTTCCAGCGCGTACTTCGGGGCGCAAGAACGAACGTATCGAAAGATACCGGAACAGAAACCGGTTTGATACGCTCTTTGCGCAGCGCCAGCCGTGGTATCTATTAAAATCAATTTAAACCAGATCGGTTGCAAATACGAGTCGTCTTAGAAAAAGAACCGATTCGATATTCGCAGGTGGAGCCAGGCACTTCCGCGATTCGCCACTCGGGACAACCCGTTCTCCCCTTGGCCGAACCAGGGACTCTCCCTTTGACATTCTCATTTACGCGGCTTCTAAAACGCGAGGGAACGTCCGCGCGTCCTAACAAAGTCCATCCAGCGCCACCTTTGCAGTCCTTTCCAATCTTCCTTTACCAGTCCTCCAGCTATAAGGATCTATCGTGTATACCACTTTGCTCCCGCCCTGGACAACGATGGATAATACTTCGAATCGCACATGTATAACCAGCAGTGTCCATTTTACGCTAAAGCCTCGAATTTCGGATGAAAACACAGTGGAAGCGAAATTCTACATCCAATGCCTCGATCGTCAGCACAAGTTCAATATTCCTTCAAAACCACGAAGGGCTCGAATCTCGCGTCGCCCAAACGCGATTCGCGACGTCTCGCGAGGAGTTCAAAGTACTCGTAAAGATTCTGGCCTCGCTTAGATCATTTCCCTCCGCTCTCTGGCTCGAGCGATCCAACGGGGGAGGGAGGATCGAAAAGCATCCCCGACGCCGTGGTGGTCGGGTATCGCTCCGTTGTCAGCGGGGCCCCCGCGTTCCTTGGGACCACGAAGAACGAGCGCACGTCCTTGCTACGTACGTGGTATACACTACCATCCGGCCGAACGAGAGGACCGGCTGTATGTGCGGTGGCTGTCTACACCGGTTATAAAATACGGTGCCTCGGAAGGCTCTCAGCATGCTCGCGCCTCTGCCTTTAAGGACGGCGCGCGAGCCCTTCCTCCTCCTCCCTCTCCTCCTCCTCCTCCTCCTCCCCTCCCCACCCCTCGCCAGCCCTCGACAGACTCCCTGGCCGCTGCCGTTTTCTGTCCTCCGCTGCATCCGCTTCGCGCCGCTCGCCGATGACGGCGCGCAACGCTCTTGCGCTCGGAGCCGCCGGCGTGCAACGGGTACAAATTGTCCAACCGCTCAAGTTATCGCCGCAAATCGCGGATGACTCGGCGAGGCGCATCTGGTATGTCGAGTTTTGCCCAACGACGACGACGGCGACGAGGAGGACGAGGAAGGCGACGAAGCGGGCGATAGCCCGCGCCAAACTGTGTACGAACACCTGGACGTGGATGTAATTGCCCCTCGTACCCGTGTTCCTGGAATTGCGTCCCCGTGGGGAGAGGGATCGGATTCGCGCCGGGACCTCCGTGGTTGGATGTGTTTTAGACCGTGCAGGGTTGGGTTGCGCGTTGGACGAGTGGACGGGGGGTTCGGTAGGGAAAAGGGGTGGTCGAGGTTGACCGACGGGAGGTTGAGTATCGGAGACTTGCTCGACTTTGCGGGACCTTCGAGCTTGAATGAGATGTTTGTAAAAGATTGGTTTGAGAAATTGGATTGATGCATCGAGAGGTCTGTTTTCCCTCTTTTCCCGAGTTTTCTTTTTGCGCGTAATTGGAGCTTCACGGTTATGTTTTTACTTGGATATGCTTCAATGGCTGGACGGATAATATAATGGATGAGGATAGCGGTGGGTAGTGGTGGACGTGGGGTATCGTGCTTTTTTTCCGGGGGGTATGTCGTACCAAAGGAACGACCGAGGAGAACCTTACAGAATCTCGAGAACACGTTAAGCCCCGCTGGATGTTTCGCGTATGAAGCAATTATGAAGGAAGTTATGAAGTTCCATTCGCGTGGTTTCATAGCTCTTCGACGCTCGAGAAAGGACTATTACGAGACTATAATCGATCTCCTGCGTAATTGCTAGACCGGTTTCCAACGTTCACGACCGTGTTCCATAGTTAAATGTAATTCGTTTTAAATCCCCTCCCCGGCCTAGGTGCACCCGATAGCCAACAATTTCCGGTTTTGTTTCTTTTCTCATGCGCTTTTAATCATCGAACGGCATTCCCGAACGATCTCGAGAGGGAAGTTTTCGTAATTGGCTTTTTAGCGCGAAACCGATCCCCTTGAGACGCGGCTCTAGCCTCGAAAGGGCGTCCCTGCGAACGACCCTCGAGGATATTCAGCCACGGGGCCCTTCCTTCCTCCCCGTGTCGAGACCAAAACACCACGCTTGCGATATCAGCCTCGCCATTCCGGGCTGATTAATGCGCGCGATCCGCGGAGTTAATGGTACCGCCTTTCAGTATTTCCATCATAAGGAAAAAATATTCCTTAATATTGTATGAAATTCCCGTGCATTAAGCTTACCGGAGGACCTCGCATTCCCTAAGGTCAACGATGCTGCGCACGAGGCATTTACCGTGTGTACTATGCCGCGATCGTTGGCGCGGCACTATACAGCGATATTTCATGCGATTATCCTTCACATCGCGGGGTTACTAAATCATCCCCGAAGCCAGCAGTACTCTACTTCGAGTGGCCTCGTAATCGTCCACTTCAGAGCCCTCGAAAAACTCGGGGGAACTGGATCGATCGAAGTCAAGCGCGAGTTTAACTTCATACCCTCCGAAGGTCCACAGAAAGTCCTCTGCTAAAACACCCCCTATTAAATTAAAAATTTTTAATCCTTGCATCGATAAAAATGCTCACGGTTCGACAACTTGTTCGACAAAGATATCCCAGAACTTTGCAGTCTCGTCCTTATATATTTACCATTCAAAGTATCGTCCATCTACACCTAATATAAAATCGATAAGCCCAAAGCCTTGGGAGATCGAGGTTCGTGCAGGTGGTTCTAGGCTGGAGAAACTCGAAGTTCGCAAGGACTTCCAGACGGACTAGCTATCTGGTTAAATCTTTTTCATGCTCGGTGCTACACCCCCCCTGGCACCGGAGGAGCGGTATCCGAGGGTTTTTCTTTCTCCTCGTGGTCCCAACCCCCCGTCGTCTCGGTGCTTTCCGTCGGTCGTGCGTGCGACCACGCGGTCCGCCGGTTTTTGCCCGGCGGAGCTCGACAGATAGAGCTGTTCGCCGAGTAAGCCGGGAAGCCATCCTCGGTATTCCTGGCTCGCCGGCGCTCTGATGGACTGACAGTCGTCCACCGAGTCTGCCATGAGTATTCGCCGCGATCCTTTCCACTCTTCCTTCCTATCTTCGCCTTCTTTTGCTCCACCCTGCCAGCTCGCGCTTCCTGCCCCGATGAATAATACGCTAAGCCTTCTGGCGCTTTTCTTTCGCCAGCGCATTCCTGCCCTCTTGTCCTTGTCCCTCTCTCTCCCCCCCTCTCTCTCTCAGGGGGTGGAAGTTTTACGTCGCAAGATTTTTAATCGTCAACCTGTGTTTTGTGTAAAAGTTACTTCTTGAATTTTGGAACACCCTCTATATAGACTTAATGGTGAACAGACACTCGAATTCCATCCTTTGCCCACGAATCTAACGAATTCCGTATAAGCGAATGTGCTTTTTCGGAGAATAAGATTGAAGAATAGATACTTATCCCGATGGTACAAATGTCACTGCGCTCTCGGGAATTTGTTGCCGTAATGTTTGTCCCCCTGATGATCGGCGGGGATCCATCCCATTATTGCGGAATATGCGTGCAGCGGCAAATTAGCTTCTGATGCGGTTAAACTACGCTATGAACGCATAACGGCGAAATAACAGCGTGGCCTTTTATATCTTTCCCACGACCGAGGACTGTCATTCACTCGCAAAGTGGGAAATCGAGCCGACGGGCATTACACCGATGGATCATTTATTGGGAATGAAGCGCGAGGGACTAGCATCGCCGTAACCCAGTTGGTCTTCGTTATTCCGCCTTCTCCGCGTACCTCTGAGAAGCGAGGAACGATTCCCTCTCGTCTTCGGAGAATGACGCGAATACCGCGAAGCATTTTCGATTCCTCGAAATACCTATTTCCTCGTTAGACCCTTTCCACGAAGAGCACGACACTGGATTATTTGAACGCGAGCTAAAACTCCCACAGATTTTCATGGAAACATCGAAAGGAACAAAATCAAGGTGATTTACGAAAACTCCCATTATTCCATAAAACAATATTCGCAATCGAGTTGATTCTCGAATAATCGGGATAAAATCCTCAACCTCAGGTTCGAAAGCTTTCGCATCGACGTTAACACTGGAACTACCAAACCAGTCAAAATGACTGGTCGGTCGTTTCTTTAAAAAATCCTAGTGCTTTATAAGGATGTATTTTTTCAGATTTTCCACGATTCTTATACAGTATTTAGATCATCATTTTGATTTACCAAAATTTCCTCTTACTCTCCCCTGTTTTTTTAAAGATGTACGCGGTGTTCTAAACATGCCCAGAAAGTGGCCTGGTAGTTCTAGTGTTAAATCCGCGATTCCCGGCGTTGTTGCACCTCCACGGCGGGGCAGGATCGCATTCAAAGGGGGCTAAAATCCTTGTCATTTGCACATAAGGAGGCCTAATTGCGCGTTCCCGCGCACGCGAGGCTCTATCCGCCTCGGCGGTGGACGAACCGGAAGTTTCGTGGGTGGACGGCGGGTGTACCACGACCCTTTGTCACGCGAATTGACATGCAGGGACGATGCCCGGGTAGCCATCACGTGAGTCACCGCGGGTGTGCGGCCGCACAATTAGCTGAATGCGTATTCCGTTTGCATAAATAAATATGCGCGTGTTTGCGGCCCCTCGTCCCCCTCCTGCCCCCCTCGGCCCCCGTGCCGGCAATCCGGCCTGCCGCTCTCCTCTCCCCGCCGCCTCCTCCGGCGTGTACGCGTGCGTGTACCCACGTAGGCCGCAAATAGACGGTGAAAAATCGCGGAGAGCGAGAGTAAGAAGCCCCCAAGATGGGAACGAAGCGCTGGAGAAAGGAGGAGGCGGAGAGGGAGGAGGAGGAGGAGGAGGAGGAGGGAGGGAGGGCGAGGGGCGCAAAACCCGCGCCGTAACTCCAAATAGAAACTCGCGCACCGTGGACTAATTGAACCGGGGGATTTTTTTCCCTTTGCTCCACCGGCGAACAATAATCCTGGCGGTGCGGTAAACCGCGGTTCTACGAGCGCAACACCGACACGCCGCGCAAACTACCGGGCGGATGACCGTAATTATCTTACTCCCCGTAGGCGCTCGGAACGATGTTTGAGCTTACACCTGTGGCTCCGAGTATTGTCGAAATAATCAGGCTCGCGTCTACTTGGACGACGGTATAATCTCAAATCGGGATATCCAGGAATACATCCGAAATTTCCGTATCCGTGCGTATCGAAATATTCAGTACGTATCTTTATACGATACAGACTTTCTTCTCGAAGATGATCCTGGATTTTCCTTGCGGTTTATAAGTCGTACTAGATTTTTCAAATCCTGTTACCTCTAATTTTTTCATGCGATAATAATTATTATTATCCGTTATTAGTGTTTCATACCGTCATTATAGTGGTTCGAAGAATATCTTAAACGATAGTACCTAATCCAAATGAGCTTAGCGATTGGTGCCGCAAGTGTGAAGTAAAACGAAGTATCTTCGGTACACCGAGGCTTTCCCAAGGAGCAAGGGCGTCCCGTTGGCGGGGGCATCGAGACACGCGGGTGCAGGCTCGAGCCTAAAACGAGCGCGGCAAGAAAATAATCAGGCTCGGTGTCGGGAATACCGGCGCTCGTCTCGTGGCGCAGTTACAGCCGGTATACACGACGTACGGTACTAAACGTCGTAACCGGTACCGAGGCCGGTACGATGCTTTACATACGAGCTCGTAAGAGTGCCGCGGCAAAAGTGACCGTGGAACGGAGCCAGGGGGTAGGGGATATCTGCACAATGCTACCAACCCGACGAACTCTATAGAGCTGTCACTCACTGTTGCCCGGAGAGTCGGCTGTGAGAGGTAACCCGTCTCCTTTCTCCTCCTCCTCCTCCTTCTCCACCTCCTTCTCCACCTCCACCTCCTCTTCCTCCTCCTCCTCGCCGCCAGTCCTCCCCCTTTGGCCCTCTGGCTCGAGCGTTTTCTCGACCCGCGCCACGCGAAGAGCCGCGGCGGGTTCATTGACGTTGATTTTCTATGGGCCTAGCGGGGAATATCGAAACGGCACGGACGTATCGATGGACGTACGCCGGGCGGATACTCGCGTGGAAAGGAGCGCCGCTGAATCGCGCGATGATCGCGGCAAAAGGGGGACGCGAGGACTCTTCCGCGTCTCACCGCTGGCCGATCGTGTCGGGAGATCGACTCCTTCGCGGGAATTATCCTCCCGTCCATCGTCCATCGTGGCTTTCACGGGCGAAAATGCGGATGCAGGCCCCCCGTCCACGCGCAGGATCGGTCACGTACGCCGCGAAAAGTGCTCCTCTCGTTTGTCGTTCCTGGATGGCTTCTATCCGTTGCCTATTATACCTCGTGAAAAGAAGCGTGCGAAAACCCTCCGCGCCTTATCCTCGACGAGCTTCCAGAATTCGAAAACGTGAAAGTCCGGATATAAGAGATTTATCAGAACGCGAGACGAAATTGCTCGAGCAGTCGTTTCTCGAAAAGCTCGCAAGTCGAAGCGCCACTGTACTTCTCGATTCCTTCTCCAATAATTCTCAGTGGCTCCTTTCGATCTCCAAAGACCAGAATATCCCTGTTCCTCGATCGAAGCATCCTTCCAGGCCTCGTAGGATCGCCGAGACGGATTCACGGCCAAGTCCCACCGAGGCGCGCCGGGCACGCGTTTCTGAAAGGACCTGTACGGACCTCCTCTTAACCTTTGCTCTCGGGGTGCGTGTTTTTGCCGCGGAGCAGCAAGCCGAGAGGCGAGTCGAACGGGGCCCCCGGCGGGTCGGTGCCCGGTAATTGCGATGAGATATGGCGGCCACTTCTCATTAAAATAGTTTAATATATATTTGTCAAGCTATCGCCGCGACGTATGTCCCGCCATTCGTTATCGCCTCCTGCCCCTTCCACGGGCGCGCCACGGGGAGAGGGTCACCGTGCACGTGGGCTTTATTTTTCGCGAATTCGGCATCCGGCTAATAGCCTCCGTTTGTCTCGTTGTCACCGGCCGGGGCCGTTCACAGAAATTCAGATAGGAACGCGTACAAACGGCCGACATCCCGGGAACGACCGCTCGAGAGAACCTCGCGCCTATTTTTTTACCTTCGTTTTTGGCATCGACCGCTGAGGCCGTTTGGCCTAGGACCCACCGTTTAAGATGAATTCAGAAGTGTGCGTATCACCATCGAGATTTATAGGTTTGTAACGTGCTGAAGAATTACTCTGTTAAAGGAACGCTCTTCTACGTTCGACACCAAACGCTTCGATAACGCTGATGCGCTATAGTTTTTTTTTCGAAAGGAACAAAACGCAGTACGATCGAAGCCTTCATCATACTTATTTCCATAGTGGCGTTTTATTTTTTAAAATTATTCTTTAAATTTATTTTTGGGACCCACTGCTAAGATCATTTGAGCTGGGACCTATCGTTTAAGATGGATGCGGAATTATCAGAGCTACGGTATACATATCACATTGAAAAATTATCGGTTACGGGATTCGAACTCGAGTCTTCTGCGTGGAAGCCTCCATTCATTACACCAGCGTAGCTCTCGACCTCGCGCCTCTCTCTCATTTCTTTTCTGCCTCCCCCCTCGATCTGCTATATCCACAGCTATGGTAATTCGGCCTAGGACCAGCTATTAGCGCCAAGTCCCGAACCGGTGGCTTTGCGGTCCACGCGAGCAGAAGAATCGAGAGACGCGCCCGGCCTTTCGCGTGGAAATCGCAGCTTTTGTTCGCTCCTCGATCGTTGCCTTTCCCTTCCGTTCACCATCTACGGATTAGCCGCGGATATACCGGTACCGGGATCCGCGAAAGCGTGGGAAGAGACAGATTTTTTTCAGAACGCCGACGAGCCTCACTACCGTATTGTCTCCGCTCGATGGCTGATATTTTGCCAATGGGACGGCGCTCTCCGAATTCGGAGCCTGCGCGCCCCACGGTCGTTTAACGCGCTCGCGGGACGAAATATACGGCCGCAAAGCTCGCGTGGGTACTTAGGATCGAGTGTTTGTTAGTTTCTTCGATCCTCCGGCCGCATTACCGCGGTTATTTTCCTCGGGACCTACCGGTTAAGGCGGGCCTGGAATAACCAGCTCGACGCGTTAGGCTCGCAACGAAGGTTTCGCCTTGGAAGAAAAATCAGGTGTATCGCGCAAAATTCGAATTCAGCCCCGCCCTCCGATCTCCCGTCTCTAGGTATCTCGAAAGTCGTGTTTAGTTCCTCGAAAAGCGTGTCCTATCCTCGCCCTCGTTTCCACGCGCGCCTCCGTCGCAACTCGGGGCTCTCGAGAGGCCGAGAAAAACGTCTCGACGGAGCGATATCGGCGCTCGGATCTTATCCGGCACCGAAAACTCGTCCGTCCGTGGAAGGCATACTCGGTTTCCAGTAATTAATTGCCGGCAATCGGGTTTCCTCGTAGCCGGCGTTGCGCTCGTTACGATTCCATTCCCGATCGTTAGTTAAGAGACGGAGCCGGCGCGTTTTCTGGAACGCAACATTATTGCGCGCACCGCTTCTCCGGTTGCTGCTCGCTGCCTCCCTCTTAGCCGGCTTTATCGCGTTTACCCGGTCTCATAACCATGGGCGAGGGAGACTAGGGTGCAGAAGGGCTCGTTAGTAATCTGCCTTTACAATCGGCCGGTATATACGAGCCGTGGGCGGATGTCGACAGTTAAATCCGCGGTTTAAACGCGCGACCCGTTGTACGACAGTACATATTCCGGGCTTTTTACGCATATTAACCGAGTCAAAAGTGGCGCGCCTGGTCGCGGTAATTGGAGCCCGTCGCGTCAGAATTGCGGCGCGACCTTGGCCAAGGCACGAAAGCTTTGGCCGGCTACGCGCGGCCATCGGCTGCGATGCGCACCTGACGCGGATGTCTTCGTGGCGAGTACCAGCGCCGAGAGGACGAGAGGATCGATGGCTCGAGAGTCGATGATCGATAAATCCTCGATAGAGGGCGACTTAAGGAGTACGAAGTTTCGAGGGGGGGAGCCCCTAGGTAAGCCTGGATGTTTTGGTACGCCTTGACGCGCATCACGAGCGAGTGATTAATGTTAATGCGAGCCGATAATCGATATTAATTTATCGCCGGTACGATCATCGCGGAGGCAAGAGCATCGCGATGATCGTGTAAGTATTAACCCGGGTCCCAGAGAGCGGCCGCACGATCCCTCGAAAGCGGGATTCTCGGTATTAATGCGAAAGCTCGAAGATCCCAGATCCGTTGAAAGACCAACACAGCTCGCAGAAATCAAAGGTCGATATTCCCCCGAGGCTAGTTTATTATCTTCAAGACAGAATCTCCTGCGAATAATTCTCTTTCTCGATAGGTATGGAGAGTAAAATTCGTATTAGGCAAGAATCCATTGTTTCCAGCGGTCTTTATCGATTAACATTCCATCGGACGCGTTCGCACGATCGCGAGAACGTAAGCGGAAATTTTGCGTCCGATCGCGAGACGCTCAACGGAGATCCCCCCGGTACGTCGTTGGGCCCAGGAGAGATTTCTCTCCCTGGCCACGCTTACCAGCCGGGAGATCCGAGAGGGGCCCGAGGAGAACGTGCCGAAAGGACAGAAGGGTCGAAAGTTTGTGGGAAACAAAGACGAGCATTCTCGAGGATCTCGAGCCTCGAGAGGCCAGTTTATTATTATTCGGCAAACGCCCACGCGCGGCTGGGCCCCCTCCAGGCCCGACCGCTTGCCCGGTTTCTGGGCCCTGCCCGCTGGATTCCGCGTTCCGCGTCTCCTTTTTCCACTCTCCTCTCCTCCTCCTTCTCCTCCTCCTCATCCTCCTCCTCGAGCGCCCTCCCCTTCCTCTCTCTTCCAGGGCTTTCGCGATGCGTCTCATTCGAGGAGAGGACTCGTGAAAGAGCGACCCCGGGCTACGGCGCCACCGGCGGGTTAAGAGAAAGGTCGTCGATTAAGATAGCTGTCCGTGGCGTGCCTCCTATAGTCTTCCTCGCTGGTCCCTCCTTCCTTCCTTCCTTCCTTCCTTCCTTCCTCCTTTCCATTCTCCCGCTTGTCGCTCGCTTCGCGTGGTCTGTCTCAATAGAACGACGGCGCACGGACCGGTCGGACGACACGCGGTGGGCCCCTCGTCCGCTTTTCTTTCGTACTTTCTTCCCCGGCCGCTCGATCGCCGGCGTACGCTTTATTTCATCCTTGAATACCCGCCATAGGCCCCCATAAAGATGTAATGACGGAAGGCCGGTTATTAAGAGCCTGGCGGAAGGTGCACGGTGCCCGCTTATCGACCTCGTTACGACCGCTGGGCGTTAGCTTCTCGTTAAGCTCCAGCGCCGCTTTACGCGCCTCTCGCCATTCCTAAGTCCACGCAAGGTGGAGTAAAGAGGTGACGCTCGGCCGGTTATTTCGCGGTGAGTTGGCGGACTCTAGACGGTATCCTGGAATCGACGATCGTAGGGTTGCGCGCATGTAATATTATTGGAGGAGCGGGGAGACGAGAAGATTACGACGATCATCGAATCGCTGGGATATTAAGGAGAGAAACGCCGTTTCGTCCGAAATGCTCGATCGCGAAGGGT
Organism: Ampulex compressa; assembly: GCA_038496175.1. Lineage (NCBI taxonomy): Eukaryota > Metazoa > Arthropoda > Insecta > Hymenoptera > Ampulicidae > Ampulex > Ampulex compressa. The sequence continues at coordinate 273,718 of JBCFXI010000100.1, read as the reverse complement.
TAGGAGAATCTACAATGTCGATCGCGGCTCATCGAGATCGCGCCGATCCGGCGGAAAATGATCGTTGGCCAAAGTCGAGTGGGAAACCGGTCGAGGAATGTATTCCCCGGCGCATCGCGCTCGCGATTACCGGCCTCCCTCGATCGCGCGACAAATCGATACGAGCAACGCGGTAATCCAGGATAGTGGAAGGACGGTCCGCGAGGAAGGGCCCCGCGAGAGGAGGGCCGGATAAACGAGATCGTAATAATCGATACACCTATCCTCGCATTAAAGGGATCCCCTTGCGCCTTGTACATCCGTCCGCGATATTATTGATCCTGCGCACGCAATCGGCCGTATCCCATCGCGATTTAATTGATCGCACCGATTAATAATCGCGTCTCCGAAATACCGCGGCTCTTTCTCTCGACGACCCTCCCCCCTCGAGGCTCGCCCTTGGCCCCTTCCCGGATGGCGTCTACGCCGACCTGGCACCTAATATAGCGGGAGGGATTTATCACCGCCGACGAGGCGTCGCGCGGCTCGCAGCCGCGGCATCGCGAGCTCCCTGCGTACCTCCACGCGCGCCCTCACGACGATGCGAGGACTCCGAGAGAGCCAGCCCGGCTATCGTGTAACAGGCTTGTCGTATAATAAGGCCGCGTTTGTAATCGATATTTCACATTACCGCGAGCGCCGCTCGAGGGGAGATAAGGGGAAATCGACGACCCGTCGGGAAGCACGACTTCGACTTCGCACGCCTCGACTTCGTGGAATTGCGAGAACTTCGAAGATTAATGGGACCACGGGGAACCGGGCTCGCGTTTTTGTCACCCGGCCTCGATTGGGGCCTCGACGGGCTCGCGGCGCGAGTCGCGATTTATTCCTGGGAGGGCCCGGCGCGTAACGAGGGAAAAACCGCGCCACCTTGCCCCGTAGGAACTTCGGTGAAACCGATTTTGGGTTCGCGCCAGCGGCTCTCTCTCTCTCTCTCTCTCTCTCTCTCTGGGTTAAACTTCTGAGAATAGGGGAGGGAAATGAAGGGGGGAAGGGGGATGGGTGCAAAAGAGAGAAAGAGGTTCGGTACTCGGGCAGAGAGCGCGGAGAATTTCCGAGATTAATGGGAGCAAGGGGAACCTGATTCGCATTTTTGTTGTCCGGCCCGAGTCGGCCGGGCGGGTGTCTTCCCGCGAGTCCCGCTTTATCCTTGCGACCAGTTTAACCGTAATAAACCGAGGGCGCGCTCCTCCTTTTGGGAAAAATCGAGCCGCGCGGCCCGGCTCTCGAGCGCGCCGCTTAACGCCGGATAAATTTATCCCAAGGCGCGGCTATTTTTCCGTCTCCGACTGTGACCCTCGTTAAAGGCGTGGATCGGTTGATACGGAATTGTTTATAGTTATGAGAATGGAATTAATGACGGGCGTCCTCCCCTCGCGTCGTAATTAATCCGAGTCTCGCGGGGGGAGGGAGAAGAGGAGGAGGTCGAGGGAGAGAGAGAGAGAGAGAGAGAGAGGGGTAGCCGCGTCTTAAGAGCGCAACGAGGCCGCCTTAAGTACATACTTTCCGAAGCGTGAGCTCGAATCGGTCGGGCGCCCCCTTCCAGGCCGGAATTAAGCCTCGTTTCTGCGGGGAGTAATCTAAATTATTGTCCATCGAGGCTGGCACCGGCGTCGATATAAGCTAAAACCCGGCCAGATAAGGCACACCCACGCGAGCGGCCGCGAGGCGACCGTAATTATTTCTGCGGTAGCTGGAACGGGATTTCAATAACAGAAACGATCGATCCCCCGCGCCTGCTCGGCCCTCCTCGCCCCGCCGGTCCGCCATCGTTATAACCGTTCGCGCCAATTAACGCCCGACGATTAACAGCTCCATTGTGCGGATAATTACGCGAGGCGGCCCGACCGGCGTCCAGACGGAAGCCTCGAAATTGCCGGTTCTTCTTCCTGGCTTGCGTGGATCGATCGCGGAACCAGGTTAGCCAGGCGATCCCGCGAATAGAAACCAAGTTTCCATTGTGGAATTCCCCCCCCCCGCGCGCCTGGCGCAGCTTTGATCGGTTTATAATGGTCGTAAAAGGCAACGGCCGAGCCATTATCGCTCGGACGGACGGAAAGCTCCGTTATTCCGCGGATCTCTCGGGCGCGCTTAGAAAGTACCGAGGAGGGATCGAAATATAAATTCCCCAAAGCGACGTATATCGATTACCGGATTCCAGGATCGGCGCGTGATTTTTAAAGGCGGCCTCCTCGATTTCTCCGATCCCCATTGGAAGGCTGGCTCTCCTCGGTGCTCTCCCCGAGATCCGAGAACGCGGAGCGTGCGGGGAATAATTCACGATAACGATCGAGCCGCGATGTCCCAATCGTATTCAATCGGGCGTCGGGAAGCTCCTCATTACGGCCGGAATTACAGATTCTAATTATTAATTAATCTCCCGCTTACGGCCGGTGAATCCCATTTATTACGGCGCGAATAATCGTGAGTGCCTGCCCGGCATTGGGAGCTATCGATAAATTACCTCTGGATCCGGACGTATTTTCGGACGTCGGGGAAAGAACCGTTGGAGGAGCTCGGTACGGCGTCGAGGATTATCGCGCAAGAAGGAGGAGAGGGAGGGGAGAGCTACCAGGATGTAAGGCGACAAGTTATCTTAATAGATTACCGCGCCATTCGGCGTAATTTGCCGACTCCTATTACCGGCGCGTCCGCGAATGGCGTCGGTCGCCGCGATAATATTCTCTTAATTCGGGCCCATAGGCGTTAATGGCGTTAATCTTGTCGGCCGGCGGAACCGTGATTAACGGCGCTACTCAACGAGATTCGTCCGTCGGATAAAGCGGGAGAGCTTTCGATCGTCCCCTCCGCGATCCGGCGGTTCTTACCTCGATATCGAGGCGAAGCTTCTTCCCCTCGTCGTTATTCCCGTCCGGTTAATATCTTGCAGATCATTCCTGGAGAACGTAATGACGATGATTCATCGTTACTCGCGTATTAACTCGTCGACGCCGGGGCTCGTTAATGCAGCCACTTTGTACCTTTTATCGGCGGGAACCGCGTTTCTTCCGTATCCGCCCATAAATAATTTTAAAAGTATCCCCGCAACGATCGAAACAAATCGAGGCCCGTTGAGGGGATATAACGGGCGCCTTAGAACGTACCAAATTACACGTTCGAGTTATCCCTGGGATTCTTTTCGCACTCGCCTATATCCCCTTCCTCCTTCTTCCCCTCTAACGTCTGGTTATCACTCAACGCGTTGCATACTGTGTGGAATACGCTCCACGCTGAATTTTCCATTCGGACTATTAAAAATTTTCCTTGAAAGACGAAAGGATATAAAGGAATCCTTTCTTATCGCTTATAAAAATCGTGAGACATACGTTAGAAGCGGATTGCAATAGCGTCGCGAGATACACGTGGCTTGAATGAAAATCAAAAATATGTTCTAAAGTAAGCTAAAATCGGTGAGGCACGAAGCGTGTTAAGGGGATCGCGATTCGGCGGATAAGGCCAAAGTTTTGCCCAAAGTTACGCGACAAAAGGGCCAGGCGCGATACACGGTTATTCCTGCATATATTTTCATAACGGCCGCGAATTCGCATGCCGTACGTATCCTTTGGCCCGTGTCAAACACGCTCTTCCTTCGCGAGATACCCGTCCTTCGTACGAAACATCCTGTACCGCCGTGATAAATGAACAAGCTTAACGCTTTGTTTCACGTCCGCTTACCTTCCACCGCGATTAATTATTATTCTCCCCTCGATGTCCGACTCTGATCGGGCTTCAATGAATTTTCACGTGCGGCCAGGGTCGTATTTCGAGGAGAGCCTGCACACCGCGAATCGGGCCTAAGACGCACGAGGCTGAAGAGCCCTGCCAGCCTACGGTGTACGTACGAATGACCGCCTCTTTGGATGCATTACGATGTATGTATTAGCATAATTATTGGTTGTTCGCTATCAGTGCCGGCGGGCTGGCGTTCACCAATTTATGATTTCATCGCCGGTCGTGCCGTGTGCCACGGCGCCGGTAAACCAGTGCATCGAGAGTGCAGAAACCAAGTTCGAGCACGAGCCGTGGACCGGCCATTGTTGCTTCTTTTTCTCCTTTAGCCGGGGCCCCGGATGCCCCTCGCGACGCGACGAGAGACGCGTCGGATATTCAGCGATACGTAAACTAGGCCTTTCGGTATCCCCGATTTTTCCCTGGAAACAGGTTGAGTCACTTCGAGGCGCGAGATGTAGACCGCGATGGCGGATTTCTCGAATCGCTCATCGGATTTAGATTTCTCTCCGTGTACCGCGTAAAAGTGGGCTCGAGGTTTTTCTCCGAGCAAGCTTAATCATCGACTCTTCTCGATCCTTGCGCGAGAGGAAAATCAATTCAATGAGCGCGTGCGTCTTTTACGCGCGGTCATAGATCGATTTTGGACGACCGCGAGGATCGTCGTTCGCGATATTTACGATCTGCGTAAAAGCGAGATGGTGTCCGGAACATAGTGGAGAATCGTGGGGAAAGAAATATCGTAGCCACGGGCCCCGTGGAACGAAACTCCTCCGTCTCAACTTCTTACGTTCGCCGAATGTTCATTTATACGTCGATAGAGATTCGAGGATCGTTCGATCCTTAAGGATATCTTTCAGCTCCCTTGCTCTCCGACTTCTCGCTCCCTCCGGCCGACCCATCTCCCTACTCGCTCCCTCTTTCCCGCGTAGCAATCCGGTCCTTAAGTGGCAGGTGCTTAAGATTCCCCGCGATCGCGCGAGGAGAACCAGTCGTGCTGCATTTGGATCGCATTCGAATCGCCCTTTCTCTTTTCCCCGCCTCTCTTTCGCCCTCCTTCTCTCTCCGTCCCACCCTATCTCTCCTTCGCTCGCCTCACCTTCTCGTTCCCTATCAGTTTTGACCAGCGTGAACTAAGCCTCGATGATCCATACTTGCGTTAGCGGATCAACCGGATATACTTGGGCAGAGCTGCAAATTGCACATCCTAGAGTTTTCTGCCCGTCGATCCTCGATAATGCCGGCCGATGGACGGAGCTTCGGGCTCGGCAACTGCCGGGGCGCTATCTCGATCCAGGCATCTTTACACCTACCGAAAAGCCACGAAGGCGAGGCGCAGGCCGGCGTGGAAAAACAATTTGTCACTGTGCCGCAACCCACGGGCGGTCCTTGGACTTTTTCAAACGGCCGTCTCGCTATCGCGACGCCGTGTCGAAATTTCCCGACACCTCGCCGCTCTTATTCACGATATCGCGCCGTTACTCTCGGCCGGGCAAGAAATATTTCTCAAGCTGGGCGCGAGACGACGACAGGCTCGATCACGCGTGCCGCGTTTCTTTCCTGCTCGAAAGTACGATAGAAAAGCGATTTGGTAATGGATTACGATGCTCGCTCTTTTTCGACGAATTCCTCGGAATCCAGCCTATCGCGATCGCCTCGAGGGAGAGGGGGAGAGAGAGAGAGAGGATTCCTTTCGCGTATCGCGCTCACCGGCCAGAGCGGCTCGTCTCAATTATTGGAAGCCCTAGTTTTTCTGCCAGGGTATCGGACTCGGTGCCTTACGACCGAGGATTAGTTCTAGTCGTAACCGTCTGGTACCCGGGGACTTCTTGCCAGCGCCGACAATCGGCGGAGTTAATTAGGCGAGTAGCGAGGAGCCAAAGTCACGAGAATGGTTGCGCGCCTTGGGGAGAAAAAGAATGGCCGATGGACGGGAGAGCAAAAGGAAATCGAGTAAATGGGAATGCAAAGCGTGCGGCCGCTCGTGCAGCAATCCTATGCTCACCAGGAGCTGCGTGTACGCAGCACCGCCCTGAACATTCCACGAATCATCTCCGAGAGCAGCGGAAGGAAGTGCGAAAGAAACTGGACGACGTATTAACAGCGAAGCGCGAACCGCAAGCTCGAGCCTTGAAAAGGTGGAAAATTCCGGAATCCCGGTACTTTCACGGCGAAGGGCAGGAACTAAGAGGCCCCAGGTAGGAGAGGCAATATCCATAATATTCCCGTAATTATGGCACGTCCTTGGGGCGACTGAGAGGACAGGCCTCTGCCGGGGTTCATTATTTCCTGCCTACCCATAAAAAAGGCGTGACGATGAGATCCGATGTACAGGCCGGCGATAAAACTCGGAACACGGTGGCGCGCCATAAGGGGACAAAAACGTGGACGTTGTCGCGAAATGGTAATCGTAACAGTTGCATCGCTACGAGGCGTACAGGTGTGCGTAAGCTCGGTAAGAGTCGGTGCACGCCAGGGAATATAGGTGGCGAAAGAAGGGACGAGAGACACGGAGAGGGCGATGAGGAACCGGGACGGAGAATCCCTATCCCTCCTACTTTCTCTCTCTCTCTCGCTCTCTCTCTCCACCTTTTCCTCCCTCTCCACCCCACCGTGGCACAGGCGTGTAGATGTGTGTGAAATATAGGTTGATATCGCGATAAATAATGAGGTGCCCTTCGTGGTGATGCCCCAGGCTGCCGCTACTGTGCTTCCACGACGTGCTCCCTCCTGCCTACCGAGTGAAACGTGTACTCGATGCCTGGATATAGTCGGGTTATGCGCCGGCCCACGTACAGCTGGTGCGCCTACGTAAGATATCGCTAGGCCCCGGCTTAATCTCACGGGCCTGCCCGGCACCGTGGCCGATCTACTTTCCCGCATCTCCTCCTTTTGCCACGGCGCACCTCCGCGGCCTATCTCCAAATCGTCCGCGAAATTATCGCGGCCCGAGTGAGTCGTTTGGCGGGGCACCGGAGTACGAGCTGCCCGCGGAAAAGTGCCCCACCCTTCGTTATACCGCCCTATAAATATTGCCATCCTCCTCCCCCAGACCTGCCCCTGTCCAGCCCTCCTCTTTCAAGGCGCCGTTAATGAAGCACGCTATCGCGATCTTAACGCGTATCGATTTCCAGTTTGCCTCCCGCCCTTCGTCTCCTCGCCAGGGCCTCGCGCCTCTTCCTCCGCCGGCCAGGGAAAACCGCGGAGGAGGGCTGGTCCTGGTATTCGCGTCTCCGAGGCTCGATCGGCCGCGATCAGCCTTGAACGTCCTCCCGCTGGTACATCACGAAGGAGGCCTCGCGTGTACGCTCGTTTTCGGGCTCCGTTCGGCGTATCCATCGTTAAATCCTCGCGTTCTCGAACTCGCCCTCCCGTGCGAGATTCGGGGCTTTACACCCCGTACGCGGCCAGTGCGCCGCGGCACGCACGCGAGCGCGCACACAGCCCGGCGAGCTGCAGGTGTATTTCGCGCGGGCATACGCACAAGTACGACCACGGACACCTGGGCTAAGTGCCCGCACTTCGGCGGCTCGTCCGGGGGAACGAAAAATAAGCGGCGGCCAGCCGAGCGGAGAGAATTAGCATAAGTGGTCTTCCAGCGCTCTCCCCCCCCCCCTCCTCTCTGGCCCTCCTCTTTTTCTACACCGCCAAAACGCAACAAAATAGGTCGTTCCGGTTTTTCGCCGCGATACTCTACCGCTGGAAGGTCGGTTATGATGAGCACGCGAATCTCCTCCCTCCGGTAAAAAGCAGCCTCCAAGAATTCGAGACGCGACGCTCGCGATCGGTGTAACGGATAACATTGACGTATTAATTAAAGGCATGGCAAGACGAGATACCGAGATCGACCGGACGTTCGTCATTTTTGCGCGGACCATTATTGCTCGAGGACGCTCTTTCCGATCTAAACGCCGAATTCGTGAAAGACGATTATCTCGCTCTCGGTAGGAGCCTCCCAAGTAACATCAACTGGCATCCTATAACCCGAAATGAGTACAAGAGTTCAGAGGGACGATCACTAATTTTCAATCCTCATATTCCATCATCGACTCGCGATAATCGCTGAAAGATCTAACGTCGCCGCGATGGCGATTGCAAGCTCGTCATCGCATCCGCGCGAGCGTCATTTCCTCTCGATCCGAGCGGCGTTGAGCGAAATCTTCAGCGCACAGAAGTAACGACGATCCTCATCGCCGGTTTTGCTCCTTACCCCGAGCTCGATCAACCCTTCTGGATAACTACACGGAAATTGAATTTGATCCTCGAGCTAAGGCGAGGCTCTCGGGGTTGATTCGTCTCGCACGGCGGGTCACGGGCTCGCTCTCCTCCGTAAGTCGCCCTCGGTTCCACGCACACGCCTGGCCGGCGGGACGGTGAGTTACACCGTCGAATCGCGAGTCGTTCCATGCGTGTACCGGGTAAGCTCGCGCGGACCGTACCTAATTATCGGCGGGCGGTCGAGTGTGGAGCGCACCGCACACGGCGCGGCGTAATGGAGCGGGACGATCTATTTGTTGGGGGGCGGCGCGTCGAGTGATCGTGATCTACGTCCCGCTCTGGGATGCCTGCGCACCGCCGAATATTATGCGAGCTCCTCGTTTAAACGCCGGAGTCGCGGCTGCCTTTTTCTACCGCGCCTCCTGCTCCTTTTTTCACCTTGGCGCGCGGGTGACGAACGATTGGGCCGAAATTACGCATGCCGCGCGCCGAGGCCCGTAAGAAATGAGATTTATGCCTTCAACCCCTCTCCGGCCGGGGTGACAAGCGGCTCGGAGCGGTGCGACAGTTTCGAGAAGAGAGCGGCCTCGATGCGCTCCGGCCGCTCGATGCTTCTTGCCCCCGTCGACGTGCTCTCGCACCGCGGGCGCCCGCGACGCAAGAAAGGACGATAAAGAACGTCGAAGTTCTTCGAGCGATTCCGCGCTTCGTCTCTGAGAGGAGGGAGAGAGAGGGGGGAGCGAGGATCGTGTGCGTTGGTTATGAAGGGGTTTATACCAACGGAGAATCGCGGAGGAGCGACGGGATCATTAAGAATTCGGTATGGAGTAGATTATTTGCATCGAGAAATGACCGGTGAAAAAAGCCCCATTACGATGTGATACCCGCGGCATTAAAATGACCATTACCGTAGTGCAGCCGAGCGATGCGAAGAGAAACGAGAATCGCCGAGGAGGGAGCGTGGTATGAATACAGAAACGTGGCTTAAGAGGATTGTATATAGGAAACGTGGAACCGGAATAGAGTTACAAATTCATGGTGAAGGTAGGAATATATTCCGTTTTTACAGCAGCAAAACTTCAGGCACTTATACCAGAGGATTTAATCCGTATATCTAATGTACATCTTTATTCCCACCATTCCGCGGCAGTAATTTGGATTTCAGCCGGCCATTAATACCGAGGGCCGTCTCGCGGGGCTTTGGAAAATGTTGCGGGTAAAACTCGGAAAAACGCGGAGTTTCGCAGAGGAGGACGAGCGATCGCTCGTGGAACGCGTTGAGCCGCGTTACCCAACCTGGGGAGCGTTGACATTAGACTCGAACGCCGCAAAGAAACGAGTCGAGGGAACGACGTTGCTTTCCCCACCGAATGCTACATTACTTTGGTTTATCCATTATATTATATTACTCGCCTCGGTTTGTTACGATGATTACGTTGGTTTGTCCCAAACTACCGAGGGAATGCGCAACGACAAATCTATCCCCGAGCGGAGCGCGATAACGCGCTAAGTGCATGCACCACCTATACGCACTTGCGCGCAATATCTAATTACCGGTGGGCGGCCATACAAACGGATTGCACACGCTTTTACGCCTAATGGAGCGAGACGATCTATTTGCGCGGGTCACCTCGAGCCGAGATCCCACCTCGTTCCGCCCAGTATTATGTTCGCCAACGTGGGATACTCCTTCCCGATTTATTTTCAGCGCACCACCGTGAGATACGATCGCAGATATCGAGAATGAGACGTTCCATTTATTTCCCCCGATAAGACGACGTTGGGTACCGAGCCGGGATATTCGTCCTTTTACTGCCTCGTCCATTCTCGCTACGAGGCGATCCATCGTCCCAGCTCTCGGTCACGGCCGGCGTGTCGAATTCAATCAAACGTCTCGCAACAGAATTCGGTAATCCGTTAACGGGGAGAGCTTGGCTTCTTCGCTCTTCTCGCCGCACGCGAAGGTAAGCCACTCGCTGAAGGAATTAAACGTCCTGCTCCTTATCAACCCCCACTTCTCGCGGTAACAATATTGTTCTAATTAACCCATTCGTTTCGGCGCACTTTTTGCACGGTGAAAGGAGCTGAGCGGAGAGTCTTGTCGAGGGGACACGTTACAAGATTATGTTAAGAGGTTTAGGGTTAAGAGTCTTAAGCGTGTAAATAGGCACTGAGTCGGCCGCGATTAATGGAGCGGGACGAACCATTGTCGGGCACGCGGACGTCGTCTAACCAAAGTCTGCCTATGTCCCTGCCGCGACATGCCCGGTGTACTTATGCGAGTCGCCTTTTAGGTATGTGCCCCGCACAATGGCTCGCCATAAAGCCATGGAGGCAAAGTCTTGGATTTTAAATTCAGCCGGTAACGATATGCCGCATAAAATATAACAGGATAGTGGACAATGCTTTTCGCGAATTTCAGTCACAGGAATCGGTCCCTGGTATGCGCCACGTCGAAACGATTCGTGGATTCAGTGTCGTATGGATCCGTGGCGCGTGTTTGTTATGAGCGAGAATCGTCTGAAATACTTCAAACCAGCTCGATTCCTTTTACAATTGCATTAGCAAGGACTCTTGGGTAGAAACGATCGGCTAGAATTCATCCGTACGCTTACTCAATGCTTCGCTCGAAAAATGACCGTGGTATATCGATGCTTAATTCTCATTGCCAGTAGGTACGTATAAAAGCGAGATTTGCCCGCGTGTCACGTACCAATGATCGACCATGCAAAGCTCGGATAATCGTTACACGACGGATACTCGTTACGCGACGACGGCATTTTTGCCAACACCGTCTTAGGCGATTAAATCAATGTACCAGCAGCGCGGAGACAAGTGAAAACCAAGTTAGCTCTCGTAGGGCGGGGTACAGCGCGCCGAGATTTATGGTCAGCGTGGCTTAACCCGCGCGTACGAACGCAATCGTACGGAGCGTAAGGCGCGACAGCGCGACTTTCGAAAATTCGACTCGGTGGCGATAATCGAATCGCTCGTTTCTCGAGACTATTTCTCGCGACTTCCTGGGAGCAAACGCCCTGGTATACCCCTCGCGAGATTTACGTCGCGACTGGTGTAATTGCAAAACGGGAAACGCAAGGATATCGCGGGCGCCCATCGAGCATCGGCAGAGCGGAATTAATTCCGAACGGACGGAGGATCTACGAACCTATTTCCATGATCCGGGGGGGGGGGGGCAATTATCGAGCGTCGCGGTGCGGCCCAACGCTTAGCCAAGGGTCCACGGAGTTCTCTCGCGCTAATGCCGGATTCCACGTTAATACGGGCCTGTTGTACAGCGCGATGGACACGCTAATGCATCCAATCGGAATTTATAGTTTCGCTCGGCCGCTTATCGGGCCGTTCCTCCGGCACGAGCGATTAGATTCATGCGTTTCACGCGTTTCCAATTAACACGTCGCTCCGATCGTCGTCCCCTGCCCGAGGTTGTGCCATCAGCGTACGCGCCGCTCCTCCTTTTCTTCCACTTTGCTCCCCTCCCCCGGCCCTCCTCGCCCCGGAGGGTCCATTTGCTCCAGAGCGATTCCAGAAACGAGACCATCCGGAGGAGGGGCAGGAGGAGCTACCAGGCGCGATGCACTTAGCGGGATTGCATACGCATTGCAGCCCTTATTAGCGAAGGCTCTCCTCGGGTGGGGATGCCTAACCTTCGAATTCCAGGCTCTCGAACGACGACAGAATTCACCTCGAGGGATTTCAACGATTATTTCGCGTAGGAATTTTAACGCGGCCGCCGCGAGATCCTGACCGCGAAAAACCCGCGAGCGTGCACCTCCGGGGGAGGGCGGAGAAGGAGGGGGAGGGTGTAAGGATTCGTCGGGGCCCAGTGCGGCGAGGGACGCGAGGGGCGTCGATTTGACTTTCGCGTAATTAAATGCGAAATTAACGGAGTCGAATCGGTGATTGGACGTAATGGCGGCCCTCCGAGAGAGATCTCGTAGTCTCGCACACCGGCCGGGGTATGCGTGCCCGTAATTTGATTGCGATTTATGAGTAATTAATCCAGGAGCCCTCGGACCGTTATAACGCCGTTTCTGGCTCTGCCTCTCCGCCGCCGCCGCCGCCGCCGCCGCCGTCGAATTGCATTTCTTTTCGCTTTACGAGCCACGATCGCAATTCCCGCGAGGCTCCCGGGCCAACAGCTGTACCAACGAGTTATCGCGATTATTAAGCGCCGTGCACGAAATAACGTGGATTAATAACCCATTACTCTTCCCTTTATCGCGTCCCCGGTTTTCTCGCTTTTTGCCCAAATCCGGGTTTCGATCCCAGCATCGCGGCGCCAGCGGAGGCTCGAGGGCCGCCCGTGGGATCGAGTCAAAATCATCGGAGTTAGGTCTCCATCGAAGCCACTCGATTCGATTATATCTTTCGACGCCGACTTTATCCGCCTGGAAGATAGATAAACTAGAATACCGGCCCGCGGTGATTTATGCGCGAGGGACGGAAAGAGCTCGCGAGCGGAGGAGAGGGAGGAGGGGCGGGCGGAGAAACGCCAAAGAACGAAATTCTTTGGATACTCATTTATCTCCCCGCTCTTTAATCACGCGGTATCACCGAACAACCGGGAGGAGGAGGAGGAGGCGAGATTTAGGAGAGCGGCGGACGGTGGGCAGAGGGGAGAGGGAGGGGAGGAGGAGGCCTCTATGGAATCTTAATCTTAATCTCGCGCGTTATCTGAGTCCTCTAAACGCTAAAACGCTTCCACCGAGCGTGGCAGCGGCCACGATGTTCCCCGTCCTCCGCCCCTTCTCTAAGAATCACTTTCTATCTCGCTTCTCACCGGCTCGTTATTGATGCCTCCATTTGTATATCAGTGACGCCGAGTGAAATGACTAATGTCGCTATTAGCCCGGCCAAAAACTTACGTCTCAATGTATCTCGACCCTCGTTACACCTCGCCCTCCGCCGCGACCTCGTTTTCGGCCACCAGGGCCACTCGATGCGTCCCGGTACATCGACGGGCATTTTTTTATTCGTAGGAAACGATCGAGCGGTAAGAGCGAGCCGAGGTCGCCGATCTCGATACCCAGAAGGAGCCACGCTCGCGCCAAGATCCCCCTAATGGACGCAAGCTCGAACTTTCACGGGGAAAATCCAAGTTGGAAGCTCGTTATCGAATGGTTTTTTTTTTCATTTATTCCCGGTACCGACTGTTAAGCTGATTTAGCCTACAGTTTAAAGTGGCTTCCAAACGACCAGAGTTACGATATACGCATTACATGGAAAAACCAGAGGTGATGGACTCCGAGCGAATTCCTCCACGCGACGCCTCCTTCGCGTGCTTCGCGGCAAGGATTTGCCTCTGAACGAACACCAGACCCGGGGACTCGCCCAGCACCTTCCAAATTTTCCATATAACGCGTATATCGTAAATCCAGCGGACTCACCTTGAATACCAAAGCGGGGCTAAGCGAAGTCGAGTGTCGAGGTTGGAATTAAGCCGGTAATCGAATAACAAATACCCAGCGCGTATAAATCAAAGTCGAGCCGAGCTCGACGAAAAGCAGCGGAGGAGGTGTTTCCCCGGGAGGAGCGCAACGTGGAGGATTCACGAATATCCCAAGAGCACCGCGGCGGCGATGACTAGGATTTTTCGAAGCAGAACGGCCCGTGGAAAGGGCCAACGCCAGGATGGGCCCCTCTTTTGATCGCCTACCGCCCATTTTTTTTCACCGCTCACATGTGCCCTTCGAGGTGGTACGAGGCTAATGCCTCGTGACGTTGATCTAACGCGCCTCGATGGGCCGCGGTATCTAGGACGGGTGATATATCGTTAGGAGAGGAGCCACGCTCGTTCTCTAGCCGGCTATCTCACGCGTACTCCCTCGAAAATTACGAGAGGCCCGGCCGACTTTCGGCCGTCCATCGGATCGAATTACGTGCCGAGGAAACTTCATCGGTGTACGTTTCAAGCCGGGCTCGGGTCCTAAACGCCTCTCCTGCCTCTCGAGGATCCGCGGCGTCGACGTTGAAGGACCGAGGTCGGCTCTCCCTCGGGATCGCCGAGGCGCAATTTCGGTGGCGTTTTAATTATGCGGGGATTGAATCGTCCCGCCTAACGATACGAGCGGGCCCCGGCAAATTCGCCTAAATTAATTAACATGTATGCATTTAAGTGAATGCAAAATGCGTCCCCCCGGACGAATCGATAGCGGGCGAAAGGGGAAAGATCCACGGGCCCGGGACGCCGTATTGAAAGTCATAGGGCAGGAGCGGGTCGAATAAAGGCGGCGAAGGGGAGAACGAGAAAGGGAGAGAGAGGGAGAGAGAGAGAGAGAGAGAGGAGGGGGAGAAAGCGAATGGCCAAGAGGAGGAGGAAGAGAAGGAGGGAGAAAGATATTGCCAGGAGTTACGAACGCATTACCGCGAGGCGGCGAGGTGTCGAGCATGTTTATGCCCCGGTTCTCCGGACTCCCGATAGTCCCTAATGGGCCACGACCACGCTGCCTTCGAGCCCGCTCCTCTGGCCGCTCCTCTCGCATGGAAAAGCCCTCGTCAAGGTGCCCTTTGTCGTCCTTCCCTTCGTCGCCTCCGATCTACGTACATATTTTGTCCCCCGTGGTAGTATCGTAACCTTAATTGGAAATGGCACCGGGCTTGCGTACGCCCAAGGGCCGAAACCTTAATTGGGGATAACACGGGGAGTGAATGGAGAGGATACGATTACGTGGAATCCTTGGCTCGAAGGAAATAGCGATCTCGCTTTATTCCACGGTCAGAGGGCTTTCCACCGAAGTTGAGAAAATTACGAAATAGAGGCGATGGATAGAGGCTTTCACGCGCGAGACCCAAGTTCGAATTCTACTCATCGCAGATGGTTTTTCCATATAATGCGTATAACATAGCTCTGGTGGTTCGCAATATAGTTCAATACTCTAGGTCCTAGGCCAAATAACCTCGGTATTCGGTGCTGAAAATGAACGAAGAAAGAAAAAACTAGGAAATGACGCGCGCGTAGCAGCGCAGCAGTGAGGAAAGCCAACCATTACCTGGCGCTTTACCGAAAACCGGATACGACGCGGTCGACCGATCGAAGACGGAGTCGATCGAGAGATACGAATCGCATTACCAGGAATTAGAGGCGTTAGACGCTCGGAGTGGCTCGCGAGACGAGAAAACGGCGCTGTGCGATACCGCGGCCGGTTTTTTATCCGGCCTTAAACGCGTCATTAGAATTCCATATTGAATTAATCGCGCGCCCCGACGCGTACACCGGCGCAAGTCACCGCGCGTCATTAAGATTCCTCGCGCTGGCGACGGAACAAAGTCGCTCCCCCTCGTCACTATCGGCGTGTAATGGAATCGTCGATACATTTATCGGGGCCAAAGTAGCGCGTGTAATTTCGCGCGGTAGCGCAATTAAGTGCGCGACGCGACGGGATAAAAGGAGCCTCGGGAATACTCGGGGCTGGCCGAATTACCGGGCCACGAAGTGAGACGAGTTTAGCACCGGCGGATAATCATTTTATGCCGATCGCGGAATAATTCCCGGAGCGATTGCCACTGGACGTGATTCGTGGTTGCATTTGCATAAATAGTACCCGCTGCGAGGGGGAGAAAGGGCCGAGGAGGAGGGCGAGCGGATAAGCCGGCGCGTTCTTATTATTCCCCGTGCGGCTCCTCGGCGAACTTAGGGCCCGGGCCGTCCTTCCTTCTTCGCCTATTCCGCCTCTCTCCTTCTCGCACCCTCGGCGGCCCTTAGCCCGCGGATAAGTACTTTGAGAGCCGATCGAATCCGAGAACGCGACGACTTCCTCGGAGTTGAACGAATTTAAAAGGGGTCTTGAAGGCGAGTAATGACATGGAAAACGGTCGGGCTAAGGGCCTCTGGAGGGAGGGGGCGGGGGGCAGGGGGAGAGGGCGTAATGCGCGGAGAGCAGGGCCCAGGGGGGAGCGGGCTGAGGGAGAAATAAGCGAACGAGGACGGCGGAACGGGTGAGCGATGGAAAGAGAGACGACCAGAGGCGCGATAATGCGGCGAAGAGAAAGAGAGAGAGAGAGAGAGAGAGAAAGAGAGAGTGAGAGAGTGAGAAGGAGGGTGAGAGGGAAAGGGACGAAGGAGCCGGGCGGAGGAGGGACGAGGGGGGAGGAGCGAAGCAGGGGAGAGAGAAAGAACGGTTATCGGTGGGTAAGTGCCCTCCCGTGTCGAGATAACGCCGACACCAGGGGCGACAACATCATCCACGCCGGCGAATCGTACAAACGTAATCCTCGACGCGTCACTAGGTAACAACCGGTAGGTAGGTAGGTAGATCTTTCTCGCTCTTCCTCCGCCTCCCTGGCGTCCCCGGCGTGCGTGTACGTACCCTCTCGAAGACGAGGGCAAGGATGCCGTGGCGGAGATTCGCTGAAAGCAACGGGAGGAAAAGGGGGCCGCGCGGCGAGGAGGGGGATAGGGAGCGAATTGACACGTCATTCCTCTTGGGTAGCGAGTACCTGATCGCCGACAAAGGGGAATACGACTGGTTCCGATCCGCGACGACACGTGCACCGCGACCTTTGCGAAGGAGAAGGAAGAAGAGAGATCGCACCCCCTGCTTGGACATCTCGCCGTTACCGTTCCTCGCCATTGTCGCGTCCGAGGCGAATCGCTCGGCGCGCCACTCCCCTCTCGGTGTATCGATTAAAAAATCTCGGCGACCCAGAAGGTGCACCTCGATCGGAGGAGAGAGCGAGTGCAGGGGGAGGAGCGAGGGGAGTAGTACGAGGTAGCGTAACGCGAGAGAGATGCGGATCGCGAGGCACGCGTTAACCCTCTAGACCGGTGTAACTTTCAGGTCGCGTGCTGATATATCGAATTTTACTCTTTCACGAGATTACGTATACCTCTTCGTTATACAACGTTTCTGAGATAATCGATAACGATATCGATGACGATTAGCCGCACCAACGATCTGAAATACCAAAGTAAACAGCCCTACAAGTCGTACAATTTACAGATACAGTTTGGCCCATGCAGGGTCAAAACAAAATCTCGAGATACCCTAGGCGATCTCCCTTCCCGTTGTTGTCCTTACACCTGCGTAATCCGCGGCGATTCCCGCGCGACTCTACGCGAGGAATATTCGCCCACGCCCCGGGGTTAGGGCGCGGTCCCCCGTGGATGAAGATTAATCGGCTCCGCGAGATCGTGAGGATAAACTTGCAACTGTGTATTAATTTATTCAGGACCCTCATCGTCGATAGGACATTCTGTCGCGCGCGTTGAAAAGGGCTCGAAGGTCCGTGGCCTACGTTGACACGCGTTAAGTCGGCGCAAAAGAGACGAGAGCGGGACGGAGCGCTGGGCCCCCCTCCGCCCCTTCGCAGTGTCGCCAGGCCTGGCAGAGTGTGCGTAGGTTTGGAGGGCCGTATCGCGGCGTAGATTTCGGGGGTGGCGCGCGTGTGCGTGCGCGAGTGTGTGCCTCGAGAGGATCAGGACCTTGCATCCTCCGCGGCCTCCTATCGAACGGACCCATCGCTTTTCGTTCGCGCCGTACCTTGTCCCGTGTCGGTCATTATCGGCCCTCATTATATTGGAACCGATCAATCACCTCACGTCCGAACCTCCGTCGGCAACCTCGCGGAATCGCCGGGTATCCGGACCGTGAAGCTTCGGCACACCCGCTTGTTTGCCCGAAATACACGACGGAGGAGAATCGTCGGAGTCGTAACTCATTATGATGCCCTGGTAATATTCGGTATCTCGCCGAGGATTTTCGAAAACAAGATCCCCGGTTCCTTTCTCCGCGCATCGGCCCGCCGAGCTGCGGTTTAACCGTTTCAGTCTCGGACGGTATTGGAAAAAAACCGTCGATGAATCCCAAAGAGCGCAAGCGCGCTTTCCCTATATACGTACGAAAATACCCAAGCAGCGCGATAGCGCTTGTTTAATTTACCTATCGTTTTTTCTATCTATTGTAAAATGTACTATTTACGTTAAAAATCTGAGCGCTCGACTTGGACGATCCGTAACGCACCGTCGATTGTCCACGATGCCCGAAATGCGCTGGCTTTTCTCGACGTAAAATCTGAACAGCGCGATCGCGCTGCTTGGGACTCAAACGGTTAAGTGCGCCGACTTAGGCTTTAATACCTCTCGATTTATCCGGTACACAAGATGAGCACATTACACTGTAAGACGAGTGGAGATCGAAAGAGAATTGATTTTCAACCGATCCCGGTACAAAAGCGACGGTTCGCTTATGGAATATTTTCAAAGATCCTCGAGCTCCGGTGAGCGTCGCTTCGCCCGGAATTAATTCCCCTTTCCTTTCCATACGTTTTTCACCGAACTACGCCGTGGCGGCGTTGAAGATATGATGGATTACGCCGCGATCCGGCGCGCACCGAGGCGAGCGTACCGTCGTTTATGTTAATGATGTAATAGCGAGTAAATGTCGTGCCTCCCGCGCCCGCGAAAATTTATAGCTGACATTTCAGCGCCGAGAAGAAGAGATCCACGGGGCCCTTCGCGCCTATCTCGACGCGATCGAGCCCCGGCATCGCGCTATCCGAGCGCGGATCCGAGAATCAACGAAAATGACGTCTGAAATGCCGCCGGAGGGACGTCAGATACCCAGATAGATTTCAGCGAGTCGTCGAGGAAATCTCTATCGCGCGAGGTGAAGGGGCGATCGCGATCGAGCCTCGAGGATCGCGCGCCGCTTATCCAGAGGGCCCGAGAACTCAGAGCGCGCGGACATCCGGCAGATACGAAATTAAATCAAATAAAGATTAATGGACCGATAAATTTTAATGGAGGACATCTAGATTAAGCGGCCTGCGTAATAGTAGGGCAAAAAGAGGAGAGGAGAGGAAAAGGGAGGGAAGGAGGCGTCTATTCGGCAAGGGCGTATGTAGGTGTCCGAGAGGGAAAGGGGCGTTGGAAGAGCGGGGCACCCCGGTATAACGACTCCGGGGCTGCCCTCGATGGCCGGGCGGTTGATTAGCAATTTTAAAAGCAATAAAAACGATTCATAATTCGTCGGGAGAAAAAGCGGCCGCGCTAATGAGAAACTGCCGCACTCGTTATAGTGTGTATATATGTATATATATATTATATATTATATACATATATATATATATATATGTATATATATATATATATATACATGTCTATACGCATATACGTGCACGCGCGCGTACCTATACGAACCCTCGGAGTGGCTACCTGCGCGTTATGGGATACCCGCGGTCCGCATCCTACTATCCGTTACAAAGATCCAGCCGAAACATTCGATGGCCGAGCAAGAGTGTTTTGCACGGTGAGATTTTAACGCGGCGTTCGGCACCGACATAAAGAGGAGACCCATAGAAATGCGCGTATTCTGGATTTAAAAAATACCGTGCCGATACTTAATTCACCGCCAAGTATGACCAGATGGAAAAAGATAGAAAAAAGAGAAAAAAAACCGAGAACGAGAATAAACTTGCGTTTTCATACGTTACGCGAATATCGCGCCTTCTTTCTCGATTCGGCCACACCCTACTTGCTGCACTTGTATCTATGTAAGAGGTCCCACTGTC
Organism: Ampulex compressa; assembly: GCA_038496175.1. Classification (NCBI taxonomy): domain Eukaryota; kingdom Metazoa; phylum Arthropoda; class Insecta; order Hymenoptera; family Ampulicidae; genus Ampulex; species Ampulex compressa. Next base: position 254,203 of record JBCFXI010000100.1, on the reverse strand, counting down.
CCTTCATTTCCTTAAAAAATCTTAACACTAAAGCTACAAAAGCGGTAAGATAAACGGTCGGTCGTTTCTTAAAAAAAATTCCTGTACCTCGTAAGAGGGCATTTTTTAAAATTTCTCACGATTCTACCGCAAAGTGCGAATCGTTCTATCGATCTATCGACGTTTCTTCCTAACGTCTTATTTCTCTAAACATATACGCGATATACATAAATATCTACAGAAAATGGTATGTTTAGCTTTAAATCTCCAGTCGTACGATTTTTCCTTACACGGTGCCTTTGTCGGGGCCAATCCACCTTGTAAATCGTGGGTTAAGCGTATCGTTATACCTTCCTCGCGAGGAGCGTGCAAACAAGTCCGCAGGTACGGCCGGGAATCCAGACATTGTCGATACGTCGCACCCCGGCCGTGGCCGCGTTATTGAGAAAATAACAGGACTCTCGGACGGCCATATCCGCGAACGTTAAAGCACTCCGGCGAGAGATCGGGCAGGGCCCGCGGATGGTGGCAGAGTATCCAAGAAGGGATATCGAAAAAGGAGCAAAAAGGTGCGAGAGGTAGGCGAAAGAAGCGCGACCGGCCCTCGTATCTGAGTGGCCCCCCTTTTCTGCGCTCCGGTGTTATCTGCATAATTAGTTACTTCGGGTATATATACGTTGGGAACAGGAGCGACTCAATTCGTACTGGCCTTTCCTCCTCTCCCTCCCTCCCACCTTCTCTCTCTCCCTCCCTCCTCGGTCCTCCTTCCTCCCCTCCTTTCTCGCCTCCTCTCCCTCTTTCTCTCACCCACGCGGGGCCACGGAAGTTACCCGAGAGACAGAAAGTGGTAGGAGGAAGGACCAAAGGGGTAAAGAGCCCGACGTGCCCGTTACAGCTCTAAACGCACTCCGGCTGATATTGGAGCCCGATCGAGCAATATTTCTTCCCCTCGGATACGAAGTCTGGGCTGGGGAAGGGAGAGAGCGAGAATGGCGGCAGGGAAGGCCGACGGGCGGATGTATCCCCTGCGCTATCGTCCATCTGAGCATTTTAATTCCGAGGACCGATTCGCTATTGGGCCCGGTTCTATCTCAACGATTCCAAGTTCGCACTTCGACGGATTCGACCTAGCCGACTCTCGTGCCATATTGCCATCCGTTCTCGACCCTTATCTACCAGAAATTCTCGTGGCTTTAATCTTTAACACAACGCACCACACGGTATCGTGTTTTCACACTATTCCTACCGCGACCGGTAAATGATTTATTTGAAAAATCGTACGTAACTTTGAGGCGCGGTCACTTCTAAGATTTTTCATGATCTTCTCGCAGTGTAGATTGATATCGATAGATCAATCTATCGACATTTTTCCAATAGCGTTAATGCGATCGATTAATCGATCAATAACGTAAACTTGAATAATAGCGAATAACATCGCGGAGCGAGCGGTGGGAGCGGCTGAAATAAATGATCCCAGGCATGGCGGTTAAAGGAAAACATAAATGAACAAAAACCTCGGGACACGGTATTCCACTCGTCGATCCGCTCGATCCATTTCGAGCACTTTCGAGGAACGACGCGAGGACCGAGTCGCCTTGAAGGATGCGACGAAAAACTCGAGGTACAAATCGCGGGTATATATCGGGCCTCGCGTTTTCCCATCCCCGGGGAACTCGCGGCGGTTTTCTCGCGGAACTTATCGCCGAGGACGTTTGGTGGATCGTTACACGGCCCGATTTACATCGTGCCAGATTTAATTGGGCCGGATCGCTCTGTCGGCACGGAAAGTTAATTATTTATATATAATTGAGGGTACGTAGCGCGGTGGTAGATCGCGCCGATTGCGTATTTCGTCATCAATAAAGTTCCGCGCAGGTAGGGCTTTCGCGGTATCGCCTCTCATCTGCGAAAACATCCCGGGGCTCCTCTCCTCGGTCCTCGCCCCCCGCCCAGACACCGAGCCGGACGGGCCCGTCGACAACCCCAGTCCCGCGCATACGTACCAACGTTCCGCCGATCCCAGTCGCATTAATATCGCCGCCGTGATGAATTATGCCCGCTGGAGCCTTGATTTATTTTTATTCCGCCGCGGAACTCTCGCCGCCTCCTATACGTGCGCGTCCTGTCGCCCTTATCGCGAGAGAGCAGCGCGTCGAAGGTTTCGAGACGGGGGACCAGGGGACGATGGAAAACTCCATGGAGCTTTCATAGGAGTCCTTCGTAAGCCAGATCGATTAACTCCGCTTATTGAAACGTTCTTAACATTGGTGTCAAAGCACACGGTTCGGTTGTCGCTTTTTTAAATTGTGATATTACGGATTGAAGCTATTAAGCGAGGACTTTTTTTTGCTTGGCGAGAATTTCTATACATCCGTCTCTTCCCAAAGCACTCGGATACTAGGCGTACAACTCGGAGCAAGTGCCATTTGTTTCTTTTTCCTTCGAGCAATAATTTAAACTGACAGCTCCGCTGACATTTCATACGTTACGATGAGAAAGAATTCGCGATGTATCGTGGAAATACGTCCGAGCGATGATGGAGCATCGGGCCGATCGATTGGGGTATCGTCGATTAAACGAGGCAAGCGAACGAGAAACTCTTCTCCGAGAAACCGAGAAAGGAGGTTTGGCTCGTCGATTTACGAGGAAAGGTCAGGTAGTCGTGGCCAGAGGGACTCACGTAGGTGTTGGTAAAAAGGCGATTTTCATCGTAATTAATCCATTCGTTCCCGTTCGTTCGACGGCCCTCGCTCGCCCCAAGAGGGGCGCGATTTATTGCCAGGCCGCGGAATATAATATTCCTCGGAGCTGCATTCCGTTGGATTGTTTTACCGGGAGATACTCGTTAATACCCCCGGTCTACAGATTCCAGATTTCCGATAGGAGGTATCGCCAGACACGAGCGCGGGCTCGCCTGCGCAAATTTGTATTCCATCACCGTGGCAGCGCTGCGTAAAGATCTCCGCGAAAGGTTTTGCCCCGCGCTGACATTTACGGTCCGCTCGTACATATTCACACACGTTTAGGACGTTTAACATTTCACCGGCATGTTCGATTCCCCGTATTTATGTTGCACACCCGAGGAGCTCTCGGCAGATTTGTTAGGCAGTACCCACTGCCATATACGAGATATTAGCAGATGCCAGATACAGAATTGGTCAATCACCGTGGCGGTTGGCCACGGTGAACGTCTCGCGCTCGAATCGTCCCACCAGCGCGCGAGGCCTTCCGCGAAAGTTCATCACCGCCCTGGGCCGCGCTCTTCCATCCCATTTCCAGGACTGTTAAACAATTTCGCGTCGATTATCCCTTGCAAAATCGCATCGATACGCCTCGAATCGCGAACGATCGGACCGCAAAGCGATCGTACTGAAATTCATAATGCTACGCGCCACAGACTAGCCGGCCAATTACGATCGATGCGATAATACCGCAGCGCGCGCTCGGTTTAAATCCTCCAATATTACTTTTCATCGGGATTATACAAAGTGCGATGCGAGGAGGAGGCGAGGATATATCGAGGGAAGCGGTTCGAGCCCGGGCAGAAGGAAGGCTAGAGGCAACGTCGTAAACTCTCTCCGTCCGAAGCTGACTTTCCTTCCGGAATCTGGATACGCATTTGTGCCAAGATGCATTTCCGCTTTATCGCGAAAGCTCGAGGGATGGATCGTGAAACCAGTTATCAAGACGGTTACCGCGAAGAGATCGACGAACCCTCGCGTTCTAGAGAGAATGTCCGAATATAGACAAAGTTCCTTCTCGTATCTAATTCAAATGGACCTAGCAAGCAGCTCTCCTTCCTAAATAGAATGTACGCAAAAAACCAACTACCAGTTTGACACCACGTTTCGACTCGAGTACGAGCAATCCTCGGCTATATCAATCCAACCTCCTTTCCAACATCGAACACTTCTCGACACTCGAACATAAGAAAACACGATCATCAGCTGCACAACTTCCCTCCCTTTCTTCCAAAATCCAAGGCTCTATCGTAAAAAAACTCGTTATACACTTACGATCCAAAGTACCCTCCATCCTTCACCACGATCGAAGCAAAGCTGTACACCCAACATAAACCGCGCGCACAGCCATCGACGCCCGATCCATTCTAGAAACCTTAGGAATAACACGAAAAGCAGGATTCCCACTCGCCGGATCTCTCCCCCTAAGTCCCGAGGATCGTCGCAGAAATCTCGAAACGTGTTTCCTCCCGAGGCTCCGAGAAGGAGGAGAGCCGCGGCGCCGGGCGAAATGCAATCGCGAATCGGGGGTCGGCATCGATCTTCGTCGTTTCGTCGGATCGCGCTATCGGGCGCCGGGGCCCGGCGACAGATTCGTCCTTAATTAAGTCGTCGGCCGTTGTAGGGGCATCGCCGCCTCGCGGCGTGCCTCCTTTCCTCGGGCGAGACACCTCCGAGGAGGGCCAGGGGCGGAGGGAGGGGCGAGAACATCGGGAGAAAACGAGCGGATTCGGGAAGGGAGGAAGGACCGGCCCCGAGGAGGAGGGGGACGGCGAGGTGGGCCACGAAGAGGGCCTAATCAGCGCGCTAATGCACCGATCCGTCATGTCGCGGAGCGGCCGCACGAGATAAGGCCCCCGTGAGGCGCGTACACACGCCTCGGTTCCAGGACCCAATGGGGACCGGGTCCCCTCGAGAGGCGAGACCGGTACGGGAGGCGGTCGATCCTTTTGGCGACAGGTGCTCGACGGGAGTGCCTCTTCCTCGCGCGACCTCACCAGCCTGGCGCATACCGAGCGACACGCACGAGGAGCCGCCGGATGCGGGTCCGGGCCCCGGCTAACTTAGACCAGATCCTTTATTTCCTTTTGAGCCCCCATCCTCGGGCTTCTATAGCCTAGGACGATTACGTCGGATCCGAGCTCGGTCTAACTTCTATGTGCCGCACGAACCACGGTGGTTTTGAAGCAAGACTCGGATATCCTCGGGTGGGGGATAGGGTTCAAAATGTCTCGACTGGATAACTTATTTTTGAGGCGATTACATAGTGAGTTATGGTTTGCCGTGTTGTTTGTACTTATCTCAAAGTGATTTTCTTTTTTGATTTCGTCCTCGCCACTGACCGTTGAGATCGTTTAAAGCATCAGAGCTACGGTATAAGTATCGCATGGAAAGATTAGAGATTCGAACCCGAGTTTATATCCACTGCACCCTCGTAGCACTGAATCAAGGTGATTCGATGCGATATTTCTCGAGCGGGTATCCAACGCTCGGGGATAGAATTTTATTTCAGCTCCGGCGAAATAATATTACGCGAGTGGAGGTTAGAAATTCGCGTGGCTGAGATTCCAGGGATTCCTCGCGCTTATTCTCCTAATATTTTACGCCCCGGAGTACTTTGTTTCGTCCTCAGGATCAAAGGCTGGCGGTGAGCCAAGGGATCGGCTCGTGGGTGCCAGAATTTCGGCGGGTCGACATTTTTCGGTGAAATCGAGCGAGGGAATTCTTCGAGGGCGGGAGGATTCGCGCGAGTGGGAATCCCGATGGCGGAGCGGCGCAGCCTTCCGGAGACAACAGGTGTTGGACGAGAGTGTTTCTCTCGCGCGACCTCGCCGGAGGTACGTACATTCCACGCGCGGATCGGCCGCGTAGCTCCTCGAAAACGGTTGCCAGGAGACGTGAGTTAGGGCTTAATTAAACTTCGGCGCAAAGTCGAGCCTCGCGCGCCTCATTTTCCGGCGCTCGAGCGTCGCCAGGAGCTACGAGCCGATGCGGAAGGATAAAACCGGAGTACTGGCGTCATCCGAGCGGCTCTAAACGGCGGCTCGCCGACCATTGCGCAGTACCTTCCAAGGAAGGATCATCGACGTCCTCGCGCACGCGTGTTCTACGCCGCAGAAGTCCCTCCGTGGGCATTCGAGACGGTAATTATACGGGACACTTAAGAGCGTGACATAACTCACGATGCTGTGGAAATATTCCACGAGTCGCGGAGCCATGCTTCAAAATGTCAACCGGGTTCGTAGGAAAAGCATTTCCCCGGCTACGTGAGGCGCCTGTGTCGCGGTTATCCGCGCGATGGTTTCTCGCTTACCGGGAAACAAGGCGAAGAAATGAATTATCCGTGGGACCACGACGAAAGCTCGCTCGTTAATTCCCATTAAAGGGGGAGAGACGAGGGGTGTGAAGAAAGAAGTGGTCGGATACTCGATCGGCTGGAAAGGAATACTGTTGGAAACAGATTGGAGCGATGCTTCAGCTCGGACAGGGGAGACGATGCTGTAATGGCTTATCGAGGATACTTATGAGCGGAGTTTCAAACTTTGTACCGATTAACAAAAATACCCAGCCGCCGATAAGATCTCACTCGTGATTTCTATCGGCGTGCCTCGCTCGAGTTTATTTATCCCTCGTCTTACATTATTTTTAAGGTACGCAAACGACCCAACCGCGAGGTCCGGCGCGCGGGCTTGTCGAGGAATCGCAGGGTAATGGGTTAATAACGTCATTTCGCGTCGAGTTACCGCGATTTCGACGCGAGGCCGGGAGGGAGCTCCCCAAATTGGTATACCGCAACCGGTTTTTCACGGGGCACGATAACAGCGCAAGTCAAACAGATGTTCCCGGGGCTGGGAGAGGAGATACGAAAAGTCAGCGTGCGTCGTGCAATCTTGTCGTGGCGGAGAAAAAAGGAAGGAGGGGGGGGGGTGGAGGGAAAGGGAGAAAATCCTGCTTTCCCCTCCGCGCGCCACGCGCGCTCACGGACGTTTACACGCACGCGGGGGGCAGCCCATTTCGTGTTACTCGTGTTCGCGGCTAAAACCCCGGCGACGTTCCTATGAAATATGCATTTCCAGACGTCCGGCACGTCGTGACTCGAGATTCAGCCGGCGGAGCGGCCGCCTGGACTTCGAATTTCTCCCTCGAGCCACCCTGGATTCGGCGCGAAACGTTCGCGACGAATGTTCCGGAGGGAGTTCCCTCGGTCGATTATCCCAGGTACGACACGTCCAAATCGCTGTAGCCACGGTAAAGCCGCGTTCGAAGTCGGCTCGATATTTAATCCTCGGTTAACGAGCACGAAAGCGGGGAATGTTTCGTGATCCGCGCTCAAAGGGTTAATTGTAACTCGGCGCGTTTATTTATAACCGCGTTAAGTGGCTCGCATAAATTTCAGCGTAACGTGGTTACCGATATCTTCAACACCGCTGATATCGCGCGTTTATCCACGTGCACCTAGCTGGGAGATTAATGGCCGCTGTTAACGACGACATCCCCGGCGGATACGACTTAGGCTTGTGCACCAGGGCCCGCGGTTCTCCCGCTAATTAAGTGGGTTAAGGCATATAACCTGCGGATTCCGCGATTAGCCGTGCCGATTGCCCGAAGAACAGACCTGCCATTCCTGAATGAGCGATCGAGAGCGCGTGTCGGGCCAAAAATACGAGAGTTTGCCTCGATTTTGGCGTGATTAACGGCAGGATTTTCGCGCGAACTCGTCTCCTCGTCCGCGACCAAATTAAATTCGTAGTCGAGGAGGAAGGGGGAAGGAGGATATGGCGGAGGCTGGTAACGGAGTGCATCAGACCGGACTAGGATAAGACCGGCTTAGAGATTGCCGCGTTTACGGCCAATAAAGTTGGCTTCTTGTTGGCCGTTAACATGTCAGCCCCAGTTTTTCATCGGCGGAGTCTCTTTACCGAGTCTCAGCCCCCTCTCCTCCTCCCTTTTCCATGTCTGGCAGGCCTATAACGCGTGCCACCGTGCTCCGAACTCGGCTCGGCTCGAAATTTCCCAAAAAAAGGAGGAGAGAAACGAGTTTGCCCGACGTCCTGCTCTCGCTCAGTATTTTGGTAATATGCAGTAAACGATAATGAGCTCGTTATTGGCCCTATGGGTTGCGCGAGAGACAGAGAGAGAGAGAGAGAGAGAGAGAGAGAGAGAGAGAGAGAGAGAGAGAGAGAGAGGTAGAGAGAGAGAGAGAGAGAGAGAGAAAAAGAGGAGCCGTAGAAGGACGCCGCGAGTTTCCGCGTAAACGTATCAGCGTAAAGAATCCGGATCGGGTAAAAAATGATCGTCGAGTGGAAGGACGAGCGAAAGAAGGAGATTGATGTATCGAGCCCAAGGAGTGACTCGTTTGTTTAGTTTCCGGTATCGACCGCTAAGGTTGTTCAGCCACGAGAGGAGAAAGGAGCGAAGAGAGTTTGAGCGTCGTCCATTGTAAGCGCGCGTATCGAGCGAGGGGAAAAAACGGGGAGATGCGTGGATGAGATCGGAGGAGAAAATATTTTCGCGGAAAGGAGAGATCTCTATCTGACCCCCGACATCGTTTTCCGCGATAAGCGATATCTCGAACGTAACTGGAATTTCCTCGAGCCGCGAAGACAATTGGCTTTCAATCGCGGTAAATTTGGCCAATTATCTTGCGCGATAAAAGGATGATTTCGTGAAATACAATGCGCGAATATTTTATTCAGGCTTGTCGTCGGGAGATTACTTTAGCCGGACAGCCCGCGCAGAATCGTCATACTCTTAGCTTCGGTCGTCAAGTAACCGGTTGAGAGAAAGAAAACCTCGGCACGAAGAACTGGCATAGCCCTGTCTCGTTTCCAGCGCCAACTCTTTTAGCATCCTCAATGAAAGTTCTTGCGGTTCGATTGGTTCCATCTCTAGAAATACCAACGCGAATCCCACACAATTCTTGCTATCCTTTCGAGAAGCGGGATATTACCGAAGTAGTACTACTTCCACGTAACGTCGGTGAATGCAATTTCGCGAATAACAGTGTATATACGCGCTCTATCGTTTCCCCTTCAGACCGCCTTTCTCTCACGATTCCTCGACCGACAGAGGTATCGATCTATCCACCGCAAAATCATTTTGACGCGAGAAGGTATCCGTGGCTCGCTCGCGCAGCCGGGACGGAGAAAATCTCGAAATTCGTTGTCCGAGAGGCTGGAAAAATCCGTTACCTCGGGGAGTCTCCCGTAAAAGCGCTCAGCTCCTTTGAGACAAACCTTGGCCGAAGGCCCGCGGCTGGAATAATTGGCAAGGGAAAGAAGGTAGAGAAAAAAATTATTCTCCGTGAAATACAGCGAGGACAGGTTTAAACGATCGTCGTAAGCGATAAAGTGGTTAAATTATGGACAAAGCCGAGATACGCAAATACGGATACGTAAGCGCGTACGCGTGCATGTTCGCGTATGCGAAATTGGTAGGTGGACACGATGCGGCGCGGCTAATGCAAACATCTTTCCCACAGAGATCGAAAAGCGTACCTTTCACTTCGCGCACTCCGTGCACGCCTGTGCGTTCACGCGTGCCCTCTCCCTCCCTCCTCCAGCCTCGCTTTCCTTTATTACGATTAAAATCCCATTCCGTGAACATCGTCCAACAATGGCGCGTAAGTACCTCGTGCATTACCCCGAGCCTCTATTCGACCCTTTCCCAATCCATTCGATCGTCCAAGGCGTTTTCAACTCCCACTCGCCAAACTTCTCTCGAGAGATAAAAGTTGAGAGTTTATAGTACGTTATATCAGGCTTGTTACCGCGCCTTTTCCAATCGACGAGCCGGACCCATTGAAGGCCCGTTGAAGTCGTGAATGAAGTCGCAAGATGAACAGCCAGAGGTTACATCCGCCTTTCCTTCGTTTCCTTCCACGCGGCTTTTCTTCCCAACGATCGGTGCGCTTCCATCGCGGGAACCTTGAGCCGCGCTCGGACGAAAATCCTCCGAGAGTTATCCCAGGCTCGTCGTTTTCTAATCGGCGAGCCGTGCGCGCGCGCGCGTGGTTTTACGAGTCGCGGATAAAGTCGGGAGATAAAAAAGTCGAAGTTCGAAAATATGAAGAAGCAGAGGACGCGTGCGTGTGTAAGGCCGTACGTGGGTGGGCGTGCAAGAGCCGAGGAGTGTGCGTTTTGACGTTTCGACTTTACGATCCAGCACGGCCACGACCGGACAACCTGCGGAATTAAGGATGTAGATTGCTATCGTCGCTCGGACGCGAGCACGTATACGTCGACCCTCGTGAATCCCCCCGGACGATGTATCCCGAATCCCGTATTCGCGAATTCCAGCACGAAATTATGAGGATCAGCGTCGGCGATCGGCTACGAATTTGAGAATGAGTCTCCTGAATAATTCATCTCGGTACATTTGCGATAACATATCGCCACTCGAGCGAGCATTACTCCGTACGCATTATTTCGCATCGCGCCAAGAGGCGAGATAACGTGCCATCAAAAGTACCGAGACTTGCGCGAGCGGAAAAAGGCGGAGAATGAAAATCCGTGAATCGAGGCAACTGCGATGTGGCAATCGCGCTCGTCAAATCGATCTCGATCGTTCGAAGCCTTAATCGTATCGGTCGCCACGTGCTTTACCTTAACTCCATTGAAAGTCGCCGCTCCAGAAATGTCCCTGCGAGTTTCAAGGTGCTCGATGGCAGGCGACATTCCAAAGCTACTCTCGCGAATTGAGGCGGCGAACGGTTTTCGCGCCGCGTTCCCATGGCTGTTCGGCCCCCAGGACCACAAGGCAATCTGGAAATTGCGATTCTTCGGGGTCACCGACTGAGACTCGGCGGGCCACGTACGGTGCGACTTACGATCACTAAATTCCAATTAACCGGCCCGACCGTGGCGTAACCGCCATTGGATTCTAACTCATCTTAGACGAGTCCGCCTCGTCGTAACCGCACGCTTCCTCTTCGTGTTTAATCATACTCTCGTACCGCATTGCATCTCGCGCCGGAGGAAGGCTTCCATAAGAAGAACACGGTGTCTGGCCGAGGTTAGCCTCGAAACGAAGTTAACGCGGGAGACTTAGATGACTCTGAGGTTAGCGCGAGAAATTAACCGTGTTGTTACAATTGGAATACCATTCGTAAGCCCTGGAACGAGTTCTACGCGCAAAACCCCTCCTCCCTCTCTCTCTCTCTCTTCCTCTCCGGTTTCGGTTCGAACCGCAGAACCACTCGAACGAGGCCTCCATCCGGTATAAGATAAAAGTCAAAGCTGGTCGAGAAATATGTTCCGGATTCCACGAAAAAGCCTCGTACGCCTCGATTGCGCAACGATCAGAGGCGGAATAGAAGCTGGCGGGTTTAATTAACGGTCGTTAAACGTACAGGTAAACGCAATTTCTCGGGGGATTTACAGCGGGCCCGGTGGCGTGTCCTTTGATTTTCTCACTCCGCGAGGAAGGGGGAGAATCGGAAGGGACTCGCAATACTACGCGGCCTTAGCGCTATTGGGCCCCGCTACGCACGAGGCGGACCCCATCAGGGCAGCTTAGGTTCGTTTCGAAGTCTCATCTTACTCTCACGTGGGGCGGCGTAATGAACCAACATGACTTGCGGTTTGCGGAGCCGTGTTCTTGCCTTATTGAAAGCAGTGTCGCTCATCCGCCCATTCGAGAATGGAGCTGCCCCCCGCGCCTCGCCCCTACCTCCATCCCTCCCTCCGTCGCCACCCTCTCGCAGCACCATCCTCCTCCTCCTCCTCCTCCCCCCGCGCCCTTCGAACTGCGCCCCTCGTTTATCGGCGTTCCCCTGCCTCGCTTACGTAACGCGCATTCCACGCCCTGCCGGACCCACGGCCCGGCTCTATTCCGGCTGAGAACTTTCTCTCCCTTCCCTCGCTTTCTGCGAACTGGTCCTCCTCTTGGACGCGGAGTCGCGGCTCCGAATGGATGGGGTCGGCACCCAGGGCGCCGTGAATTATGCCGCGGTGCCCGACATACCGCTAAATTTCGCCGTAAATCCCTTTCGAAATTTTCATTCGCGCCACGTGAGCCGGGAAGTTATTAGACGTGCGCCCCTGCGCGGAGGCCCTTTCGGATAAGGCACCGATTTTTTATCCGGGAGGGACCGCGAGCGTTTCCAGAGTGCGTATAATTATCGGCCCGAGGGGACGCGCGATCGGGGATCGCGCGACAGGACGATTTATCCCGACCTTTGCCGCCGAGTTTCGACGGGAATGCGCGCGACTCGATGCCCGAGCAACAATGACGCTCGCACCGTGTGCCGGGATGTTCCTCTCCTCGGGTTAGGGAGGTATTAGAAACGGGTTTGAGATGTTTTCGGTATCGTTGTAGCGCGATCCGTCATGTCCTTTGTTATCGAGCCGGACTCCTCGCGGTTTCCGGCTAAGTAATCGTTCCTCGGATGCCAAGGCAAGTATTTCCGAGATTTATGTTAGGGTCAGGCGTTGAAGGTGGTGTTGCTGAACTAACGATTTCCTGCTTCGTTAGCGCGATGGCCATTTGGATGGTCCGTCAGCGAGACGCGCGCTGTAAGCTCCAAGTTTCGCGGCAGCGCGATTTTTGCGATTGATCCTCTTCTAGGCTTCTTCGCACTCGCGCCGAGGCAGGTGCAAGAAGCGCAGAAATTCGGTGGGAAGCGCGTGGTTCGCGGGTTCTGGATTCCGAGGTGTCGAGCGTCCTTGAAATCGTACGCAGTGGAACGTCGTTCGGCAAGAACCATTGATGCCAACGGTCGATCGGGATTTCAGGTCGTTCCAGATTACACCTCGGACTGCCTCTCTCCTTCTCCCACGAATGTCGTGGAATTCTTTCCCCCGGAATGGATTTCTAAACGTTTACGAAACCGACCGCGGATGAACGAGTAAATTCTGCGAGGCGCATCCAAACGTAATACAGTCTTCCGAAGTAACGGTCTCTACCATCAATTAAACAACAATATCCCCGAGATCTCCAGTAATTTTCAAAGCAACGAGAGTCACCGATAGAGTCCTCGATGCAACGCTTAAGGTCCGTTCAACTCCTCAGGGTATCCATTAGGCTCTAACCAAGTTGCGAGTCACAATTATGATAAAGTTGTTGGAATAGCGTTCCGCCCAGGATCTCGTAAGAACGATTCCCTCAGCGGTATCGCCAGCTACCGAACGTTGAGAACACTCGAGGACTGCAAAGGTAATGGGAAACCATCCAGCGCTGACCGAGGAGCAGAACTAGGCAAACAGTGTCACGGACAGCGTACACGAGAGGTTTCAATCCTGGTACTTCCAGTACGGCCGCGCGTTTCAAGGTGCACCCACGCTTCCCGCGTGGATCGTGGCACAGGTGCAAGGGCCGATTCGAGCCGCTCGTCGCCGGTGCCGATGACTATTACGACCATTAAGGGCCGAATTTGAATCGGAAAGGCATTAAAGATATTTTATGGCCTCCCGTGGCGCGGGGCCCTCGACACGTACGCGTACGCCAGCTCGCACACTCGCGTCCCTACGGTATATCGCCCATGGCTGCACTTAATTATCGTTATTAATAATATTAACGCCCATTTCGTCGGTTTGTCGAGCGCGAGAGCCACGAGAACCGTTTCCAAGCACCGCGTCTATATCCGTACCAGCTATACATCCAAATCTCATCCCCGGTTCGCGTTGATGAATAACGCGGAAAGAGGTAGGACGTGTGATTTTCCGAGGCAAGGAAATTCCAGGATGTAAAACCAGTATCCCAGCTTGCGAAGTTGGGACAAGGTAAGCACTCTTAGGACGTGGACGCACAGCGCGTACGTCGATCGTAGCGAAAGCCTTGGCAAGGCGCTTCGGACAAACCGACTCCACGGCTGTTCGCCTCTCCCTCGACTACTCATTTGGATGTTTTAGAGTCGGAGACGGAGCGAGCGGTACGGCACGGGGCTGTCTTCCGGCCAGTCCGTCTCCTCTGTCTTCCTTCAGCCCTCCGCCGCTTCTATTAGCGCTCGGAGGAGACTGTATAAATTAATTAGTAGATACGTCCTGATACGTGCCCTCCCACCGTACGACGTGCCGCTATCTTGTTCTCTATCGAACGTCGACCGCCGTGGGTAACGCCTCACGATCACAACCAGACGCCGATTCACGTATACGTCGCGGAGGCCGCGCGTTTATCCGCGCGTTGCCTTCATGCGTGCAGACATCGGCGGTGCCGAGGAGGAGCAGGCGAAACGGGGGCCCCCGCCAAGAGCATCGAGAAGCACCGAAGACTGACACTACGCGCGGGGATACAATGAGAGCAAGAGTGTAATCGGTTCTGAGTAATAAAGTAGATGCGTTGGCACAAGCCGAGGAGGCTAATGCGGCTATGATGCATGCAAGGCGATTCCTCGCGCTTCAATGAGACGTCCGACTTGCGCGAGAGGCTCAAAGGGAGGAGAGCGATCCTCTCGAAATTGATTCGCGAGGAGCGACTGCTCGAACGAATCTCCGTAAACATTAGAATCAGCGGCTCGTGCTATTGCGAGCGAAGGGAGAGCGATTATTCTCGAGAGATAAATGGATTGCGCACGAAGAATGTGATATCGCGCTTTCTCGTAGAAGGGATAGGTGATATTGTAGGCGCGGAGTGTCGGCGGTGCGGGGATTTTTGCGGGGGCCATTAAGAGGCACGAAGAACCGACGACAGCGCTGTCAATGGAAATACGAGAGCAAGGGTGCGATTGGTTCCAGGTAATAAAGTACACCAGTCGCGACGACCTTGCGGAGCTAACGCGTCTACGACACGCGTAAAGGATTCATCGTCCTCGAGAGAGGGAGAGAGAGGGGGGGGAGGAGGAGGAGGGAAGTGGAATCGAGCCAAGGACGGGAGGAGAGCCCTGTGAAATTCGACTGGCATAGATCATCGGCCCGAGGAGAGATCGTGAATGCAACGTCTCGATGTCACGATTGCGTCACGTTGGTAACTTGGTTAATGGATGGCTCGCGCCTCCACGTCCCTACGTGTGAGGTCTATTAACGGAGCATTCAATCGTGAAGACTCGCCGGTATAAAGGCCCTTGTCGCGCCGGCTTGTTTGCCCGCGCCGTGCCTTCGTCAAATCGATTTTCCGGAACCCCGTGGCACCAAAACCACCTGGCGGACTTCCTCGATCGTACGATACCTAAACTCTCTATCTTGATCTTAAACACCCAAATTTTCGCGCACCGTGTTTAAACGCGGGCACTGGAATACTCGGTTCATTAAATTCCTGGACAGATCAGAATTGTTGCTCCAGAAGGAGCGCACGATTTCGCCACTAGGACGGAGGGAAAGTCAAAGTAGCCCTCGAGAGAGGGTAGCCCGCATTCTCCGGTCGCTCTCGAGACGCGTTTTTTGGCCGCTTCGAGTGCGAGGTGAAGAAAAGCAAGATCCTCGCGAGGGAGCAAATAGAAGGAAGGGTCGAGGAGCGAGCGGGAGACGAGTGGAGGAAGAAGAAGAAGGTGGACCAGGGCGGTCGAAACATTCCCGGCTCAGGGCGTGCATTAAATATGATATATGCTTATTGAATTTGTAAGTAAAACGGCCGACGGTAGAACTGCAGCACCTCGTGGTAGTCGAGGATGCACGCTCCGGGTGGACGGAGGGAGACGGAGGACGAGGAGGTGGAGTATCCGCCTCCTCGTCCCTCCCGAGGAGGGCTACTGCCTCCGTCGTTTCTCCCTCGGCTGCTCTTCTTTCCCCCGAAGTACGTCCCGCGTACCTCTCTCTCCCTCCCCCGCCCCTCCTCCCTCCACGGCCTGGTAGCCATGGTGGCAAAGCGTGCATAATTAGGAGGAATTCAACGGGGATTACCCTCGTATGGATCCCATCCAGTCATCCTGCTGTTGCCCTTCTTTGTCGAGCAACTAATTTATTTAATCATCCCACCGTCGTCCGGCAGGCGGCGCCTTTGCTCGCCCTCGGTCCCTTAAGTTGTTTAATCGTCCAAAGAGGCTATTTCTCTTCCCCCTCCCGCGCGACGTCCTTCCATCCTGCGCCCGCCACCGCGCCTCTTCATCGCGAATCTCGCCCCTCGTCCGCGTCCTCGGCCCCTTCGTCGAGGCTGCTCGAATCCTCGATCGCCACTCTCAAACCCGGTAGCCGCGGGACACGCTTCCCGTTGCCAACAGCGAAGGAGGTTTCACCCTTTCGCTACTACCGCTGGATATATTCGGCGTCCACTAAGTAATACGCTTCATTGGCTGGCGCAGGTTATATCCGGCAGCTCCTACACGGATTTTCTTTTCATTCATTTTTAGCATCGAGTGCTAAAGTCATTTGGCTTAGGACCTCCTACCGTTTAAGGTAGGCTTCAAACCACGAGAGCTATGGTACACGTATAACATGGAAAAACCATCGAACGGACTCGAACCCAAGAGGAGAAGGAGAAATCAAGAACCAAGAGGTTCCGGACGCAAACTTTGGTCCAGTTTCCGAAGCCGTGGAGTCGTCGAGGTTGGAGGCACGCGGGTCGTGGATTCGAGGAAGGAAGGAAGAACGCGGTCAATGAGCGGGAGATAAAGGAAAAAAGCCAGCGGGGAGACGGGGTCGAGGCGAGGAGCACCGCGCAGAGGGGGGCCAGCAGTTGAGCTCGATAATCGGGAGAGCGTGCCGGGGCGGGTGCCCGGCTGGCTGTGTTTTGCCCCGTCGCGCGTACATCGAAACGGAATCCGGTTCGTGGAACAAAACCACGTATCCTCGTTGACAAATTGAGTCTCGAGCAGCGGAGTACGCGTTCGCGCGTACGTACGTCACCACCTCCTCCCCACCGCGGCGCTGCTCCTGCTTTTCTTCCCGAGATCCACGTAAATCCTCCGTCCGTAGCTACGCGGATCAGCCTCGCTTTCGCCGCAAGCAGGACCCGCGATGCTTCGACAACCCCTGGGGAAGTTGGCACCAGGAATGTTACGAGCGTATACCCTTCCTCGGTAGCTAATAACGCCTCTGAAGGGTCCGCGCACGGTGCTTGGGTAATCGAATCGCGACATAAGCCGGCTAAGAATAGCTTTCTAAGTCCCGAGGAGCCCGGGACTGGTGGGCACGGCATTTGAATAATTCGTATCCAGGAGAACGTCTTTGGCATACGAGTGAATAAGCATCGTCCACACCGAGCGGTGGGCGCCGAAAAACAAAACCGACAAATCACAGCGGTCAGCCTGACGTATGGTCCACGAAGCTGGTTACATCGGTACACCTTACGGTCTCGGCCGGACGAGGAGCTTTCTCCTCGTGTCCCTCTCCCTTTCCGCGTCTCTAACCGCCGGGGAAATTAATCAAAACGCATCGTACGGTAATTTAGGATCCGTCAGGGGGAACAAGATATCGATCCGGCCGGGCGGACGACACCTTCCCGTGGGCCAGGAATCGGTGGGGGGGGGGGGGGGCAGAAAAACAGAAGCGCGGCCAGCTCGAAGATGCGGAGAGGAGGAAGAACTAGAGGAATAAGAAGAAGAGGAACCGAGGGAGCCGTGCTCGAATCGAGCGAGTATAATTTTAAGCGGAGTTCTTTCGGCTCGAAAGTTAACCGGCCTGGTATTCCCCTGCCTGAATTATCGTTGACCTCCAACACGGTCTTACAAGGCACTCTCCTCGGCTACAGGGTTCCTCCTCGTGCCCCCACACCCCGTCCCGCAATACCGGGATGAGGGCCAAGCGCGTTCCGACAATGTTGCACCGCATAAATTGATACCCGGGACCCGGAGTTTCTGTGTTACCTCCGAGCATCGACATGCCCCGTGCACCATCGCGATGCACGAAGACGCGCTGGCAACACGAGGCGGATACCTCGGATTCCTCGTGTCATTGGAAACTGCCCGCGGTGCCGACGGTGCCGACAACCGAAACGGGCCGGGCCGGTGTCGCTGCTTAATTACCGCCCGCTAATTAATGATCGCCCTCGCGCAAAATTTTCAGCCCCCACCGGCTGGATTTATCTCGCGTGTCCTTGATCGCTGAGGGCCGGAAGCCAGCGTCGCTCGCTGCGGATGGTCGTTTTGCGCTCGATCCTTGGTCTCGATAGTTGAGTTTGCTCAAGGTAGGGCCTAGTGTCGAATCGACCAAATCACCAGAGTCGCGGTCGCAAAGTTACGTGGAGAGGTCTACGTAACAACTTGGATACTTGGATACGTATTGGGTGAGTGCAAAAGTTCGTGCGGAGTTGCACCGTGACTTTTATTCACAAACTCCGCACGAACTTTTGCTCTCATCCAATATATAAACAACGAGCAGGAAGAAGCCAGGAGTAGTATGTCCCACTACCTGTTTCATCTTCGTCCAAAGGAAACATCGTGCATCCTTTCACTAGATTACGTTAACCATGGCGTAGATCCCTGGACAATTTCGTTTCTTTCTCAACCCAGCTCCTCGTCCTTCGTCTGACCCAGCTCCAATAGCCGATAGCCTCTTCCACGCGTCGCGTGGGAAAAATCCAGAGGCAATAACGGCGATTCGCGCTCATGTCCACCACGTGTATAACCCGGCTTCCACCCGCCCCTGGTATCGGCCCCATCGCGGGCGCGATCACGTTAGGAATCGAGCGGCGAAACGAGCTCGCGCAGTGCGCGTCCGCGGCCGCCTTAATCGTCCAGTCAAATCAGCCGGGCCCGTGGGGAGGTTCTGCTCCGCGTCCTCCGTCCCTCTTCCGTGGCCCGAGCGGCTACGTGCTCTCCGTGGCTTTCCGCGCTCGATTTGCATAAGCGCATCGGCCTTCGTAGCGATAGCGCGCCGCGAGTCCACGCGAGGTCCGCGCTCGTGTGAGCGAAGCGTAGCTGCGCCTCGGTGTGCGCCGCGAAGGCGCAGCCCGTGGCGAGCAACTCGTCGTGTCCCATGCCACTAATCGATTTTACCGGGCGAAAGCGTGCCTCCGCGCTACGTCTAATTGGTAATTAAGCTTAGGTTTACGGCCCTCGAAAGGTAGGCTACCGTTGGCCGCGAGGAGGGGGGAGGGGGAGGGGAGGATGGACGGAGGCTGAGAAAAAGTGGGACCGTGGGGGAGAGGGAGGGAGCGGGGGAGGAGGCGAGGAGTTCAGCCACCCGGCGGACACGGCAAGAAAAGGTGTCCATCGCGACGTCCGAGTTAACTGCCAGATAATGCGGGCCCGTTTAATTGCGTCATGCCGCGTCACTCCTCGCGGAAATATTCGCGGCCGCGCTGACCCCGGCCGTGCAGGAAGCCACCCTCGCGATTCCAGGCGAGGTCAAGGCGCGAGCGGCGCGGAGGCGCTCGATGAAGTGTCTTCCACGCGATTAGATATAGGTGTAACTAGCGTTCTTCTATATGATATATATATATCGTAGCTCTGGTGGTTCGGAACCCACCTTAAACGGTAGGTCTTAGGCCAAATGAGCTTAGCGGTCGGTGCCGAAAAATGAATTAAAAAAAACACTAGCATTCACCTATCAAATCCTCACGAGTGTCCTAAAAGCTCGATAAAAGAATATTCTACATCGATGTGCCCAACTCGTAAACACCTCTGTCAAGCCTTTAAAATACTCTCGAGGATTTGGTAGCTCAATAAACGTGGATTACACCTATACGTTTACGTTTCCTTTCGTAGCCTTCGGTACCGTGTAAATACCAAACTCACTCGGTCCAGAACCTACCGTTTCAAGGTAAATCCTCCGTACGGAGAGTTCGAAAAATCGAGGAGCGCTGAGAATAACAAAAAGCTCTCGCCATTCTCACCTAACTGTATCCTAGAATATAAATCCGATCGAGTTAGGGACGCCGTAAAATCCTACTCCGCCGTGAACATAGACAGCACGACCGCCCCCTGGCCTCTCGGCCGTTAGAGAGCCGAGGCGGCGCATCGATGGTCATTCACGTCAGTTTAGTGAAATCATGAAAGGGGCGCCTCGCGCCTCTCCACGCCTAACTCAAACAAGACCGTTTTCTTAGCGCGCCGGAGTGCTTTTCTTATATCGCATTAGCTCATTGTCGGCTGCCGGCGCCTATTGCGATCGTGTTTACGGTAATTTACCACGGATAATTTATGGAAGCCGCTATCGATCGTCCTCTCCCTCGCCTCCCCTTCGCCGCGCCGCGAGCAGCGCAGGTACAATGGTTGAAACGTCCCTTTGTACTGCGTCCACGGCGGCTACTTCGACGAAAGGAGGAGCAAAATGAGGATCGGGGCAACACTTCAGCGCGGGCCCGCCTCGAGATCCCGCCGCGATGCACTCGTACGCTCTTGGCGGCCTAATCCCCGGTAGACAAGGTCCCGTAATCGGATTGGCTCATCTCGTTTTCAACCGATTCATCCCATCAAAACAGACTAGGGACTCGACGCGGGGGACCGGCCGCGATACAGAAGCGGAAGTTGTCCCTCGATCAACACTCATCCTTCGCTCTTAATCCCCGTTTCCACCGGCGGTCGGCTCGGTAAACTCGAGGAGACGTGGACCGCGATATTGCGGGAGAGAGACGGGATGCGAGGCTCGAAAAATCGGCTGCCGTTCGGAGCGGGAGGAACTTTAAGAGCAAAGCTCTGTCTTACGCGAGGAAACGGTCATTTTCACGATGAGGATATCGATGCAACCCTCTGGATTCCTGCAAAGTCCGCACAATACGTGGAACGCAATCTTAGCAGTTAAACGGCTCAAAATATTTGAAGCTAAAGAGTGGTTTGACGCTGAACCTACCGGCTATATTCTATACATATTTACGCATACCACGTACATCCTTAAAGAAAAAGGTTCTTGGATAAAACCATCGAGAGTCTCAAAAAATTGACGAACCGAGGAAATACGGCGAGAATCCCAAAAATCGCACGAAAGCGACATCGAGCCTCTAAGAATCCTTGCCAAAGAATACTTCCTCGCGAGGACGCGAGTCATCTCGATTCCAGAGAAGCCGACTTCTCCGGTTCCTCCCTCCCCTCTACCCCCTTCCTCCCTCTTCGAGCGCTCTCGAGATGGAAGGAACCGTGCACCGAGCTCGGTGTCGCGATATCGCTAGGACGATCATCCCTGGAATTCCCAGAAATAATACGAAAATCTCTCGTGGGGCTCTCTTTTCGGTACGGAGGTCGGCCCGCCGCTCAACCACCGTGCACGTTTATCTCCCGTGTTGGCTGGTACGTACGTGTGTATACGCAGGTAGGTACGTGTCTCCTCGTGGCCGGGCCGGAGGACTCACAGGCGGAGTTGCCTTCTCTTCCTGGCTCTCTTCTTCTTGCCTGCCGGCACGCTGATATATAGCGCGCATAAGAGATGTAGTCAGATCACGGTCCCCTTCATGACGCTGCTTCTACACCGGCAAACACGTTCTTTCCTACGATAAATCCTCGCGGAATGTAAAACCTCCGGGTCGGCGCGCATGGCCCAGAGGAGCAGCCGGCAGGGGCGGGACGAGCTCACCTCGCGCTGCCTATCCTTCTGTTTTCCTCGTCCTTAGATTCCTCTCCGTTCGACCTCGTGAGAAATCGTCCGCTCTGCCCCCGTGTCGCCTGCCTTTGACGCGCCGGTCCTCCTCCTTTGTCGCTGCGAAAATCAAAGAGCGGCTCTTTGCCATTCCGCGGCATGGGCGTTGAGGCACCGTGAAAAGGACGGAGTCCGTTGATGAATAGTGGCATGTGTAACGTGTGCTCCGTGGGACCGTACTATTTTTAATGCACTCGTGGCTGGTGCAAATGTGCTCGATCTATAGAAAAAGACTGGCGATTTATCCCTCAAAGCGATCGCGATGTGTGGATTTTAATCAAACGCGTTTCTTCGAGGTACTCGCAGTGTCATATTTTATTACTCGAGTTGTCCTAAAAGTTTCTTTTATCTTATAAGAAAATGATAGACGTACGGTATTTTCTATTCGATTTTATTTCGTTTAATTCTATATTCGGCTAATCGAAAGATCAAAGGTGAATATTCGCGGAAGCATTGTCGGATAGAGAAGCTGATACGACGAATGTTACGAGCAAATCTTTATAGGCGAGCGCGAAGTTTAGGAATTAGCGTGTCTCAGTAATGGTACGCTCGAAGATCGGATGAGACGGCCCTGGGCGTTGTCTTCCCCGAGGACAAGGCACCCCGCGACTTTCTCCCAGCTTCGGTACCGAGGAACGATGGAAATCGCACCTTTCTCCGTGTCACTGTATGCAAATCGGTGCCGGCAATATTTCACGGAAGCAGGCCGGCCGTGCATCTCGGCGGTGCAGAAAAATGGAACGCAGAGTCGGCGCACGGCCAAAGGTGCGCCGCTCTTTGGCGCCCCTTCCCACTTTTAATCGATCCCTTTTCATCGTGAGAACCTCTCTCGGCGAATCGAGCCCCGTGCGTGTTTCCTCCCGTACGTTCCTTCGCGAGCGGCCACCGGCCGTATGTGGCCAATTTCTGCTTTAATTAATCTTCCGAAATTCAAAAAAACCGCACACTTTATTTTACGATCGCCCTCGAAGATCGGCGCGGCTCGATATCGTGTCGGCCGCCGGATCCGCTCTCCCCTTTCACCACTGAAGGCGAACGTAACCGATGATCGTAACCGTACTGTGACTTAATGCTATCCTCGGACGTTCATAAGTCTTCCGTATAACTGCTGAAACTTTGATCGTCCGCCGCGTAAGTTTGTCGCTCCTCGAGGGGATAATAATTAAGTACGTTCGTCACGTCCTGAGAGTATTGTTACGCCGACTAAGGACGCCGCTTTATGGCCAAGCAGCGAAGGTTGTCAACGAAGGTGTCGACGAGGGAAGAAAGTCGGTCGGACACGCGATGATGGCTCGTGCGAGCCGACGGGCGCGGAATTGCGCGATCATAGTCTCGAATTGCACCGATAAATAGTTCTCTTTAGTCGTTATGCTCGTGTTTTGTTGCTCTTCTCGAAACCATGAGCTCCTCTGCCAACACTCCCCGGTAGAATAGTATGATAAATAAAACACGGTTTTCGATAATACATATTATATAATAAAAACTAGGAAAATTCGACACATCGGTGTACGACCGCAGTGAATAAAAGCGAGCTCTTATCCTCGCTTTATCGAGCATCCACGGGCGGCGGGCAAAGTGCGGAAATGAAAGTACGAAATATTCCGTTAGCCAAGGGGGTAAAGTCAATTTGGGTTACCGAAGTTAATTACGAGCGAAAGTATCCGGAAACCGCGAGGCGACAGACGCGGCCGACCTCCCACCTCGGCGCTGCCAGCCGCGTATTTATGTGCGCGCACGCAAGCATCCTTTGGAGCTTCGAGAGAGGATTTAAACAAAGTCCCCGCGCGCCTCGTGGCTTTCACGGAGGAACGTTAATTACCCTCGGCCGAAGAAGAAAACTTAATCCCGCCTCTTTTGAGGCGCGGAGGCGTAAAGGTCCCGCGAGGAGTTTTGTCCGATCGAAGGAGGGTCGGGGCTGTCGGACAAAACCGTCCACGCACCTTGCTTCGAATACCTCGCAGTTCCGTAATGGGGATAACGAAACAAAAGGCGAGGGTAACGGTGACGAATTTTAAGGAGACGAAGGCGCGCCTCTCTGGACGGACGTAGGACACTTTATGAGTGCCGATTGACGCGCGACGAGCGGGAACTCCTTCGCATCGTCCGATTGGCAGTCCGAGTACGCGTCGTGGCGCGACCGCGACTGCATGAAGAAGCGCCTAAAGATATTTCGATACCTTTCATCGTCGTCAGGATACACGAGCTGAATTATGATCAACGGATATTGCCACGGCACAAAGGGAAAACCAGTCGGACCTGACTGGCCGGCCGAATGCGCCGATATGCATTTCGCGCGGTGTAACGAGTCCGGGGGAATGCTCCTAGAGATCGAATTCCGGGAATGGGCGGCCGATGGGAGAGAGATCTTGAAACAGATTCGGGTCGTTTCGTACGCGCGGCTTGCGCAACACCGAGCGTTATTCAAATTCGAGGGCATTGCGCACTGTCCGTCGATGAAAATTCATTGTGCAACAACGAGACTCGCGCTCGACGAGATTTATTGCCGGAGCTTTTATGGCGGGACCTAATTTATCAGAAAATCCCTAATCGCAGCGCCGATTATTCCGGCCGTTCCGTATAAAGCAACTAAACCCGTACGACCCTCTTTGCCCACACTTGGCAGCAGCGAGCGCTCTTTCTAAAGATACTGGTTTCCCTTTGACTCGGTCTATCCTATGGATTCCTTAATCGCTCCTCGTATCTCTCGCCGAGGGCATAATGGACTCTCTCGATTCTGGCTTTCGAATTAATTGCTATCCGATAATATTCATTTTGCAACCCGCTCGCGCAACTCGTCTATTATAAAACGTTAAAAGACGTAGTCCTACCGCGGTGTGGTTTTAGGCAAAAGCCTCTCGCGCGTCCTTGGCACGGCACGCGCATCGAAGCCTCGAAAATCCGCATCGATCTTAATCCCGGCGTGGTCGCGGACTCGAGACTCCTACACGTGTTATCGACGATCCGCGCGTATAGGATGATCGATAACCGATATTCGGGTTGTCTCGGCGCAACTCCCCCTTACAAGGGGGCACCGATGGGAAGAGCGATCGTTCTCTTTCGTGCAGGGTAAATCTCAGTCGCAAATTTATATCACCGGAAGCGCCTTCCTGCTCCTCCCGCTAACGACCGAGGGGCCAGAAATGAACTCCCGCGAATTCGGCCCTCGATCTTTCGCGATCGCGGCACGCAACGCTCACCACGGAGAACGGAATTGAACACGCGGTGAAGTCGATCGAGGGAACTCGATCTCCGTCGTTTCAGCGGTATCGTTCCATAATCCAGCACCGTAGGCGGTACACGTACACGTGCACTCTCGTATAAGATCCCGGGGTTCGCCAGACGACGAGGTGCATTGCACCTGTTCGCGCGTGCGAACGCTCCGCCGTCGAGGTAACCTCGTCCTAAGGCCAATACCGAGATCGACTTTTTCCGGCCAACGGAAAGAAGCATAAATCTGGATGCCCTGGACACTTGGCTCGGCCCTTAGCGCAGTACTCGTTTCATTTGGTACGATATAATTTGAGGAGTACCGATGCGAGCCTTTTTAGAAAATAAGGTGGTAAGAGCCTACGAATAGTACTGGCTAGACGAGCTATTAGAACGAAACGCATCGTCGAGCCACGCTCGACGTATGACCGCGAGGAGATTAACCGACGATCAAAATGACGGAGCTTCTCGAAGGATGGGTCGCTCCCAAGAAGGCCGGCCACGCGCGTTCCTGAATTAATCGTCGGGCACATCGCGCCTTTTTCCGCCGCCACGCCGTGACAAGATGCTGTTTTGGACCTCGCTCCGGGATTATTCCGTCGCCGGGCTCTCTCGCAAGACCGCCTTGGCCGGGCATGAATTTACCTGTCGCGGATGGAAAAAAGGCGCTTGAGCCATCGGAGTACCTAGAAATATCGCCGATTTAGCAGGTGTCGCCAGGCTAATAAATTCTCTCCACGTTGCCGCTAGCGCCCCGAGGTTCCCGATCGGCCGTAGGCTCGTGCCGACCTGCCGGTCTAGGCAAAAAGACGTCCAGTCCGCGACTCGAAACTTTCCATCTTATTTTTTTCTTGGCGTCCGTTGCCGAAGCTGTTTGAACGACGACTCGAAACAAATGTTCGCAACGCCGATTCCGTAATGTAGGTGTCGCGTGGAAAAAGCCAAAGGTAATTCCAAGCTTTGCAATTCCATAGCCATCGTTTCTTTCCTCCTCCACTCGACTCGTCGATCGTTACGTTTAATCGCCTAGGTATCACCACTTCGAGGCTCGCATCGAGCTGGAAAAATCCAGAGGCGGAGGGTGAAATTCAATGGGCGATCCTTCACGTGGATTTCCAGGCTCCCATCGAGCACGCCTTCGGAGCCGTGGGTGAAGCCTATCGGGCACGCAGGGTCGATTCGGCGGGTCTTTAAGCTCTGGCGCAACTAATCCCTATCCAGGAGTCGCACGGCACCGGGCCCAATGCATTATATCGGCGCTGCCGCGCTCGGGATTATTTATTGCGGCGTAATGCCACCGGCGGGTTAAGATATCGCTCTCAAATTGGACGGTGTATACCGACGGCGATACGGCGCGGAATTTTTCATCCGTTTTACACGGCCTTTTTCTCCGCCGTCCTGAGCACCGTCGCGGGCGAGAGAGAAGGAGAAAGAGAGAGAGAGAGAGAGAGAGAGGGAGAAAGAGAGAGAGGGGGGTTAGGGGAGGAGAGAAAAGGGGACGAGAGGCGAAGTCGAGATTAATTGCCTATCGGCCGTTTGTCTCGAAAGTCTGGCGCGTAAGGCCCAGTTTCTACGAGGCCAGTTTGTTCCTCCGCTGACAGGAATATCGTGCGCGCGGATCGGCGCTCTCAAGGAAGACCTACGCGTAATTATTGCGGACGAACCGAGACGGAAGGGGAGGTCCGAGGGGGAGGGTAAAAAGGGATACCACCGCTCCTTAGAGCGGAGGAGAGGCGATCGGCTTTCTGGCCGATCGCCTCGCGATTAACTCGGCCGTACCGACGATTTTATACCAGAATTCTTACGTACCCAGGAATCTTTATGGCTCCCGAGAATAATTGCCAGCGATATCGATTTCACGTCGCTCCTTTCTCTCGGCCGAAAACGCGGGTATGCGAAAGGACCGAGGGATAATTGAGGGAAATGAAAGAGAGAGGATTAGCGTCACGGAGAGTACCGTTACGGCGTCGGGAATTCTAGGTCTACGATACTCGAGCCTCGATCTATAAACAACGAAGGAGCGCCCGTTGAAATCGTTCGGAGCCGATTATTTTATTCTATACCCCACGCGGATACCTTCTTATATTCGTATTAGGCTATTCTTAACGCTATTCCTACCAGCCATTTTCCAGAAAGATTTGTGTACTCGATATATCCTTAAAGAAAAAGCGGACGAAGGAAAAATGTTCGATTCAACTCAAAGTTCTACAATTTTTCAAAGAAACCGTGCTAGGAATAGCGTTAAGTATCGAAAGCGTATTCCGATTGGGGGAATGCGGACAGCTTAGGCGGTAGCAAATTTTGCTACCCAAGAGTACAAAAGCGAACCGATAAAAGAGCGGTTGGGTCGTTACGTATACACAAGGTTGCGTGTTACATATACTGCAACCGTGTTAGACTCGCGCCTCGAGAGGATTCGACGCTTTACCCTTGGAATTTCATTATGGCGTGCGCTTAATAACGATCGCGGCTCATGCAACGTCCTCTCGATCGATCCCCGGCCCTCCCCACGGTTTCCCACAGTTTAGGAATATTGGGCGCAAGACTTTGTTTTGGCACATCGAGCTTATCTTAGGCCAATGCAAGGGATACTTCGTTCATCGTCGATGCGTGTCCGCGGCAGGTGCAGGCTGCGGTTATTAGAATTAGGAGAGGAAGACCCTCCGTGATTTGGCTCCGTCGGGGCCATTCTGGACGTCGCCTCTGGGTATAAAAGTGCATCGTTCCCGGAGCGTCCCTAAGCCGAGGCCTCCAGGCTCGTCGAGCACATCCGCGGGGAATATCGCGACCAAATAAATATACGCGACGATTTGCGAAAAGCGCTTTGGGAATAAGTATTCTAAAGCATGCAAACATCGATCTAGTAAATCATTGGTCGTCCGCTCTACTTTGATTCGATCTTTCTTCAAAGAACAGATCCGGATTTTTGCCTATAGTCTATATAAGTGCGTAAGAAATGTGGAGCCTAAACGTTTTACACCAGAGCGGTGTCTTAGTTTCGGTCGCTGTCGAATAATAAATCGCCGCTATATAATGATTTTGACGAGATGGATATGTCGCGTTTGTAGTCGACGTAGGTGTAATATCTGCGAGGAAAGTGTAGGGGAAAAGCTGGAATTACTTTGGTTACCCGCGTCCCGCGACAGTGTGCAACAAGTGTGTATGGATGTCCACTCTCTTCTTGCCCCCTCGTTGCCCGCCGCAATGGTGCGCGTGCATACACGGTGCGCCATTCCGGTAGGACTTCTTCGCGGTTAAAGGATCAAAAAGAAGGCGCCTCTTTGTAGGTGCAACAGGACTGCGCCGTAAAACGATACGCCGGCGAGCGCATACGTAGGATCGTTCGCGCCTAATTATTTCCTACAGCAGTGGTCTCCAAAGTGGACTACGCGGCACGATACCAAGATGTACGCCAACAATGATTTTGTTTTGAAAATAATATACGACAATGCGATAACAAGATAGTAGCTTTTTTAAGTATTACACAAGGTCCTATTTCCTCTTCCATATATCGATTACAATATACGAGGTGTGTTTAAAAAGGGAATTTTCTTTGTAAATATACCTGTAAAGTATATTCGTCGTTACTCGTATCGGATGTTTAGTCTTTTCAAAAATCGAGGTCCAGAAGTGTATCGAAAATTGTAAGAATGCCTGGAATAAGCGTATAATATTTCACCGGGACTATTTCGAAGGGGAGGAAAACCAGAAATTCCCGTTATTTTTTCAACACACCCATTATATGTACACGCAGTCGAGGGAGATTGGAGGCCACTGTGCCGGAGGTTCGCGAGCCGTCGGACAACGACTCGGTTAACGATTTCCTCCGAGGGTTTCGACGATTCCGCTACGAGCGTCTAAGCGCCGCAAATTGCCGTTTGTTTAATGGACGAGCGTCATTATTCGAAGATCCGAGACTAACGAGGAACGACCCCGTGGGACTTTTTCTCCTCCCCGTGCCCTTCCGGCCGTTCCAGCCGCCGCTCTTCCTTCCTCAGGCGTACCTTAACGCAGTCACCGCACGCACGCGCCATCGCGCCGGGCTTTTCTCGAGCGGCCGATCTTAATCTCTCGCCCAAGGAATTCGAGAACGTTGCGCTTGCGAGCGCGAGCGAGCGGTATGCCCCTTCCACGAGGTCGCGTACACCCGAGCCATCCCTCGCTCCCTCGAGACCGGTAGCCGCCGACGGCTCTTATTTCTCTCGTATTCCCCGCCAAGGATGGAATTACGGCCGATCGCGGATTTCTGCCTTTGTTCCCATCTGACGCGCCGTCCTGAGATTTCCCCCCCTCCCCCCCTCGTGCGATGAACTTTCGCCACGGGAATCCCGATTGTGGAAGAAGTCCGTCCGACGAACTTCGAGAGGACGGTTAAATCGCGTATTTCGGCTCCTCACTCGTCCCTCAATCTACCGCCGCCATCGAGCGGAGGAATGTTCGTGTCGATGTAGGAAGGAGCTGCGTGGTGTTGTATATTGTTGGAAAACAGGGATTTGGGTGTGGGTAAAGTGATTACAACAATCGTCGGATGATCGATGATAAGGATAGTGTATTTTCGTAAGTCGTGCTTGTTCTTGATCGAAAGGAACCCGTTAATCGTCCCGCTGTCGAGACGACTCCTGACCTTTACGCGACTGAATCTCAACGATGACCCTTCTCGCAGTACCCTAGCCCAACACGCATTTTCCCACACACGAAGGCGCATGCGCACACTTTCATCAGCTCGAGGGCCTAGGACACTCGAAATTCCTATGCGCCTTGTATACCTTTCTTCTTTTACGGCGACGACGCGTCTCCGAGGCTGCATTATTCTTACGATAGATTATTTCCATCCTACACTCGGCGCCCTATCCCTCGCGCCGAGGAGGAATCCGTCTGGAAGATGGAAAGGGCGACGGGTATAAACCGCGCGGTAATACGCACGGTAGGGACTCCAACTCGGCCGGCTGAAAACCGCCGGCGCTTTTATGCCCGGCGGAGAAACCGCGCTCGGGCGATTCTGCAGGGCGAAGGGAGCGCGCGCTTCGCGGCAGTCTTTGGCAAATTGTTTTCGCCCCGCGAGACGGCGCAAATGCCGGCGTAACGCCGCGAAAATCGCGGTGGGGGGAACGTGAGACACGCTTGGTCACGCAAAACGATCCTCGGTACCGACGTGGAAGCGCCGCGGCGCGGCCGGAGGGGCGGAAATCGCGGAGGTTAAAGTCTCCCCGCGATCTCTAGAGGGAGAGAGAGAGAGAGAGAGAGAGAGGGAGAGAGATAGAGAGAGAGGGAGAAAGGGAGAAGAGGCGAGAGCGAGACGGAGAGAGAAAGCGAGGAGGCAAGTGTGTGTACACACGAAGGCCATGAGTAATAGTAATAGCTTTTAAATTGTCCCTCGCTTTAATGGCAAATAATATCCGTGCCGTTTCACCGTCCCTTTTTTTCACCGGAGCGCCTCGACTCCTCGCTTCCCTCTCTCTCTCTCTCTCTCTCTCTCTCTCTCTCTCTTCCTCCCTCTTTCTCTCCCTTTCTTCCTCCGCGCGTCTCTCCAGCGCTGCTCCCGAGGAAGAGAAGTTCAGGGCCGGCCCGCCCTTCGTTCGTCGCTCTTGCACAACGGTCAGAAACTTCCACGACATCCGGAGGTTCGGTCGGTACTCGCCGTGAGCGCGAGGTCGTCCACGGCGAAACTCGGGCTTTTTGCTCGGGCAGCGGGGGAAGGGCCGCGGAGGTGGCCTTTATCCACTTCGAAGGCGACCCGGCAAAAAGGGGCGTAATACACGGGCTTTCGGTGCTCTTTGCGCGTTATAAATAACCGTGAGTGTAAAGAAGGAGGGCAGGATACGAAATTACCGTATTTTAGATCGTACTTATGCCCGTGAGTAGGCCGAAGTGACTACTAATAACGCTCGCGCGGCGACGGCCCGGCCGAACGTATACTTTTCGAGGCCGAGATACGATTTTTGGCTGTAACTGGAACCCGCTATTTTTACAGCGCCTAATACCTATTCTCGGCCGGTACCGAGGGAGGATTTGTTATCGTTACGCTAGTATTGGTTTTCGCGGGGGGAGCCTTTTGGATGGAGCTATTACTCCGCGCGATCTTAGACGATGGGAGGGCACGAGCAGCGCCGGGCGGTTCTACGTTATTTCTGTAATTCCGGGCATTCGCTACCTAGGATCGTTCAGCCTAAGGCCGAGCAAGGCGGGAGAGTTACTCGCCACTGGATCCTCGCCACGCTCGCTTCTCGATCAAATTCAGAGACGAAGACCGCTCGCGAAACGATTTCATCGCGAATATAAAGAGCGCGCGTAGTTTTGGAATGGCGACCAATGCCAAGGCTTTGGCGACGCGAACGAGCCGTTTTTCGATCACGGTAAGGACGACTCCTCTCTTCCACATTGCGTGAGATTCCCGCGTCCTTCCGCAAAGCGATATTAGTCGCGCAACAAAGGATCCGTTTGGGAAGAGCTCGGAGACGTGGGAACCTCTCGGTCAAGCTCGTCTCTGGGAAGGAGGGAAGATTAATAAATCTCGGGCGGTTCTTTCTTGGCGCGGCGCGGCGGACGAGAGGCCTTAAATAATATTCCCTCGGATACTGTCACTCTCGGTGGTTACCCTGCGCCAAGTCCCCCTCATGCGAGCCGAGCATTAGGCATCCTCGAGGACACGACATTACGGTCGCGTTTCTTGCCCGTCTTTACGGCCCTGCGTCCGCGCATGCGGCGGAGCGCACGTGAATATTTTCTTGCTCGCATCACGGTGCCCCGTGGCTACGTACGCGCCGAGGAGAAGTCCTCCCGCGATTCGTGCCACTCGATAGCGAATTAGAGGATTGTCCTCGTCCGGCATCGGCATCGGAGCCACCCCCTTGGATGTTGCGTCGATCGAAAAAACACGTCCGCGAATGCCTATCCCACACACCGCGCTGCATTACGGTCACGCAACCTTTGATTCATCGAGGAATCAAGGCTGAGCGAGGCCGCGTATTCGTGCTACCAGCCAGGAATGGTAGACGCGTTGCGAGAGAAGGCGGACTTTCGCGTAATGGGGAAAAATGAAGGAGACGGAAAAAACCGGGTCTCGTTGGCGATCGTTATATCTGGATAATTAATCGCGCGACGTCGAGACCGCGGGGTACGAGGCTCGTTCTAAACAGGGGATCCTATGGGATATTAACGGTGAACGAGGAAGGAAGTAAGCGGTAATGCGAGCCTCGAGGCAACGCAGGGAAGATCCCATCGTACAATGAATCCACGTGGCCGAAGGATTCTTAGGGCTCGAAAATATAAATCTTAATGCTTCTTTCGAGGAACAATACACGGCTTACGAAACGCTCCGATGCGTGTAATGGGGCATACAGGTAGTCCTCGAGGAGCGTACTTCTCGATGCATCGCCAAGTGCGCGAGTTTTATTAGTACGCTCGAAGCAGCTTCGATGGCGAGCGAAGACGGACGAGATGCGGGACGACGTGGGGTACGCGTGGGCAGCTCCAGTACTCATTGTCTATCCTCAAATACCCGCGTATAAATATTCAGCAATTCCGGCGCACGGGGCCGGCCAGGCCTCGTCGCGGAAAAGAAGGGGGCGTATGGAAATCCGTATCTCCACTTGCCCCGAGACCCAGGTGCACCGTCGCGCAGGTCGATACCACCGAGCCGATATCTCGCACTCGTTCCACGTCGAGATCGTGCACGGGCCGCCTTAATTGAAACGATCGATACCGCCTGTTTATCGACCTGCACTTATCCCCCGATCACCGCAGAAGTACGAGACCGAGCGGAGATACCTTCGATCCGCGTAATTCCGCGGAATAGAGCTCGGGGAAAATCGAGCGGCGAAGAACGCCCGCTGGCAAGGCAAGCGGGAAAGGATAATACCGAA
Source organism: Ampulex compressa (assembly GCA_038496175.1). Taxonomy (NCBI): domain Eukaryota; kingdom Metazoa; phylum Arthropoda; class Insecta; order Hymenoptera; family Ampulicidae; genus Ampulex; species Ampulex compressa. Next base: position 222,034 of record JBCFXI010000100.1, on the reverse strand, counting down.
ATCGAGAGAGAGAGAGAGAGAGAGAGAGAGAAAGACAGAGAAAGACAGAGAGAGAGCGTATTCCCCCGTTCAAGGCTCCAACGTCCGAGATCGATTCACGTATCCGAGCGGCCTAGCCAAACCACGATCGAGCGAGCGACGCGAACCGAGGAACGTCCGCTTCGTCCTCGGGAAACACGTCGAAAGCGTAATCGTCGAGCTTATTCCCAGAGCGCGCAAACGCGAGCGCGGATATCCATTCTCGAAGCGTCGCGCGGAGGATTTCGAATGGTAAGCTGGATCACACCGAGGGATCGCCTTCCTCCTTTCACGGGGACACGCACGAAGCTTCCGTGTCACCGTCGGCGGCGCCGCTCGTCTGGGAGCAGCGGCACGCGATCGGAATATCGTTTAACGCTCGTAGCCGCGCCAGGGCGGAGGCTCGTAAAGCCCCGATATGGCTCCCGATCCCAATTCGGCGATCGTACGTGCGTGTTAATGAAAAGCCGGACAGGTGCGGAAACCGACTCCGAGCGAGGGGGAAAGGAGAGGATCTCCGAGGGGAGAGTGTCCCGCGGTTGGGGTATAGAGAGGAGAGAAAAGAGGGGGAGAGAGAGAGGGAGAGGGGAGGGGAGAGAAGGCGAAATACGAACTCCCGCGGCGAGCTGGGCTAAAAAATGAGCCGGGCCCGGGTGAACCCCGGCTGAATGGCTCCGAAAGTTAAGCCACGAGCTGCGCGAAGCGCGTGCGTACGTTGCGTCACGTACCTCGGCGCATTAATGCCCGACCACGTGCGCCCGTGTAGGTACGAGCCTTACACGTGGCGGTGCACGCCCGCATCGGCGCATACGTGCGCGCGGGGGTACGCCACAAAGGGTACGCTGTTAGCGACCGGTTCGCGGCCCCTTAATGACTCGTAATCACGGAACGGTGATGTCCCTGAGTTATGACGCGCCTTACCCGGGAGGGACGAGCGCCGGCGGAGGAGGCCGCGCTGACGGGAGAAGGAGAGCCCGGGAGGAGGGAGGAGGGATCCCCTCTTACGTAACACCTAAGGGGTTACCGCGCGCACCCTCCGCTCCCGTTTACCGCGCCGGCAGGAGTTACGAGCCTGCTCGAAATCCAGATTCCCCCCGAGACGGTCGTTATGCACCTCGCCACCGTCGCTCCTGCGGATACCAGGATCCTTGCCCTTTGCGCGTATTTCGCCGTTCCACCTTCTTGTATCGCGAGAACGCTTATCATCGCGTGTCCTCTGGCTACTGTTCTTACCTCGAGTACACGGGTAGGTTACCGCTGCTAGTGTTGGGGATTCCGCTTAGGGGGAGTAGGCTTCCCGTGCGATGATTCTAGGGAGCGGGAGATGTGCATGGCGCTACTCTCAGAGGCTTGGAATACTGGGATGGTTGCCGGAGGAGAAATTTTCCTCGAAACATTGCGTCCTTCAGCGCGTTCTTTTTTTTCGATTCAATTTTGGCACCGTATCTTAGGTTCATTTGGTCTAGGATGTACTGTTCAAAAGTGAGTTCCAAATGACTAGAGACTATAGTATATACGTATCGCGTGAAAAAATCAGAAATGACGAGCGGAAACTCTTATCTCGCTTGGTTTTACGAGCGCCTCGTATTCCTCGGAAATACCGACGATCGATGATCCGCGCGAGATTCCACCTCGTACACCGCCTTTCTCGTATACCCTCCTAATACCGTCCTTCGCGCACGCCCACGTGAGCCGACGAAAGTCGAGGACAGAAGAGACTGTCCCTCGGTGGTTTTCGGTATATAGGAGAGCCTCCTTTCCATCCCATTATCCGCGCCGGTCCCTTTTCTCTCGGGTTAGCCGTATTCCTGCACCTTCTCCCGGCAACCACCGATTACCCCTTCGGCCTTCCTCCCCCTCCTCGCCCCCCTCCCCGCCCCCCGCGCCCACGCGAGCTGCACAGAGGAGCCACTAATGACTCCACCGTTTATGAATACGGATTATTCGAGTGAGGTCGGGACGATAAAGGATTATCGCAAGGAGGCGCTCTTTTGTGCGCTGGGAGGCGAGCACGCACGGAGGAGAGCACAAAAACAGCCCTGTCAGGGCCACCTCCTACCTCCACGTGGTGGAGGAACTTCGGTCTACTCCTACCACCGCTACTCGGGCCGCGCCAGCTTCTCCTCTCCTATTATTCTCTCGCACTTTCGCTCATCCTCGCGTCCAACGGCGATGAGTAAGACGGGTCGTCGACCCGGACGGACTGGAATTCACGCCGAATACGACTTTTATTATCCGGTCGTTACCGATGCACCGTCCATCTCGACGCACCCGTGCGTTGGTCAGAGTGCCGAACCCGCGGTTCGTCGATGCGGTTTACAAGAAGGAACTTTGATCTTGGGTGGAAATTGCGAGGACTGTTTAGGATGAGTTTAGAGGGGAGTCTAGGGATTAACCTGCTGATAAATCGGCGTTTTATCGAGTGATTTTACTTTTTCACGAGATGAACATCAAACTGAATGCGATGACGAGATGTTAATGCGATCGCAAGATGAAGTTTCATCGATGAAGTTAAGCTAAAATATCAAAGTAAATGCCTTGCAAGTCGTATAATTTGCAGATATGATTCGACTCGTAGAGAGTTAAGACGATCGTCGAAAGATCCTGGCGCACGAGGTATGTGTGTTTCGTGGAAGAACTAGGATCTTCCGTGTAAGACCTCGAGTTCCTTCTCGTAATGACAGTGCTGATTAGCGGCTAGAGATAGGAAAATGATGTTGGAGTTAAAGGACAATGCCGATCTCGGCGAGTATCGACAGCCTTCTTTGTGCGGCCGTGAGTATCGACGGTCTTCCGCGTATAACTGGACTCGCGCTTCCCTTCCTCGAGATTCTGGTTTAGCTTTCCATCTGGCCTTCCGTCCGCAACATCACGGTACTGCCTGTTCTTGCCAGCGAAAAGTAGCGACTAGCGAGTGTAAGAAAGATGCGAAGGCTGTCTCTCATCTTGGTGAAACCCAGCAATTATCGTTGCTGCGTGGTATTGGAATTTCTCTGCTTATCCCCTTGCTCCTGGCTTACTTGTCCCGGGGGTCAATGATCTCGTTGAGATTTATTCTATATCTCGCGGCATTTACATTTCTACGTTTCTAACGTGGACACTCAAACACCGTAAGTTATAGCGACTCGATTCGTTTCCTGCTTTCCATGGATAAGTACCTTTATTCGAGATCCCACCCTAAACCAGCCATTCATCGATGTTCCTCGAGATCGATACCACGCATTGCTACACCTCCAATTTCTTTCACCTTATTTTCGTCGACTCGATCGACCCGGAAATCTCGCGGGACTTTCAAATGGCGCCATTATCGATGCCAGGAAAAGAGGAAACGAAGGTTACCTCTTCGTGGCACGTCGGAGGTAACCGCAAGTGTCTCCTAGGAGGCTCAGGGCGGAAGTCGTATTCGAGCCCGGGAATCGTCGTCTTCGATGTCGACACTCTCCGGCGAATCGGCCGGTTCATCGACTTTCATGAGTCCACGGTACCGTGACTTTCGAACACCGCGCATTTTTCTCCCCTCGAGCGTACGCCTCGAGGACGGACACGGGAACCGCGAGAGAGGAGAACCTTCATTAGACGTTCATCAGTCGGATTACAAAAGTTTTTCAGCCCAGAACGACGCTCGCTCCGACGTGGGATACATGAATAATCCAAATAAGGGATAAGGACGTATATCGAGTATTATCGCGAATATACGCGGCGAGATTCGGACGCGCGACGCGGTGCTTCGATTCGCCATCGACCCTCCCTTCATAAATCCTGAGAGCCGATAGAGCGGTTCACGCGGCGTCTGCTACAAATCTTTCGCCACTCACGCTGATTAAGAGGGCCGCGATCATCGGTAATCCAGCAGGAAATCACCTAGACATACGTGTGAACGAGGCGGGAGACGCTTACACGGCGTGCTCGATAGAAAACCTGTTCTCCCCTCGCTGTGACACGACCGCGCGCCTCCGCCGGATAGTCGATTCTGCCGATGTGCTCGATTTGGCGGTATCGGCGGATAATGCTATCGACGAAGCGCCTTGGAAGGATGCCCGATGAGTTGGCGAGGAAGCTAATGCGAGGGATATTTTCGGAAAAGCGGGTCAGTAGCTCCGCCCAATGTGTCCTCGGCTCGAACACTAACTGGAATTCCGGCGACGATTTATCGCGAAAGAAGTTCGATGTGAACAACGGTGAAAATCCGGTTAATATTCAAACTGCTACCAAATTAGAGACGAATACCCATTCGATGATAACCGAGGAGGTGCGATCGTATAGCGTGATCGAAACTCATTTTCGCCTTATCAATTACATTCGTATACAAGACCAGGGATAGTGATAGGTATAAAAAAAATCTATAACACTCAGTCGTAATTATTCAAAATGAAAAGAGCGATACGAAATACGAACGAGCAATATACAAAATCGAATACCTCCAAAATCCTATTTCCTCGAACATAAACCTCTACTCTTATATCGCATTAAACAAGCAAAGCCTTTCACTCGAGAGGTACAAAATTCAAAGTATCAATTTCTCGTGCGAAAGGAATCAGTGGACAGAGGAGGCCAAAATTTGGGGCCTCCGCATCCGTAGGAGGTCAGGACGCGGGCGCCTCGAAAGGACGAGTTCGAATGGTCGCACCATAGGACTAAGACAAAGAGAAGCAAGGTGAGAGAATAGGCGCAGCCGCCTCCGCAGAGGCCATGCACTGCCCCCCTCCCAGCAGGTTTACGACGAGCCAAGGCAAACACGACACTTGGCCGCTAACTGGCCACCTAGCTACCAGTGACCGGCCTCTTCCTGCTGGTACCCCGGGCCTTCAGAATCTAGTCGACCCGGCTACGCCTTATATCCATTCTCGTAAGGCATGTTCCTTGATCCAGCGCCGTGGAACGGAATCCCACGGAAACAGCGGAGAGCACGAAGCCGATTCGATTGCCATATCCCGCAAGCTCCGTGCGACCGTAGTCTCGAGTATGAACAGCCTTACGACAGTTGCCGCTAGCCCTTCCTTACGGTTATACGGGTAATCCCACTTGCCGAACACTAACTGCGAGCCAGGAGTCATCCATCAACATCTGTTCGCGTGTCAACAATCCCAAGCGCATCTCGATAAGGGACTCGAGCACCTTTCCTCCTTTTCTCCCGCTCGGCCAAGGCTACGAGCTCGCCACGAGAGCCAAAATAACGAGTTTGCGCCAAAAGACCTTTTTGGATTCATCTATTTCTCCGTATAGGTGAACGAGCGACTTCGAAGGGAGTGGCTCGTTCCGGGTATTATCGTACGAACAGAAATATCCCCGCATAGCGGATCATACGGGAAACGCAGAGCGGATGATGTAACGTAAGAATAACCCGTAGCCTTGTTTGGGCGGTTGCGTGCCGCGAGCTTCCTGGATCTCTCAGCGCCGTATGGCAACGCTCGGCTTCGCGAAAGGATTAAAACGATGTCGGGAGATCCACGTTTATCGGCGCGGCTCGCGGCCGAGGATATGATCCGCACAATGCCGAGGCACCGAGTAAATGATGTATTCCCCGCAAGAAACCGTGGTTGACCGGCACGTTGCGCGGGTCAGTGTCCGATATCTCATTCTCTCGGGTACACGCTGCACGTGTAGGCTCGGGTACACGCGGTTCGCCCTCCCCGGGGCCGCCTCTAACGGCGGAGAAAAGTCGCGAGGGGAGAAGGAGAGCGGTCGCAGATGGTATCAATCGTATTGCCTCGAAGACAGAAGTGGCTTTATGCCTTGGAGTTATTGTTCGAGGATCGCCGCTGGAAAATCGAGCGGCGGTGACTGGCACGTTGCGCTGGTCAGTGTTTCGGTTATAATCGTATCGGTTGCATCGTGCAAAAAGTCAGCGCGCCGTGATTGCCAAGCCGGGCCCGGCGTCGTACGGTAATTAGAATCGTATCATCCGCCGCACGTGCGGTTAACGAGTGAACGATAAGTAAGGGGAGTTAATTGAATACTTATCGGCCCGATGGGACCCGAGTGGATCCATTACCGGTTCATAAATAAACAGTATTTTGGAATAAGCGCCCGTGGAAAAATTAGCACCGCAAACGGCCACCGCGGTGCCTCGTAACAAACTTAATCGAGCCGGGTTTGGTTAATAAATTATTGCGCCAGGCGCGTCGTATCTCAACCTGAGTAGCTCGTACCTCAGTACCCGCATGCTTGCGTCTAGGTACAAGTGGTATTTTATTCCGTTATTACAGGTACCGCGGATGTTTTTAACGGGCGCTCGATCCGTCCGAATCCCTGTGCAAGAATGGGAACTCCTCTCGGGAGAGTAGAACGTATTCTACGGTGTGAGATCGTTCGAGATCAATACATAGACGCTCACATTATAATTTCAAAGCGCGCCATGGCGGCTGATAAGGGCGAGCGGTCCTCGAAGTGCTAAAAGGCCGTAAAAGATAAATCCTACGCGCCACGGTCGAAAATTAGCGTCGATATCAAAAGCCGCGTTGCCTAGAAATTATAGGAGTTATTCGGCAATTATCGGGCTAATAACCGAGAGGATTCACGGGCAAATAACGACGCGTAACCGAGGGCGAAAGGAGTCGTATCCTTCTGCATCGGACGCGAACGATAAAAACAACATTCCTCCTCCTGCGACAACGCGAGGTTCCTCGATTTTTACGCGGCACCCTCCACAGGCGCGCGCGTGGCCTTTGTGTACGCGCGTAATTAAAATTTATGGCGTGGATCATTCGACCGAATAATCTTCGCCATCATTTATAATTATGCATTAGCGAAGATACGGCCGTCATTCGGCCGCCCCCTTCCCCCTTCGCCCTTTACACTTTGCGCGTATCGCCTACTCTTAAATCGTTCCGGACCGAGCGCGCGTTTCGCGATAAATCTCGCGGAAGAGGTGGGATATGCGAAGCAAGGAGCAATTTCGAGAGTCGTTCCGCGGTCACGAAAGCGCCTTGGATAACTTCATGCCGATTCCAGTTCCCGCAGCCCGCATAACGGACGCTCGGCACTGCGAAGGCCGGAATCCCTTACGCAACGAGAAGACTCGTAACGTCTTATCCTCGCCCTCGCCCGTCCCTCCATTTAAATACCAGTCCATTGGCCGCGACGCTCGGAAAGCGCAATGTCGATAACGGGTCGACGCTCGAGAAACGCCGATCTCTGATGCTCCGCCATCGAAAACGGTCCCTCGATTTCGCGAGCCGCACGGTGGATCGAAAGAGCGTCGCGAAACACATATTGGGCGAGGAGAAGACTTGCTCGAGAGCACGCAGGATATCGCGGCTGGGCAATTTTGAGCAATTTTGAAGCTTCGCGGGTAGAGAATGCTCGCGCAACCGCAAAGGGTCGAGCTTTATCTCGAGATCCTCGTGTTCCGAGGAACGACGAGCGGCGCACCTAGGTATCCCGCGGAAAGTCGATCGTAGGACAAGCGGGGAATTGCGTTTGAAAACGGAAAGGAATTTCGCTCCTCGTCGCCTCGATTCGACCGAGGAGCTCTTACCTGAGAACGAAACGCTCGACTTCGCGCGCCCGAGTGGTCGGAGCTCGGAAGGGGTGTCCGTCTTACCTGAAACGGAAAGAAAAACGCCGGTTAGATCGGATATCGCAGCGCACGAACGTTTCAATTACGCTCGGCGATAAATATCATGCAAAACGAGGCGCGCCTCGTGTAATTCAGCCGGGAAACGCACGCGTTCGGGGGGAAATGTCACGGTGCCTCGCACCATCGACGTTCAACGCGGCCCCGGGCGTCGTTTACTCGGTAACAATCCTTCCTCGGTGCTTTATCGAGCCGCGAATAGGGAAAGTTATTTATGCCACGGTAAATATCGCATTAACAACGATTTCTCGTTATTTACGGGCGGGACCGATTAGTCGTCGGCGTCCTTTGGAAATTGGTACGGACACTTCGGGCCGGGGGAAAAACTCCGGATCGACGTTTCCACTTCTCCAACACGGAGGAGCTGGGTATCGCGATACGAGTTAATCGAGGTAATTTATAGTCGGCGTGTGTTGGTTTACGCCGAAACGCGAAGCGTACTATTTCTGGCCCCGATCATAATTACCGATAATAACAGCGTCGGTCCTTTTTCTAATTAATATCGATGCCCGGCCGGCACAGTGCGGTACGATTCCTGTAACCGGGCGATAATCGATAGCGGTAGATCGGTGGGCAATAATTAATTACGACTGCGTCATAATTGTTACTCTCGCGGGTAATACTTTTCCTGTTGCTCGTAAACGTTGCTCTCGGGACGGGCTACATATTTCATCGTTATTAATAGGCCAAAGACGTACGCGCTCGGACGAAACGATCGGGAGCAAAAACACGGGCCGAGAGAGTAAGAAAGGCGCTCTCGCAAGGGCAGCGCGCCGCCCGCGGAACGATTTCGCGAATTAAAGGAGGAACGAGCCACGTCCGAGGGATCTCCGCGATATTTCTCGGATACTTTTGCAATCCTCCTATGTAATTTTCCGCGAGAAGCTCGATGTGCTCTGGTAATTTAGTTGAACGCCGCGGTCAACGTTCCTTCGAAGGCGCATCAAACGCGACGATGAACCTCCTGCTACCTAAACCTACTTCAGGACCCCTCCCTTTATCTCCTCCACGAGGGCCAATGCGCGAAGGCACGCATTACGCGTTATCGAACTTTCGAATTAGTCCCAAAGGCGATCGGCCCACGTCGAGGATCGAAACGTCGACGAGCGACAAACGAGTTAATCGGAGTGAGAAGTAGGAGGCGCGATAAGGGCCAGCCTCGAAATCTCCGAGGTCGTCGCAGCCTCGACAAGTCCATTCGGGGTGGAGCGTTATCGTCGGCTCGACAAGCTGCCTAAACGATTCTCAGCTTAGCGTGTCGTTCGAGCGTAAAGAAGACGACTGGAGTCGCCACGTGTGGTCGCGAGGGATCGGGGGAATGAGATGCCGCGGAGGAATACGACGCGGGGAGGAAAAGACAGGGCCTGCAGGGCAAGAGAGAGGGGGCATAACGAGAGAGAGAGAGAGAGAGAGAGAGAGAGAGGAAGGAGACACGCGGATATCGCCATTTGACCCGGCAAGAGCGCGACGAGGGAGGAAGGCGCCACGACCCCGACGGCCCTCCCGTCGAGCATTATTACACATTCAACTAATTTCCTTGCCTCGTAAAGTACGCGAAGGGACCGCGCGTTCCCACAAAGAGAACCGCCGCCGTTGTTGCACCTCCGTGGCTCAAACTCTGACGCATCGAAGCCCCTCCTGCGTTTTCACTAAGGTGCTCTGCTTATTTCGAACCTGCGCGGCTGAAACTCTAGTGCATCGAAGCCCCTCCTGCATTTTCACGAAGGTGCTCCGCTTATTTCGGTCCAGGAAGGGGGATAACTTTAACGAGGCTCTGCTCAGCGGCCCCTGGAGATTATTCCGTCGACGGAGACGCCTCAATCCGCGCCGCTAGGGGCAGGAAATAATTAACACGTTTCGTAACGCGGGGATGGCAACGTGGGTTAAGGAGCCACCATCGTGGAGGTTCGAAGGCGCGATTACGAAACAGACCGTGAAAGGATCCTTGGAGATTGATAGGCTTTACGATTCTGGCAAAGCACCGCGGCGGATTATCGATCTCTCGAGAGTCGGGATCGTTAAGCGTAGGCCTAATTGCGGTTAATGCTCGTGGAAGCGATGCGTCCTTAAATATGTGGACGTTGGTTTATTGTGCCATAAACCTCGGAAGGTGTGAAAGATCGAAGAGGTACAAGTGGAAATGGTGGAATGCGATCTACGACGGTAGGCGTCGAAGTAAGTCACGAGGAGAGTTTGTTGGACCCATCCGATACGCCGAGAGGGATCACGGGAGGAAGGCATGGTCGCTTGGGGTACGAGGAGGATTAAGCGTCCCCACGAAACGAATGTATCACTTAGGGATATCTCGCGATAATCTCATTGTCGTCTTCGAGCGTCACAACGTCATTAAGGGGGAAAGCAAATATGAGACCGGGTCTCGCGTTACACGCAAGCTCGCTGGACGAGGACGTTGTTTTTCACGAGATCGCCCTTGCCCGACGCCGCTCAAGGACGCGTCCCTTTTTTTTCCTACCGCAAACACCTATGAAGGATTTGAATCTACGCTCTCTGCTTGTCGCCCTATCAAACGCCGTGCAGATTAATGTTCGAGAAATAAACCGTGAATCAACTCGAACCGTGAACCTTAAAATCAACTTTAGCATTTATATTTAACTCGGGATATTTTACTCGGGTAAATGTCGCCCCGTAGTTTTATTTTGAAAATATCCATTCCCGCAATGCTGCTTAGCCCTAAGCGTCGCATTATGCTTATTATCAGCGCCGAGTCTCAAGGTCAGGACTTCGACGGCGATTCCGGAATCCACGATTCCCCTCCGCGGTTCACACTCCCGCATAACGACGGGCGAAACAATGGCCGTTTACGGGTGAGCCTGGAACGCGGGAGCATCGTGCCGAACCGCGATTACGGAAACGCTTCGTATTTTATATCTTTGCATTGGAACGCGCCGTGGAATCCAGGAATCGCGTTCTAGAGAACCAATTACTCCTAACGGTCCGTGGGACGCTCGAACGAGCGGTCCAATTTTTGCCTCCCCCACGGCCCTTTCCTCTATTGCCCGGCTCGCAACCGGCTCTTTGTCTTTCGCGCCTCGTTTCCGTGTACTTTAGGGCCCCGCTGCTGCACGCCTTCGAAGGAAGACACGACGGGCCCTTCGGAGGGCCGGCCGACCGACGATAAGGGACGTAATGATGATTGCTTCGGGGAAAGGCACTCCCGGGCACACACGCTTGTCAGCTCGTAAAGGGCCCAAAAGCGGGCGCGTGTGCGTGCGACTTGGAAGGCCGTATAGGGTCGCCCTCGAAATCGTAATTTCGACGATTTCAACAATGCCACCTTCCCACAGCGCCTAGTTTACGCGTCGCCGGCCAAATTACGGGGTTCCGGTGGTCCCTAAGAAGCGGGCTGCCTTCGAGGCCGAGGTAAACGAGAGAGTCCAAGCCACCCCGAGATCCTATCGGTGCCCTGGACATCGGCCTGGAAGGAACTCTGGTCTCGATAGAGAGCCCAAAGGAGTATCACTCTCCTGCGGAGCCCCGGAGGTTTTCACGATCGTCGAAACGGGGATACCCAGCTGAGAGACAAATCGCTTCTAAGGCGGTCTCACCGAGTCTCTTTATTAACCCGTTGTCCCTATAACCAGGAATCCAGCTCGTGGCGCTTAACGACGCACCGCTTTTATTTTCCTTCGTACCTCGAAATTCCAGGCTACGCTTTACGGGGCACGAATGGCAGGGCCCATTTCGGCGTACGCCCTCGTCCGGTCGAATCTCGAGATATTGAATCCCGGAGGGCCCTCGAGCGCGGCCCGTGGGAGACGTGCAAAGTGGAGATGGGAATGCTAAAACGTTAGAAGAGCGGGTAGGTGAAGGATTAAGGATCACTTTACGTTATTGCGTCTCGTACCGACAGTGCCACTTTGCGAGGCGGGATTACGGGCGAGAGCATTCGACGGTTGAATTCGAAGCGACCTTTTTATTACGCCGAGGGGCAGCCCCCCTCCCCCCCCCCCCTCCGCCCTTCCCCCCGCCATGCCGCGCCGTACGTACCGCTGCAGCATTATAAGTTTTCCGCGACGTAACGCGGACCGGTAATTTGAGACGAATAATTGCGGGGCACAAAAAAATATGGCCGTTCAGCGGGAGAAGGCGAGGGAGGGAGAGGCGAGCACACGCGAGAAGGGAGGAGGAGGCAACCGGTAACGATACGTACGGATGCCGAGTTTGCCAGCATGTCATTCCCGACACCCCCGGGCTAAGGCGCGAGGATTCTGCTGGAACGTCCGCCGCTCTCCTCCTTTCCCTTCGATTCCTGGGCAGGAGCGAGAGACGTAACGAGCGCGGGCTCGCGTCCCCGCTCGAATTCTTTTTGCCGATTTTTAGCCCCCCGGATGCTATGCGCGAGGATAACCGTTTTTTTCTTTCTCCTCTCTAAACAACGCTTTGGGACAGAACGCCGGTGTGCTTGTTTAACCGTTTGAGTCCTAGAGGGTATTGAAAAAAGCCCGTCGAAGAATCCCAAAGAGCGCAACCGCGCTTTCTCTAAACGAGCGCAAAAAGACCCGAGCAGCGCGATAGCGCTTGTTTTATTTTATGTCCAAAAATATAATTAAAAATAAGCTGCGCGATGCACTTGCTTCGGTAAATCTGAGCGCGCGACTTCGACGATCATCTTTTCTCGACGTAAAATCTCAAGAGCGCGATCGCGCTGCTTGCGACTCAAACGGTTAAATCGCGGCGAAAGTGGACCGATCGTTTGGATAGATACACGGGTAATATCGCGGGAAAAATAGCGAGAGCCGGAATACGGCGCGAGAAATTTGAAGAGCCCAGTCGTCGCCCAATGTAATCAGATATCACGGGGAGGGTGAAATAAAATTCCCGAAGGTTTCATCCGTCACGACTTCTCGCGGATGATCCAGAGTGATCCGACTTGCAGCGAGCGTATCCGGTTCGCCTTTGGCTCTTCCACGGGAGGAGTTCGAGTTTCTGCCCCGGGAAACGTACTGCGGTACGACGAGGAAGCCCCTCGCCGGCCGCGAAATGCAAGTTTAAAAGGACGGTAGACAAATGAGCCGAGCGTTCTACATAGATCCCTTCGAGAAGATTGGATCGAGTTTCTCGCGTCGTGAGAGAAAAGAGTAGCAACGAGAGGTGGGTGCCTCCCTGCCCCCGCTGCCCCCTCGAAGGAGGAGGAGGAGGAGGAGGAGGAGGAGGAGGAGGGAAGAGCTGGATATCTCTCCTCTCTCGCGAGCCCTGGAATATCCGCGCGGGCCTATTATGCGAGAGTGATAAATCGACGGGCAAGGCCGTCGGGAATCTCGATAAGGCGCTCCGCCGCCCTACCTCCATCCCCCTCCCCCTACCCCCTCGCGCCCTCCCGGCGACCGGAGCCCTCTTCGCCCGTCTCAAACTCGGCCGAAGCACGAAGTCGTTCGAACCGCATCGACCGTCATCGTCCGTCCGCTCCCTTCGGTCCTCTGGAACCGCCGGGATTCTCGACGCGTTGCTTCCACCAGCGGCCGCGGATTTTTCACCCACGAAGGACTCTCGATGATCCCGGATACCCTGATTATCTCCCAGCCCCCGACCGGCCGCGGCGATCTCGGGTCTTACCGTAACCGTGAACGCATTTCATAGGGTTCGATTTAATTTCGAGACCGACCAAGGATAATAGATATATACATGTGTATGTACATATACAGCCATGGACGTTCATCTTTGGATCGATCTTTCCAAAGGTAGACCCGTCCCCCGTGACTAATGTTCGATGATCGTATATACCGGGTGATTGTAAATTTGTATTTAATATTTATAGGTGCACGTTTAAATATATATTCAGAAGTGGCGCGGGTATGATTTTGAGGGAAACGAGTCGAAGCTAGATTCGAGTGGATATGGGTGTCTCGTTGCCCGAATCGAGCTACGAGGATTTCAAGCTCGCGCGCATCGAGCTTCACTCGGTTCGAGCACCTGGGATTATGATCAGCCGTGAGTATTCTACTCTGGATTCGCCACCTGCACCACCGATCGTCGATTTTCCCGATGAAGGACGTTCGATGATCGCGAACCGTCCCCTCGGACGGGTCGCGGCGCTTTCGAGGCCGCTCCTAACGGTAAGCGCATTCCATCGAGTTTAATTTCATTCCAAGATCCGTCAAGGACGATAGGTGCACCTCAGATCCTCGGTATCGGCCCGATCTGCGGTGGACCTCGCGAGCGCACAGAAGTGGATGAACGATCGTCATAACGGGCCGAGCGAGGGAGGCCGCGAAAGTGGGAAAGGTGCCGAGATAAGGGCCCTCGGAATCTCGCAAGAGACCCGGGTCACGGTGCGAGTAACTCCTGTAACTCGAAACGGCGAACCCGGAGCTGGCAGATTCTGCAGGACTCCTCGCTGCTCGTGCTTGCTTTTTAACTCCTCTCTCTCTCTCTTTCTCTCTCCGTCTCTCCTACACATCGCGGCTTTGCAGCTGAATGTGCCGTTACGCTCGCGAAGAAACGTAGGCGAATGCTGAAAGCACGAATATACGAGGCGCAGCTCGGGGGAGGGTTGAAAAAAAGTAGCCTTGCAAAGCTCGTGAGAGAGACAACGCGAAGGATATCAGAAGAAAATGAGAAGCGTGGTACGAGTAACGAGACTGTAACGAGAATATCCAGCAAAGCTGACGAGGGTGTTCGTTGGTTTTGAACGAGATGCAAGCTGCAAAATTGTCCATCGCTTCTGGTATTTCCACGCGATGCGTATACCGTAGCTCTGGTGGTTCAGAACTCACCTTAAACGATAGGTCCTATGCCAATAACCTTAAAATAAATGGTGCCAAAAATAAATCGAAAAAAAAGAAAAAGGGTACAAAGTTTACCAGGAGATCGTTCGGATCGTGCACCATAGTCCCCAAAAGTACCAGAGAGGCGCTCTCGCGCTTTCGACGAGGCGCCCCGGAGAAGCTCGCGCATGAGAAAAGCCGGGGTAAGTCGGAGCGGCAGGACGGCTCTTAGAATGGAATCGAATGGAATGAGGAAGGAGAAACGAGACGCTTCTCTTAGCGCGGAATAAAAGAGGAGCCGCGCCGGAGGGAGAAGGAGCGGCTCGCGGCGGGACAGGGGGCGAGGAGGCGAGAGGGAAAGCGACGGAGTTACAAACAAATACACGGGGAGACACGCGAGAGCAAGGATCTCTCTCTCCTTTCTAGTATCTACAGCGCAACCTTTGCGGCGCTCGAGTTCTCGGGTGAATGCAAATGAGACAACCTGGGCATCGGTTAACCACCGTTGCCACCAGAGAAGACGTTCGACCATATCCATCCTCCGTACCCAGGAACCGGCGTCTTGCACGACGATGGATGACGTTCCTAAGCTCGGGTCGCCTCGTTCGCAACAGGTCTCCCTCTTTCTTTGACTCGGCCTATTTGGCAATCCACTCGGCCCGATGTCATCGGCCATTGTGAGCCTTTAATGATTTATTTCCCATCGTAACGCCGCAGTACCGATTATGTCCTTTCACCACCTCCTCCACCCAGGCCGGTACACAGCTGTAAACGATCAACGTCGCGTACAAACGCCTAACCGATATACCCACGATTGCAAACTTGCGCGCATCATCGCGGATGTGTGCGACGATATCCACGACTCGAAACGAGCTTCTGAGATATGATCCCGGTTCGCGTGTAATACACGAATAAATTAGAAAGTAACGAAGACGTTGTTTAAACTTTTCTTTACTAAACTTAATATCGATATTTAAGTGTTTTTCATTTGAGAACAATTCCGTGTATAACGATGATATTCGGCGATTATGGAAAACGATGGAGAATATGATTTCAATGACGAAATCATCTACGATGCGATGCAGAGTAGACGTTAATCCTAATACTTCCAAGGTACAGATTTCAAAACGAGAATCGCAACCCTCGGTGGCTCGATATCCACCTTGCTCCGTGGTAAACATCGAAAACACGGCGAGGCAAGGATTTTCACGTGCGTCGGTTTACGTCCGTAAAATCGGCGTACGGAGGATCGAGGAAGTGGCGTAAGGGCCGCGGTAGGAGCGGGGTCTCGAGGCAGCATCACCGAGCATCGTCCCCGGGAACTTTATGGCTCATGAATGAAACATGGGCCTAACCGTATATCCGCGAGGCTACGTGTTGCAACGGTGGCTTAATGTATGCCGCGATCGCGAAAAATGGCGAATCGATAAATGGAATTAAGGCGGGGACCAGCCTCGTCGTCTTTGTTGTCTTTCCTCGATGCAACGACGAGGACGACGAGGACGACGAGGACGACGAAGACGACGATGACGACGAGCGGGAGCTGCCGCGAGACACGATTCTACGGTGGTGCCAAAAGATTTCGCAATCGACGGTAGAAACAGGCTCGAAGCGGGCGAAAGGAGCGGACGAGTCACGACGCGAGGCGCGAGGTGAAAAGTGGTTCATTTACAAATTACTCTTCCGGATGGTCGGGCTTTCGAACGGGACATTGACAGGACTCGCCTGTACTCTTAGGCACGACTCGAACGATCCGATTTCTTTCCTCGTATCGGGTGTGTAAATGAGACCCGGAGGCGGCTCGAGCACGGACGACTGACTTCTCTACGAGGTCGAGGATACGTGGAAAAATCAGTCGGGCGCACCTTGAAACTTTATCAATACCCAATCCTCGCATGTTTTGTCCGATATAATAAATTCCACTTACTCGCATCGAGTCAACTCTGATATTCTACTGATGCACGAAAATGTAGGAATATCAGGGGTACCGGTATGAAGTGAGAAATATGTCGATAGAGAACATTTATCGCGAACGAGCCTTAATTTTTTTTTCATTCGGTTGGTACGACATCCGTCAAACCTATTTAATATACATCGAGTCATTGAAGAAACAACATCGTATCGATGGGTCGATAGGTCGTTTCCGGAAGGCTTTACGATAATTCTGAGGCAAGAATCGCGGAAAAGGATCCTGGCAGGGGGGTTAACCGGATTATAAAAGAGCGGCGGGTCGAGGTGGACCGTTCCACGGCAGATACGGAACAAATTGGGTATAGAGCTAAATAGGAGCCACCCGGACGACCTCAGCTCCCCCTCGGAAGCGAGTGTCCCAGAGTGTCGTAAAGAGCGCGGCCGGAGCCGTCTCGCCTCGGTCCGTTTAACCGCTTAATGGCGGGTCAAGCGGCAATAACACCGCCAAATAATCATAAAAAGGAGGCTGGTAGCAACGCGGAACCCCCGTCGAGTTCGTAGCGCCGCGTTAACGTCCGCCGTGGCGACGACGTATCTTATATGCCGTGACTTCGTGGGGGTCTCGGAGGGTGTAATACCTCGAATCGAGGACTTTTCTACAATGTGACGAGCAAGCCGCCCGCTGACTCCTTACCCTGACTCTCCTCGGGCGCCCCTTCATTATCCTCCGCGAGGGGAGATATCGCTTTCCATGCCTCTTCCAACGACGACCACCGACGTAACTTCGACTACGACGCACTCGAGCACGACAAAGACCGGTGTAATGGATAGTAGCTCGGACTTCCACGCGGGAGAGCCGGGTTCGAATCCCGTCCATCACCAATTATTTCTCCATGCGATAAGTACACCGTAGCTCCGATGGTTCGGAACCCACCTCGAACAGTAGATCCTAGGTCAAATAATCTTCAGCGGACGGTGCCAAAAATTAATGAAGAAAAAAAAGAGGTTGTCGTTTAACGATTTTAATCTACGACAGTGTGAGAAGATGCATCGTCCCTTCCATGGGCGACCACTAGGCCTTTCCCGATGGGCGAGCACAACTTCGCCCGCCACGATTCGCCTGAGTGGCCGCTTTCGGCTTCTGCCGGTTGCTCCTCGCATATCAACCACCAACGCGCAGAATGAGAGGGATGAGGGACAAAGGAAGGGCCTAGCAGGGGGGGGAACGAAGCGTGGTCGAGGCTGCTGCACGCGGTGGGCCAGGAAAATCACGCTCGACCCTCGGCCCTGACCCGTGGAGGCCCGCGGTAGCGGAGACGCCACGCTAAAGACGAGATCTCACCGGCCGTACATCCTCGGGCGCAGGCGGCATGACAAACGCTCATGGACCGCAGAAAAGCCGCGCGCGGCGCCCAACTCGGTGCAACTAATTTCTGCGTACGCTTTACCTCGTGCCTCGTAACCACGGAACGCTCTCGCGCAAATTCGGTCCTAAGAGAGAAGCTGGAAAGTATCGCCATTGGACGCGACCGAAGTAATCTTTTTTTTTTAAATTCATTCTTCAGCACCGACTGCTAAAGGTCATTTGGCCTAGGATCTACTGTTTAAAGTGGGTTCCGAACCCCCAGAGTTACGGTATATATCAGAAGCAATTAATTTACACCAAAATAAAGATCGAAGAGTAGATCCAAAACGAAGGAGATGGCATCGAGACGATCCTTACGGAGACCGCGAAGTACTCGATATGCAAATATTATTACATTAATCTGATTACCAGGCGCGTACCCTGGTCTTCTTGGCGCTCTAAAATCCACGGTGGACGGTAGGATAAAATTAACCACCTTAGCGACGCGGACACGACTTCGAGACGGGCAGAGTCGGTTGGAGAGGTACATTTGCTCGAGCAGGACGCGTGATTCTCCCGTTGAACGAAGCATCCCGAGGAACTTCGTGGACGGTAAGTGTCTTCGACCTCGCGTCCTATCAGTGCCAGTCTCGGCTTACGCGGAAGGCCGATGATCCGGGAGACGATCGTGAACGATCGATGCTCCTTTTTCCAGCGCGCGTCCGCGAGGGAGACGTGCAACGGGAGCAACAGTCCTCCAAGGAGGGGGAGGAGGGGAGGAGACGCGGGACGAGAAGAGCGGCGCAAAGACGTGGAAGAGGCGAGAGAGGGAAAGAGCTGGGGAGAGAGAGAGAGAGAGAGAGAGAGAGAGAGGGAGAAGAGAACCCCTCGAGGCATCATCGCAGTGCCTGGACGCACCGCCGCCGATGATTGACCCGATTTAATAAGCATATCGCGAAACTCTATGATTATGAAAGATCCTGAAAGCGTCGGACGCCGGGCACGGCTGATCTTTATTTCCAATTGGATCCACGGTGCGTAGGGAGGGCCGGCTTAATTGACGGAGTGGCGAGGGGGGAAGAGGTGGGTGGGATTGGGAGGGCCCGGCTCGCATGGGAATTATTTTTAATAAGGATCCTCATTCTCCGCGCCCTCCTCCGTCCCTCCCACAGGGCCGTCCTTTATCTCGGGCGTGGAGTACGGCTAAAGCGTTTCCATCCACGAAATTATGTCCCGGAGGGGGCGCGCCGTGGGAGCATCATTTTTACGAGGTGCAACGAGATCGTGGAAAATCTCCGGGGGGGGGCGCGGGGCGGTTGATAAAAATGAGAAAAGGCCGCGAGGGGCACAGGGTATGCGAATAAGCAACCCCTGGGCCGCCGCGTCGCTCCTCCGTTACCTATGGACGCTCCGCTCCCCGAAGGGGTAGGTCTATAATCATGATTTAGCCGTAATTACATTTATGACCCACTTTACCCTCGTAAATTGTCCACGAAGATCGGGGCCCTGGTCATCGTTATTACGCGCCGCAGATACCACGGACGATACTCCCGTATCTCTCTTTTTCTTCCTCCGGGCCTTCCGCTCCTCTCCAACCTCCACCCCGCGCACTCGCCCTCCGCCTCCTCCTCCTCCTCCTCCTCCTCCTCCTCCTGGCCGTCGTCTTCGTCGTCGTCGTCGTCGTCGTCATCTTCGTCCTCTTTTCGTGCGTCCGCGGTTATTAAGATCGTGATTGGAAGAGGCGAACGTTCGCCGGGTGAGGCGAGTTCAGCCACCCTGACTAATCGAGAGTGGTGATAATCCAGGTCCGGGGAAACGATGGATTCCAGGTACTCCTCTCTTTCCGAGGAACGCCAATATTCTCCCGAAAATTAGTCCTCGGAACTTATTTGCCGAGGTACCGCATTAACCCACGACCGTTTTAACCTCCGAGCGTTTTCGTCCATCGGCGGGGCCCTCCCTCTCTTTACCGAGCCGCGCATCGCGTAATTAGAGCGATTCCGGTTTACGAGCGCCGAGACAAAGGGCTTTTTGCCGATCCGACCGAAATCACACGGCGTCGCTCCGACCTCACGGGAACCGCGAGCCCTCCCTGCGAATTTCGAGGGCCCGACGGAGGGAGCCCTTTGGGTTTACGGGCCAGCGAGCATCCAGGAAATATCTCGTGCGATAAAGCATTCGGGAAGCACGGCCGCTCGGGAGAGAGCGAGGCCCAGGAGGAAGGGGGAGGAGGGTGTGGAGGGGGAGGGGGAGGGGGCGAGCCGCGAAATAAAGTACCACCGACGTCCGGCCTGGTCCGACCGGGGAGCGGAAATCGCAGGACTCTAAGGGGTCAGGAGAGAAGCCGGGGGCCCAGCGGGAGGCTCGCCGAGGCGAGACGAGGTGCCTCGAGATCGATCTCGATGTAAGAAGAAGAATTCGTCGATCGTGCCGGAAACGGTGGGGGCTCCTTTTCGTGGAGGGCAAAAGCGGAGGTAGGAGTGGACGCATTCCTACCGCGATGAGACGCGGTCCCATTGGCTCCCGGGACGCGGAGCGTCACACCGGTTGGCCGCCTTAATAATATGGTACGGCTGCCCAGCCGCAGCACCGAGGACTACCACTGCCTACCAACCTACCGTCCTACCTCCTTCTGCGTTCCTCGGACCTTACCTACAGGAGGTTGTTGCCGCGTGCTCCGCACCCATACCCGCCGAGGTACACCCGGTCGTTACCTTACCCCCACGATCCGAGCGGCGGCGAAACGCGCGATACCGAAAATTTCCTTCCCCCGAGCCAACGCGCCTTTCCAGTATCGGCCCCAAATAGAGGACCGCGACGCGGCACGAAGGGCCCGCGATGTAATTTGAATTTCCACGCGGCAATTTTCCCCCGAGAAATACCCTCGAGGACCCTCTCGAGCGCGGCTGCCGAAATAGCACCCTTTGGGGGGGGGGGGGGCACAGCGCGTAATTAATCGCGATCGATGAATCGCATCGAGGAAGGTACCCGGTAATCCTCGTCCCTGAGCCGCTCGTTGGGCCAATTTCGTGCGTCGAGCCTACGCAGGAGAGCCCTCCGCTCTGTCGCTCGTCCGGAGTACGCGAGCGTGGCTAATACCGTCATGCGAACCGGCGAAAAAGCGCGAGAAAGACATTAGGCCACTCTCGCCTCTCTGCCGGCCAGCGCCGAAGGACGGATTCGCGCAAATTTCATAGTCCGACTTATGATTAGTCTCGGCGTAACCTGCCATTATGTATATTATCGTCTCTCGCGCATTTGGTCGGAGGCTTCCGATGGACGAGCGTGCGAGAGGAGCGGGTATACGCTCGAGCAGCCCGGGGCACGAATAACGCGGTGTTGCCGGGGGCCAATTTCGGCAAAGGCTCCGAAACTTTCCGTCGAGTGATTAGGACCCGTACCGAGGTCGAGTCCTGCACTTCCAGTCGCGTGTGTAATCGTCGAATCCGATCGTAACGTTCCCGAAACGATGGTCGGCGCTTTGCCGCCTCGTTCCACGGGCATCGGGAGCGAAATCAATTATCCCCGAATGCGGCCTGGCCCATTAGAACCCATTATTCGAGCTGCGTGCCGAAAAACCGCGTCTACGTATGCAGAGTATCTGGCAGGATTCGAGGCCGATGGCTGAGATTCGTACGCGATTTCTCCAAATAAAAGTCCCGCGCGCACTCGTATCTCCACTTGCCTCCAGAGCTTGCTCGTTTCTTCCATAATATCCGATAACTCGCGTCCATCACCTCTGGCCTCTTCGCGCGATACGTGTACCGTAGCTCTGGTGATTCGGAACCCGCCTTAAATCGTAGATCCTAGGCCTTGGCAATCGATACCGAAAGATGAACGTAAAAAGAATCCAACGACACGATGTTTAACATTAGAACAACCAAACCAGTGAAAATGACTGGTCAGACGTTTCTTTAAAAAATCGTAGTGCTTTATAAGGGTGTGTTTTTGAGATTTTCTATGATTTTTCTGCAGTATTTAGATCGCCATTTTGATTGACTATAATTCCCTTTTACTCTCCCCTTTTTTCTAAAGATGTACGCGGTGTTCTAAATATACCCAGAAAGTGACTGGTAGTTCCAGTGTTAAAGGATTAAAATCCCCGTTAGCGTTATTCTTGCTCTTTGAACACATCGGAAAATCAGTCGACAACATCGACGGAGACCTTCCTCTGCACATCCGGGGTAAGAGGCCAAACCGTATCCGGCGCAACTTAGACGCGAAGCGTCAACAGCGAGGCGATGCTCGCATTCCGCGCGCGATTCGAGGGGCAAAAAATCGATCGATTCGGGATCCGTTACGGTGAGCGCGTCGGAAGAGGCCGGCCGGTGTCGCGAGGTAAGGCGTGGATCGGCGCGCACCGCGGCCGCGAGCAAAAAGAACGAAATCCGACGGGCCTGATAATACGTTTCGAAACAATTACGCCATGCTCGAGCGCGCCCGGCCCCTATAACGCTCGCGTACGCGCATCGAGCGTCCTGCGGGCAGCGAGGATCGGAAAAAGTGCCCGGATCAACGGCGGACAACGCGACAAAAGTTCTTGCGCGCCTCCGGTTAACCGACGCGTCTTCCTTCCCTCGACCTATCCTCGCAGATCCTCTCTCTCTCTCCCGCCACTGCGGTCGCTGCGGCTTATTTCGTCGGGGAGGACATTGTATCGGGGATTATTATTTCCACGTCACTTGTGTCGGGAATTATTATTCTCGCCTGCCTCCCCCTCTCCTCCTTCTCTTCCATCCTGGACCTCCTCATTCCCCGAGCCAAGATGTCCGGAGTGTAATTGCATCGGGCACAGGAGCACGAAAAATCGCGGTCGATCTACCCACCCGCGGGAGATCCGGCGATAGGTACGTATCGAGGGACAAGAAGTATCCCTCGAGGCGCCGATGGAAAAACGAAGCCGATGCCGCGGCTCATTGTTGCGGTATATGAGATCTGGCTCTCTCTCCATGATACCACCGTTTCTTTGTCTCTCGGATCCGGTAGAAAAGGGTTATTATTTCTAAGACCCATCGAGAGACGGGGAGCGGCGCCGGGCGGGGGTAAAACGATTATCGGGAGGCGCGAAGAGGGGAGGGGGGGAGGCAAAGAGAAAAATACGATTTTCGCGGGCCGATCGAAACGAGTTTACTTAAGAAACGAAGAGGGCGAGATGGAGGATGCCTGGGCGGGCCGAGGTGTATCGAGACGATCGTAGAAGGACGAGCTCTATCTTCGATCGCTTCTTACACATCGTTTAAACGCACGGGCATCGCGTGTCAGAGGTTAAGCCGATAAAACAACGTGGAACCCCGTCGAAGCGATCCCACTTCTGCATCCGGCCGAGCAGTAATCCCCGGGATTTTCCGCGATTCATTACCTCCACAAGCGCAAATCCCAGGGCGTTCGTCTCCGCACTGCCAGGCCGGTGTAGCCAGAAGAACGAGGGTCCACGAAGGAGGCGCGCGACGAGGACGCGGTATCTGAAGGTGTCCTCGCGTGTCCAGGGTCTCTCGGAAGCCGGCAGCCGGCGGGGCATCGGCATCGAGACCGCGAGGATCGGCCGGACAGGGAAGATATTGCGTACAGCCGCGATTTCCGTGTCCGGCGCGGATAAGACGATTGCGATTTCAGCGGCGGCCGAGGTAAAACAGTTACAAATGCCTGGCGCGGACTCGATCTACGGCGCCTGGACGGTTAAGCTCGCTGGGAGTCCCTAACAAATCGTCCGTCCGCGCGGCGTGTAACCTGCCTGCCATTGTAACAGCCGTACTGTTAAGCGGTAATGGTAGACAGGTTATCAGCGGCCGTTACAACGGGTCGGACCTTTACGTAACGACCACTGTCAGTGCGAGTCCGCTTCGCAGGGGTCTGCCGATGCTATTGCGGGTACCGGCGTACAACGACGACGGGCCCTCGCGATAGTATCGCGCCGAGCTCAGCACCGGAACCGCCGAGACAACGGTGTGACAAGGACGATCGCGGAGGATCGACCGAGAATGCTATTATTATCGCGATGCGCCCGTCGCTGCACCTTGCGTTCCACTCTGGTGCGCCTACCTGGGCTCATATCCGCGGATAGAGGGAAGCCTCGATCGGTAGCCTGGCCGGTGTAAATAGTGGAGCGGGCGGAGGCAGACGCGCGGATAGACTAAACGATACATATTGATGCACCGTTAAGCAGGTGCGCGGCCGAGGGGGAAGGGGGAGGGGAGAATAGTGGAGAAACCGATGGAGAAGTATAGGAGGAGCGGCGACGTGCGAGGTTCGTATTGGACCTAACGGGGTATCGAAGGAACGAGGGGGCTTCCTCCGCTCGTTTCAATTAGCCAATTGGTCGATTAGCCGGGAGATTATACGAGTCGCGTAGGTAGGTACGATTAATCATCCCCGGCGCAGGGCCCGCCACCGTTTTTCCCACGACTCGCTCGACTCGGGGACGGGAAAGCGAGGTGAGAATCTCATTATCGGAGCGGCGCGTACGCGAGGTCCAATCATCCGGGAGCCGCACAATGCGACTGCGGCGCAGTTATCGATTCCCGATAAAGGAGCGGAAAAAAAGCGTTAGAACGATTTTCGATTATGCCGTAGCGGCCTCTCGGGGCCACGTGAGCGGGGGTTGGAGACGGCACTATCATTACCACGTTGAAACGGCCGTACACTTTCCAATTAACTCGGCATAGGGCCGTCCTCGCGTACAATGTATTCCTCGGAGCCACCGGTACCAAGCCAGCTCCGTGGCCGGGCAAGTATCTCATCTTCGGAAGACGCACCCCGGCAGGCCAATGCCGTGACAAGAACGAGCCCGAAAGTGTACGTATACGAATGCCTGTTATTAACGCGGCTCGTACGGGGCCGTTCGTACGCGGAGCGAATCCCTCCGTGCCTCCGAAGGGATATCATCACGGCCAACATCACGAACTTATACATTGTACGGTACCGGGGGCCCCTCGAGCACCGATTTTTGTAGGGCCGCCGGCCGTTCCAATAAAATCGAAACGTCAGACAATTTTCGATTACGCGTGATCTCATTAACTTGCCGGTAAAGGCGGCCCTCCCCCCCCCCCTCCCGCCCTCTCTCTCTCTCTCTCCCTCTCTCATTCTCTCTCTCACTGTCTCCCTCTCTCTCTTGTACACACTTTCTCTCTCTCTCTCTCTCTCGCTCGCGCGCGCAGACACACACACGCACCGCTCTTGCCTGCCCCTCATCCTCCTCCCCCCGCCGTCGTTCATGCAGGCCCCCCGCCCCCGATCGAGGAGCCGGGGTCGTGGGGACGGTCATTATTTTAAATTCGCTCCAAATATTATTGCAAAAAGCGTATATTGCATCTTGCGGTGGCCGATGCTCCCGGGCCGTTCCGCCTCGTGGCGTCCCGTTTTGTCGGGCCGTGTGCTCGCGTGCTCATGCGAGTCGGGATAAATCCTCGAGCGGGCACCGAGAGCACCACCCCGGGGCGATGATCGGGGGGTTGTCCCGGCGGGAAGGAGCAATTTTCGACGAGGCCACGGCAGGGGGAGGAGGAGGGGGGAGAGAGAGGGGGGACGGGCGGCCCGGAGGGGGAGGGTAAGCAGCCGAGGAGGAAGGAGAGAGCAACAAAAGCCGGGCACGGCATCATCCGCGAACGGTACGCAGGTAAAATGGCGGTGCGCGAGATCACGGCTCTGCGGTGAGGGCCGCTCGGCGGTGGTGCCTCGGTGGTGGCTTCGAGGAGGAAGAGGAGGAGGAGGAGGAGGAAGAGAAGAAGGAGGAGGAGGAGGAGGAGGAGGAGGCGGAGGGCGGTGGGGTGTCGAGGGGAAGGGATCGAGATGGAAGAGAGAGCGCGGCCGGTGGAAGAGGCTCGCGAGGCGAGCGCGAGGACGAAGGAGACCGCGGATGCGCCGATGGTGGTGGCAACGGGTCTCCTCGGGAGGCGGCTCAAAAATGAAGTAATATGGGAAAAATATGGCGGGCAATTTTGAAGGGAGACAGAGCCACGTCCGCCGGTCGGCAACAGGCTGACGCACGCTGTTGTTACGTCCGTGCGAGCGGCACGTAATGTCGGTAGGCCAGGAACTCGGTGGAGATACGCCTCGGCCGATCCGCCGGCGTAAAGATGGTCGTCCGAGATAGGGCAAAGTTAATAACGGACGGATAGATCCGGAGGCTCCTCCGTCGGGCTGGTAGGGCACCGCCGGCTCTCGATCGAAGCCGCGGATATGCCTCCCTCCTCGCCCCTCCCCTCCTCGGGCGTGAACGCGTAAATACGAAATCTCGCGAGCGTGCGAAATTACGATTCGCGAGGAGGATAGCGCTTAATCGAGTCTCGATACCGTAACACCTACCGCGGACTCGAGCTGCTAATTAACGGCCCTCGATTTCGTAGACGCGATTCCGCTGGCGAGCATTTCTCCCTCAAGTGGATTACCGATCGGTGCATCGGCGTAAGAAGGAGCGCGCCTCTGCAACGATCCGATTTATCGACGCGTCGGGAAGCGTTGGCTTGCCCTATTCGATGAAAGAACCTCGAAGGAGGAGGAGCCGCGACGGTATAAATAATATGCAACCGGTGCGCGAGGATCGTATCCTATTGGAACACGGGAGGGAAGATCGCGAGGTGCCTCGGATTTTAATCATCTTCGAGACCGTTACCCGCGACCGCGGCTATCGTAGCTCGTAAAATAGAAGGGCGCTCGAGAAAAAAGAAGCGAGGGGAATAAAACGGAAGAACGCTCCTCTCGGATTCGATTAATCCCGAGCGACTTTTCGACGATGAAGGAAGAGGCGCAAAGTCGGAAGAGGGAGGCCGGGCGAGGAGTAACGAGCTCGATGGCGCACACGAAGAATTTAAGCCTATACTAGGCGGGATCTCGGGCCTCTCCCCTCTCCTTTTAATTATTCCCAAGACATTTCTCGCCGATCGGAAGGCATAAATCCCGGTGGCGGGTTTTCGCGGCGCTTGCACGCACGCGATTAACCGGCCGAGGCGGTATCGACCTTCCAGCGCGGGTTGTCGGCGGAATATCTCGCTCTCTCGGCTCGCCCCCTTTTTGCCGCGGATCGAGACGCGTTCCGTACTACCAGGTAGGAGCGACCACCGTGGCCAGGGCCGCGATTCATCTATCATCGATACCGAGCACCTCTCGATCTCACGCACACGCGTGCCTCGGCGCGCAGGTGCACCCCCGTCGAGCTCGGTCTCCTCGAGATCGTCGAAGCGTTGCGACGAGCGCGAGCCTGGCCACTCCTCCCGGTATTATGGCCCTCGGAAAAGAGCGCGTACCTACTTAGCGTCTGGCCCGTACACGGGATTACACGTTGGCCGGCTTAAACGCGGGACGCAACCACCCGTCGAGGATACGCGAGGGAGCCTCGCGTAAGTACGCCTTGGATTAAAGCCGAAAGAGACGCCAGGATATCGGCCTTCCTTCGTGTCTTCCACTTGTAACGAGGCTGTCCGCCGGCTCTCGGTTACACGATGATCGCGCACGCCGGAAGGGACGACGCGTCGCGTCCTCGGAGGACGAAACATCGATGGCGCGTATCGACAATCGCGATGATTAACGCGTCGTCGTCTTTGCTCTGGTATATTTCGTTAACGAGGCTTTCGAGGGACGGAGAATGGGCCGCCGATCGAGGTAACGAAATCCATCACGGCGGAGATGCATTCCGGCCTCTCGTATTGTCGACGACGATTTTACACCTACCGCAGGGTGCAATGGCCCTAACGACTTCAGCAGGGCAAATGGCCATTGCGTTGCATCGCTGAAACGCGCGGCCGAAGGTGTTTTCGTGTGTAACCGCCGTGTAGCCTCGGACGTGTCCGCTCGCGCGTGTGCCTCGCACACGTAGCACCGACGTCAGGTGACCGCGGTGATGACTGCGCGCATAGTTTCGTGTGCACGTGTGCATCTTGCACTTACATCATCGCCCCTCGGCATCACCCTGAACTCGCTTCGTCGATGCGACACGAGCACCGTGTGTGACGCACGTGCCACGCGTGCCTTCGACAGGGCCCCTCTCTTTGCTCTCCCCGCTCTTTGTCGTCCTACCTTCTCACGCGCCCCGCTGACAATGACCCCTCGATCCGATTCGATCGATCCCTCCCCGTGCAGACGCGCGAAGGCCCCGGGAATAAGCTCGAGATCCGATCGACGACGATCTCCTCCTATCGTCCAGGACACTTTTCCAAAGGCCAAGCTCCTCGGCGAGAAACGAGAAAATCTCGTGGAACCGTTCGCTCGGAGAGACGAGAAGGTTGGGCAACGCGAGTCTCCGGCGCTCTGCTCACGTTTCCACGTGTTAAAGGTTAAATTACCTCGATATCGCGATCTGGGATATTCAACGCGAGGCGATTATCGAAATGCCTATCAAATCGGTACCAGATTCGTAATACCGGGCGCAACCCGCAATTTGATCCGTAATGCCAGATTTTGAAGCGCGATCCGCGAGCTGGATCTAAGCGCGATCGCAATAAGTAATTCGACGCGGAGGATTATTAACGGATTAGCGCGAGTTGCCGCTGCGAAATGGAGGCAGGGGCGAATTCCAATTTGACGTAATGCCCGAGCCGATGGCCCGACGAGCTCCCCGATCGACGCGAGGGGCGAGCGGTGGCGCTCGCAGGTGTTAAGACATGCGCCCGTCAGAAAGGATCGGTCTACATTCCTGCACGAGGACCGTGCGGCATGGCTCTGCTAGGAGCGCTCGTCTACCGCGACTCTAGAAGCATCGCCTCGTGATTGGTTCCGATACTCGGAATACGTGTCAGGCCGGGAACACGGGTTATCAACGGTTCGTTTGTAGACAGAGCGTAGAGCGCGCACCGACAGTCCTCAATTATCGTAGTAACAAATAGCTGGTGATTGTACGGCGAAGCCGCGGTTTAGTACCTCTAATCGCGGGGTCAACCTTTCAAGAACGAACGGCCGTGCGGCGTAATTTATAACGTCACAATCATCGCGGATGAAACCTCGCGTTACCGACCCTCCTCTGGAGCAAACGAAATTAATTGATTTAGCCTCCAGTGAGAGGGATTCTCCAGCGTCCCGTCCTGGCCAGGATAAATGAGGAGTCTCCCTTCGCTTATTATCGAAAGCGAACGACGGGACGTCGCTCTGTTTGCGCCGCGCCGCGAGCTCCTCGAAATCCCCGCGATTCGAGCATCGCTGCGAGGAAAGCCGCGAGACTCGGACTCCGCTTCGCGGCCATCGGCTCGCGATAAGCCGACGATACTTTTCCAGGCCGATCGGGGGATCGATGACTTACACGGCGTCAGCGCCGGGCTCGGCCAGCTCCGGCGCGCACGGTAGACGTAATAAGAGGCTAAAAACAGCACGATGACCTCGGCCATCGACACCGAAAGGTCCCTCCGTGGGCCTCCCTCCGAGCGAGCCAACTCCCGTGCCGTGTATGGCCCACCGTTGCGTCCGATTACGGCCCTATAACCGCGGCGACCCCTTAGCGCGTTCTCCTTTCCGCTCCTTCCGCGAATTCTGCAGACGTGCCGGCGGTTCCAGGGGCGTACCACCTTCCCCCAATACCGTACGTGGAAAAATGCCGAAAGGAACGCTCGGTCGAGCGAGGAAATAAAATGACGCCGGGCCCTGGTGAGATCGGAGGGAATCGCCGGTGGAGAGGGTCTCGTGGAGAGCGAAGCGGGGAGAGAGAGAGGGAGAGAGAGAGGGCGAGGGGGGGGGGGAGGGAAAGGGGAGGTGGAAAGGAAGAGGGAAGGAGGGAGGAAGGAGGGAAAGAGCGCGAGAAGGAGCCAGTGGCCGGGAGGTAAGGAGGCCGGGCACGGCCGCGGAGATTCAATTACGATCGATCGGCTGGCTTCGCTCTGGACAAATACCGTCCGCGCGAGATAAGGCGGCTCGTTTCACGTGCTTCCTGGAGCTCCGGGCTATTAGCCCCGGCCACGTTTGATTCATTGAACAGCTTTGTCACGGGACAATGCGGAGAGCGTCGCCCGAACCGCGATATCGGGAGCTATAAAACCGCGGCTCATTTGCATCCGCGCGTCCTGCGTCCTCGTAAGGACCCTCGTAACGCGACCGACGAGTTCCGTGGAGGAACTCGGTCGGAATGTCGATGGATCTTGGATGGAGGGACCACAAGGTCCGCGGACTTTGTCGCGCTCGAAAGGCGTATCGTATCATCTTCGAGGAGTCAAAATCGGTGAAATCGTCGAGCCTCCTCGCTTGGGTGGTCCCCGATAAACGAGGCCTCGCAGTGGCGACTTTGTCCTCCTGGACGTACGCGTCGAGTCGCGTAACGCGAGTGATCTCGAAGCGGGAGATCCTTGGGATCCCGATGGGCTTGCCTTCGCGTCCTCGAGTCGAAAGAGGCCCGATCGACGCCTCGATTGGCCGGTGCCAGGGTGGTGCGCCTTCGAGGCTCCCTCGAGGTTTGTCGCCCTCGTGCGCGCTGTACTCCTCGAAGTCGATCGCTGGTATTCGTGCAGAGTCACGGCACCGTGCCGTGGGGATTTGAAAATACAATGACGTCACAGGGTAACAGAATGAAATTTAGATTGGTCCGTCAGACCCTATTAATTCTATGTGAATAGATTCAATAAAGGGCCCGGATAAGATCGGGCGCGGAGTAATGAATGGAAAAGCGACTGTTCCGCTCTGAACCTGGACGGAGTCGTCGGCACCGAAATCTCGATCGCGCGGAGATCAATCACGCGCATCGATATCGGGAATGACACCCAGGAACGAGTCTATTAGGCGGTCGATAACCACCGGGGCCACGTTCCTCGGGACACTGGCCCTATCGTCGGGCCCCATCGACATTCCTCTTATCGACGCGATAATAATTTATTACTCTGTCCCACGTTCCGGCCTTCCACCAGACGTCTGCCGCTCGAAAAGAATACGCTTCCTTCGAGGATCGTCCGTTACACCTCCACGGATTAAGATGATCTCGATGGTGCCCGCTGCTTGGCACACCTACGCCGCAGCTTCCTGCTTACCACGGGCCCAGGACATCAAACTCAGCCACGAGGGCTCCGAGTCTCGCTTAGCGATAACGACTCCATTTCTATCACGTGACCTGACCAACCAACGATCTCGACATCGACGATTTCCGGTGGTTTCGAGGTGCTGTTAAGAAGGTTTTCTCGAGCTGTCGCGGTGACGTTCTTGGACAAAGAATTGTAATAGGTGTTATTCTACCTCGGGGAGATACGAAAAACCTTTGTCTCGATAATTATCCCGGTTGGAGGGGAGATGGTCACCGACAGCGGCGCGGAACCACGAGGTAAGCGGTGCGCGCCTCATCTTCGTAAATCGCGTCTTCGACATCCCTCTTCCAGCCCCATTTCAATATCTCCGGCTTCGCAAAAGCAATCGCTGATTCACGGTGTAACGATCCAGGTGTATGAGGTTTGCACCTTGCCGGGCCGCACGCATCGCGCACTGACGGACGGGAGGAGGATTCTTTCGCATCGAACGGGAGGACGTGCAATCACGAAGATTAAATGCTGCCGGGAGTACAAAAAACGAGGGTTGCTGGGTTTCTCTCGCGGTGAAAATATACTTTTTAAGCTCGTCGTACGGTCGTGGAAATCTCGAGCCTCCAGCTTTTGAAGAAGAAGCTTTTGGAAAATTCCGATGAATGATCGACGACGACTGAAAGGCCACCTCGAACTTTCGGCGATTTACTTTGGCGGCAAAGCGCGTGCCGGGCCAGGATTCATCGGGTGCTAATGAATCCGCTCGTAAAGAGCCGAAAACAATTTGCTCGACTCGCGCCCGCGCGGCGTCTTCGCGGATCGCCGGGGTCCCGCGGATCGTTTATTGATCCTTGAACCCCGTTGTATCGGCCGGTAAAACGAGGAGTCGACAGCAAGACGAATCGCCTCTTTCCGGAGCAGGATGCATCGAGCTGCACCGCTTGTTGGATTTTACAATATCCTCGAAGAGATCCATCATCTTCTAATAACCATCGACTCTGAGATTTCTACGGTTCGGACGTTGAACAAACATAAGTTACACGGCACGGACTTTCTTAAACTCTCCTCGGCGAACTTTAAAAAATTCCAAGAGTCTCTCGCAGGCGTATCACTAGTATCACTGGCGCTGCGCAAACTCGCAGATGTACATATATATATATATATAAAGCGCAGAATTACTCGAGAAAAAAACCGAAGAAATGACAGTTATGGCGCAATTGGACGAGGTTTTCTCTCCTCGACTTTTCGTTTTCCGCTTGTTCCCGCGCAAAAACCTTAATCGCGCGCCTCGACTGCGGAGTTACGCCTCCCCCTGTCCTCCTGCCCTTCTCTCATCACCTCTACCGGCGCATCGCTAGTCGTCGTTGGCCGCGGAGCAACTAACGACGAGAGCGACTAAAAAATCGCCGCCTGATTGTTTTACGTCCGACCGCAGAGGCAATTCCAGCGCGAGGGGAGAACGGTGACGTTGGTTGGAAGGATCAACGTCGTGCTGCAGGTTCAAGGATTCGGATAATCTTCGTCCTTGAAGACTTCCCTCTGCTTGTTACGGGTAAATGGCGTCCCGGCGGGGGAACGGACAAAATGCACGTGTACTTATCCGAGTGGAAAAACGGTTCCAGAGTATGCATCGAACCGAATAAAATAATTACGCTCGTATACCTCGCGTGAGGGCCGCGGTGCTTTACTTAATCGATCACGATTGCCTCGACAAAGGCGCTCGACTGCATCATTGTACCTCGAGAAAAAGACATTCCTCGATCGAGCGGAGCCAGTGGGCTGCCTGGATAGTGGCTCGATGTAGAAACAAACGCGGCGCAAAGTGTCGAGGATTTTTCGAAAATTTCGATGTACGCGCAACAGGCTGAAGAAGAGTCGTTCTCGGGACCACGAGTCCCGGTAAAAGGACCTCGATGAGGCCGGAGTAATTTCCATCTTCTTGCGGCCGGTAAACCAACGTAAACGGCGCGTAGAATAAAGGAGTTTCTTTCTTCTCCCCTGCCTATCTTTTCCTCGCCGTTTAGTCGACCGCAAAATTAGCCGCGAGCCGTTCGAAAAGTCCTTGGCTGAGATAAAATAACATCCTCTTTCGAAGTTGCGCACCGAGCCGAGCAAGGTTAAGATACCCTCGCGGCTGAGCGCTATTTGCACAGGGACGCGGCGGCGATTACCCGTCGGCTGGACCCCTAACCGTCCCTAGGATTTGCCTCCTGGCGCTTTTGGTTCCAGCTTTCAGAGCGTTTCCCAGATCTCCGCCTCTCGAGGCCTCGTAAAACGCCCCATTGCCGGCAACCTTTCCGCGAACTACACTCCTAAAACTCGAATTCGTAAAGCCGCGCAAGGCTGCCGCTTGGAATCGCGTAATAATAACCCGAGGGATAAGCTTGTCGTAAGAGTTACGTAAAGAGTCGTTTCCATTCGAGAACCTTTCCCCGGAAACACGACGATGAAGGAGCCCTCCGGATCAAATTTTCTCGTAATCGAGTACATATCTAGAGCTACGGTGCTGTATTCGATAGAGACTTCTCTTTCTCGTAATCGAGTACATATCCAGAGCTACGACTTCGCGTAGGAGACTCGAGTTCGAATCCCGCCCATCGCCGATGGTCTTAAAACGAATCGTGAGTTTTATCGGTCCCGACTTTACGCCTCCATTAACCTTGTTCCCCAAGCACGAGCCCAGGATCGTATCCAGGCCATCCGGCGCAGCTTTTTAAAATCGCGCGCGGTTCCAGTTTCGCGCAGGGAAGCAAAGCGGAGGGACGCCTCTTCCCAGGAACGAACCCTCCCCTCTAGGATGCGAGCCGACATCACGACACACGCTTTTTACCCCGCTTTCCGCATTGAGAATTAATTAAACCTTTTTCAGCCGAGGATCACGCCGCCAGTATTCGTAGTTGTACCAAATCAAGCGGCATAGTTCCACGGAGGAGGCCTCCTCCGTGGATCCGCGAGGAGGCCGGGCAAAAACAAGATATATACCCGGCGCGAATGTGTATACACCAACCAGGACCAGCGACGACGAAGGTTTCGTAGTATTCCCCGAGGTCGTGCACGGGAGATCTTTCAGACGTCTTTTCAGGCGCTAACGAACGTGCACCCCTTGGCACCCCCGCCGACGGAAAGGAAGGAACCGCTCGTGTTGCTCGTGGCGCGGCTTCGTAAATGTAAATTCATCGAGGCTACGTTCATTAATTAGTCGCGAGGTGGTATGTCCACGGCGTTCCCGCGCCGGCCGCCCTTTCCTTTCGCCCCGTTTCGTTGTCCTTTCCGCCGCTTTATTCCCGATACACCCGCCGTTGTCCTCCTCCTTGGGAATCCTCGCGACGCGCCGTGACCCCCGTGTTCGAGGCCAGAGATATACCCCCGCCGACTCTAAATAGCCTGCGACATTAAGTAGACATCGGTAGATGCCATGTACCAGGGGTACCGGACTTCATTGTATTTTCTTTGTCTCGTTTGCATAGCCAAGCGTTTATCGCGACTATCGGGGGAAACGGTCAGCCTGAAAACGATTCAATAGCTCAGCCCGACCAAGGGCTCTCCTTCTTTCCTCATCCTCAACTCGCCGCTTCCTGATTTCTCCGCTTACTTCCGGTCGAAGCGCGTGAAAAGAGCGAGGGGCGGATGTCGAATGGACCTCGAGTGTCTTTGGAGGGAGGGGACGGATCTAGCGAGAGGCGGAAAACCGAGGGCGGAGGAGGATGAAATTAGCCTGGCCGAAAGTAGCCGTACAAACGTCGAACGGCATGACTGGCCTTTATCCAATCAATGACTCTTGTTACGGCGGACACCTATCGACGGCTTAAAGAAATATTTTCCTCCTCGACGCGTGGACGTCGCCGGACGTTTAACGAACCGGGAGATGATTTGTTTCGAGGAGGTTAAACGTCCATCGGCGCCGAGGCACCGAGAAGATCGGATGAAGACGAGAGAGCGGCACGAAAGGAAGCTGGGGGAAGACGGAAGCCAGGGGGTATAGGACGGTGCGTCGTCGAGAGGCGGCGCGTCATCCTTCTTGGCCATATGCGCGGCAGTAAATTAAATAAACGAAAGGGGAGAGGATCTCGTAAAAGCCCCGCGGCGTCCAATCGAAGGGCACTGGTTTCTCTAAATAGTACGCGACAACGGAGCGGCCGATGGATAGCGACGTTACTCCGCTCGTAACTTTCGAGGATGCGTCCATTCCGCGGCCACTTACCGTCGCTTAGGCGGAGAACGAGGCGCCGTTATCGATAAGGAGGAAAGTTCGTTATTACGAGAGCTGTCGGAAGGAACTCTCTCGCTTCCTACGCGTTGCCTCGTCTAACGATAAAACGCTCCATAAAACCGTGACGGACTGGAGACGAGTTTTGACGCACGAGCGCGAGGACCTCGACCTCCGCCGTTCCCGAATCCTCCCGTAAGACTCGAAGGATCGAAAATAACCAAAGGTAAAAAAAACCCTCGAACAAGGAGGCAAACCGGGGAACATAGAAGAGGCGAAGAAGGGATCGAAGGGCACGAGTAGCTCGCGCTCGAGAGCCAAAGCGAGGAACGAACGGTGGCAAGGAACATCCGCTGGATCCACGCATTCGCCGTTTATTACGGCCTCTTAGCGGCCGATATTAAGGGCGATCGTTCATCGGGACAAAGTACGAATCGCCGCGTGTCCGCGGTTGTACGGAATAATCATCCGAACGAAATACTCCGCGGCGCACGCACATTATATCCGACCGCGATGCAGCCCCCTCGGCCCCCTCGATAATCGAATTCTCCCCCATAACAGGGGCTCACCTAATTAAGTCACCCGCCGGGGTACCCTGATTTATTCGAGCGTGTAACGAACACAGGCGCCGATTCTCGGCCGGGCGTTTCGTCCCGCTTATATACGCGATGTAAACTTTTTTCGCGCTGATCCGCGGGGGTAGAGTTTGAGGAGGGGGAGGCATCGATCCGCGTTCGCACCGCCGGGCGCCGTGTATCTCTCGCTCGGAGCGTAATGCATGTATCGCTCTGTGCGGTGCCCTCGATACGTGCAACGACCCACGAGCCGGCGTGGGGATGATTCCTCCGAGCTTCCACCAGCCCTCTCGCCCTTCGAGCTTCCCACCCGCTCCGCCCCGGTCGTTGCCACGGCCACGGGGCGGAGGGAGGAGAGGGCGAGGCGGCCGAGGAGGGGGAGGAGCTGGCAAATGTTCCGTGGAATGTCGGCACGGTGCGTCGGCGCGCGATGAAAAATGCCCGGGGCCCCAAGGCGGTACGTGCCTCGGAGAGGGACCCGCTGAGAGGGCCCCGGATATCGATTCAATAAATGCCCCAATGCCGGTGTACGGATACGAGCACCGAGGCGAGGCAGGGCGAGGCAGGCCGGGGGCCCGAGGGGAGGGGCGGGAGGGAGCTTATGGCGCTCGCGGAGCCCGAAACAGGGACGTCCATGGGGGTCGGTACGCGATATTAATTGGCAAACTAAATAAGATAACCGGCCGGCCGCCGACGTGCCGGGACATTTCGGAGGGCCAGCACGCCCGGGGCTCGACGCGGCCTTCTCTCTGGGCCAAAGCGGAGCCGAGAGCCGAGCGTGCCGCCAAGGCGAGGAAAACCAGGATGGAGGGGCATCCTCGAGAAACGTTTAAATTACATCTATCGGGAAGATGAATCGCTTAACGAACTTTCTACCGAGGAGGCTCCCTTTCCACCTCCGGCTCCCCTCTCCTGTCCTCCTTCGCCAGCCGCCCCTTCCCTTTCGCGCCCCTGCTTCCACATCAGCCGGAGCGCGGAGAGAGCGAGGGAGGAAGAAAGAGGGGCGATGCGCGAAGGAGTAGAAAGAGGGAGAGAGAGGGAGAGGGAGAGGGAGCGGAGGGGGAGAGCATAGTTCGAGACGAACACCGGTACGCGGACATAAATTAAGCGACCGAGACGTATACATATATAAGTCCCTCCGAGCACCGTGGAACGTTCCTCTTCCTTACACCTTACGATTAGCCACGGTGCATCCACCTTCGACCCAGGACGGTGTAGGTGGCTCGGGAATCCCGGCGTACCCGCGGGAGGATTTGGAAATCTGGAAATTATGGCGCCACGGGCCCCTCCAGCCTCCATTCTTGGCCCACTGGGATTCGGCATCGTGAGAAGAAAGGGCTCATCGTAGGGCGGCCCTCCAAAGACCCGCAGGAATGCCCGACGCGCCGTATCGACGACGCTGCCGTTAGATCGCCCTTATGGAAGGCCGGCCGGTAATCGGTTGATTTAACGCGATAACCGTGGTGTAAATAAGGATCGGCCGGTGGGAGAATACGGGAGATTTCGGGTAATCTTCCGAGGGAGGATGCTGCGCGCCCAAAGGGAGAAAGGCTCGGGCCACGGACCTGTCCACCGAATAACGCTAATACCCGTACCCTCGCTGGAATCACTTGTCTCGCGCACGAGGGAATACATTATATCGGAATGTAGACCGAAACAATTAGACCTCATTATCCGGGGATTACTCCTCGAAGGAGGGGCCGCGCTGGTGTAATGACTAGAAATGAAGTACGGAAAAATCCCGGATGCTCCGATTACTTTCCACGCTTCTGCCTTATCGATTACGCTCGTATTCAATGAGACGCGCTTGGTACGCGTGAGATGTATTTAATGTATAGGTATATACGTAAATGAGATACAGAAATGTCTGTATTCATCCTATATTCATTATCCGGACGCATAATGCATCCGGGTGTTCTTACGGCTGTACTTTGCGTCGGTCTCGAGCTCGCGAGGGATTCGGGCTTTCCATACTCCCTCGAAATTTTCGCCCAAGGGCAGAAGAACGGGGGAGCGGCGTGCAATGACCGAGGTTGGTAATTAACTCCCGAACGATCGCGTTAAGGCGTGAAAGTATAAAGGTCTCCTCTCCTTCTCGCTCCCGAGGCCGGCGAGGCGCTCCCTCCGGAACGCTCGTAATCTCGAAACGAGGGCTTTTTTCCTTCGGCCAGAGATAACGAGCGTGATTCAATCTCGGTTGTCTCTCGACGTTCACGAGCGGCGCGCATTAACGGGGCGGCCCTGGAGCCGCCTCGGAGCGGTGTTCCGGAAGGACGACTTTTTGATTTCGGCCAAAAGTTATTTCGCGCAATATCATTAGGGCGTTATGCCTGTCCCGCGAGGGCGCACGGCCGTAGGTACCTTCCGAGAATCCGGCCGAAAACAAACGACGATTTAGACCGCGGAGGATTAATTATGATGACGTAAGATGAATTATAGGGCCCCCTTGCGCCTGCCCTTTCCCAGATTAAACCCTCGTTTTTTCTTATTAATAATTCCCCCCCGAGTCCCTTATTCCTCCTGTCGCGTCACCCAAATCAAATGTCCGTCTACGTTCTGCATACGTTGATAAATCTACCCCGTGTACCCACGGGATTATCCGCGATGCGATTGTCATTTTTCTTAACTGATTAATGAGCGAAGAGCTCGAAGAGACCGATGCCCGGCTCGATCCCGTGGCCAATGCGAACCTCGGAATGTAAATTATAAGATCGTAGATCGCCTACCTGGTAATGCGGCGCAACGGGCCAGGCGATTTTTTCATCGATTCCATCTTTACGATCGCCCCGGAGCTTTGTCAGTATCTTCGCCTTATACCGTTCTGCGCTCGAGGATGCCTTGCCCTTGAATAACGAGGCTGCAATCCTCGCTATCTCCGCTAATTTCCCAAGCGCGCGATTCGCGAAGAAAATTCATCTCGAGACACTTCCATCGTGTCGCGGACTCGCTTGACACGGCGGATGGGTTCCGCTCGTGAAGGAATAAAACGCCGCGCGGTTAGGCGCTAAAGCTTAAAAGCGCGTCGCGAGATGAGAACCATGACGAATCGTAATGAAAGGAGGCTCGTTGCCCCGCGGCCAGCGACAGAAGTGTTGCGTTACGAAGTGCGGCCGATTACCAATCGAGTCTCCCGCACAGATCGAAGTTACGCTACGTAAGCCGTGTCGGTGCGTTGCATAAACATCCGTAGGATCCAAGGCGTTTCGATCCCTAGGAACCCCTCCACTCGTTTCCACAGCATTTGCATACACGCGACGCGTCCTCTCTCCGTCGGCCTTTACGCGCTGCTTTTACTCGATTTTCCCAGGTCCCTAGGATGAGCATAATTCCATGCAATCCCGCATTGAGCAGCATTTCTTAACGCGCTTTAACCACCGCCCGACGAAAGGTCGTGCGCGGCTGTGCATGTCTGGGAGTAAAGGAAGATAAAGTAAGGAGCAAAGATCGGCCAGAGATATCCTACCTACATGGCCGCGCGGGACGTAAATCAACGAATTTGCCACGGTACAAAAAATCATTCACGATTAAACGGCAATTATATCGCGCAGAAAAATCGGCGTCCTTCTTAAACCTCTATGGGCCCGTGTAACTTTCGGGTCGCATGCTAATATATCGACGTTTTACCAAATAATCTTACCTTTTCGCAAGATGACGCATACCTCTTAATTATACAATATATATATAATTACATAAAACATCGAAATAAACGCTCCGCAAGTCGTATAATTTACAGATACGATTCGGTTCATGGAGGATTAAGATCGATTGAAGGACGTACGCGCGATGTATCGCCTTGTACATCGCATCGTGCGTAATGTACAAGGAAGCCAATTGAATAAATATTAATAAGGGCGTAAACGGGTTGTTGTTTCGTCAGGAGCGTCGAGTATCGGCGACGTACTCGAGGAAAGACGAGAGGCTGTCGGCATTGTATCGCCGATGTACGATGTTTTCAGCGATCGCCTATGACCAGCCGCTATTAAGATTCCCCTCGCGTCGCCCGGAGCATTTCGCCAAGTATTTGCGCGACTCGGGACCGTAAAAGCTCGGTACGTGGGGCCGGCGCGCGCAATAATGATATGCGTGAGGCGAAGGCGCAATAAGCAGAAATCGATTTGACTGCCGTCGTATGGCGGAGCGCATTAAGTCGTCCAACAGCTATGAACGTGGGTGCTCGTACGGCCGAACCGATTACCGTCAAATGAGCCGTTTGCAAAAAACGTGCCGTGAGGCTCGTAGGCTTCCGTGCTCCGTGCTGAAAAACAAACGGGGTTATAACCACGGCCGATTAATTGCTACCAGTACGCGCCTTCCTTCTCCCCTCCTACTCCCTCGGCCCTTTCGTCTTAACGTTTGTCGGGCCCAAACTTCGTATAATCGAGCTGGAGGGTGCGATGCTGGATGCTAAATAAAATGCTGTTTAAGCAAAGGAGTAGAATAATCTCTCCTTGTGGTAATAAAGCTGAAAGAAGATTCTATTCGGTCGAAGAGCGTTTTTAAATAAATATTTATTCGAAAGATTCTCGAACGTCTCAGAGTGTTGCTTATCAAGCTGAGGAGAGAGAAAGAAGAAATACGAAATGATCTAATATCCTTGGAGAAATGTACAAAGGAACAGTTCGCGCCAATGACTTTCATTGGACGCAAGTTTATCGTTCCCAAAGGGTTAAACACGGACAGGCCGTACGATCCACCGCGTCAAATGCAAATCGTTCTCCCCCCCCCCTCCCTCTCACTGGTTTCCCGAGTCTTTCGAAATCTCCCTGAGAGATCTCCGTGCAAACCGTATAATTCACCGGTTTACGTTTAATATCGCACTTTAATACCAGCCACCGATGTAAATTACAGTTCCGTAGAATCCCCACGGTAACCGTAGAATCGCGGCCGACGATTGCCGGGCTCGTAAGGGCAACGTATTAATATACACATCCGCGAGAAATAATGGGGGCCGAACCGCATCGTGTCTGCGGTCCGTGATAACGAAATTTCCATCGTTTCCATGAAGTCTCGATCCGCGGCGTTTCTTACCTAGCCGAATCAAAGGTCGCTACCACCGCGGTGGCTTGCACGAAGTTCGATCGCCACCCATCCTCCTCGACTTTCTCCCCGCGACACGTACGAATATCACGTTTAACCCATTTGCATCCGTAAGCGGAATATTCCGCGCATGACGACCCTCTCCTATCGCCTATACCCCTTTTTATCACCGCCCGCGGAATATTTCGCATACGAGACGGTTCACGTTCGGCCGCGTTTTCGCTGCGTTCTTAACGGATTTTAGTTTTGTCAATCATCGTACAGATCTCTCTAACCGCTGTTAAGAGTAAACAGTATCTCTCTGTCTCCAAATTCCAAAAATAACCTAATATCATGATTCAAAATAACGCGTAGAGCCACGATGAAATTCATTGATTTAAACCATATTCTCTGGTGTAACAAGGAAGCAAACGAACGATCGAATTCAGCTCTCGATTCTTCCTCGACGAGCAAAGTTCGGAGATCGAAACCCCGAGCGCCCCGAGCGCAGTCCCCTAGGCCAGCTCGAGATAGTAATACAGCGTCTATAAAAAGGCGAAGTAACGTGGCGTGTCGTCGGGTACGTAAACCGAACGTTATGCGCCTATGAAGTCGGCGAGCGAACGGTCGGCGTCTAGGCGACACCTTCGATGCAGGCTTATCCGCGCAGATCGTCGTTGGACGGTATCGATAGGCAAAAACGATCTCCGGTCGGTTAAGGTCGCCCGAGGAGGAGCAGGGCGGGAGGGCGGAGGGGGCGAGGAAGGGAGGGAAAGCGGAGGGAGGAAGAAAGGCGGGATTCTACGGCGAGGGTTTATGGTGGAGACGAACAAAGCGGGTGGCGGTAACACGGGCCTTACGCAGAAGTTCTCGTGTTTATGTGTCTACGGCCGGCCGCGAGTGACACTAATTAATGAAATAATGGCACCAGGACCGACGCACTCGCGGAGGAAGGTGTCGAACGTCTCGCAGCGGGGCGTAGGCGGTTATTTACGCTCATTTGTTTTGCACGCTTTTGTCCCCCTTCTGTCGCGCTCCCTTACTCTCGCACCGCACGGCGCCCCCCTCGACGGGCCAACCCGGCCGACCTCGATCGAAATGAACCTTCCAGCGTGATAATCGAGCTTAAATCCCCCCCCCCTCCCTCCCTCGCCCCTCTACCTGCGCCTGGATTTTTCCAGGACCGCTCGGGGTAATGAAACGGCGGCACCATTTATCGCGGATAAGTACGGTGTCTTATTGAGCGCTCTGTTCCGACAGTTTATCGTAATCCTTTGTGGGGAACACCATCGAAGGTGCTCTTTATCGGCCGACCGGTGGAACCTACTCCTTCCCGAGAGCCGGTTTAATCTACGCGATTTTCACGATTGCCCACGTCGCCGGAACGCTAACCGCCGTAAATCTAATGCGTATGATAATGAATGCGATCGTAAACGTGCCATTACGCGCGATGGACGCGGCAATGTTTCCGAGCCGTGACGAGAAATCGTTAGCACCTTATCTATCGACGCTGTTGCGCTCGCGAACGGACGCGAGGACCTGCGATGAAAGTATCGGAGTCCCGACCTCGCTGTCTCCGCGCCATTCGGTTGTAATCGCGAGCGGATAACGTCGGATATTAAATCTAACGGCTCGCAGAATATTTGCCGCTCCGATTCCGCGCTTCGATCGCGGCAATTCGGGATGTCGATCATCCACGGTGAACGGGGGAGCTGGAAAGGAAAGTTAGCGGTGCTTAAGCCATTCACTTCTAAGGAGATTTAAAGCGTCTTGGCTTAGATGCCAAGGGTAGGATCATTTCCCACTGAATAACATTAAACTATAGAAACGACCTGTAGATCGTCGTTTATAGAATCGCAAAATATTATTATACCAAATTTTCATTCGTTCTTTCTAATGATTCCTAACTCAAACAGCAATCAATTTTTTTCTCTGACCAATTGTAATTTACCTAAACTCTTAGCGCAAACTACGAGACGTCTCGTGGTTTACAGTCTTGGCGCATACGCTCACTACGATATATCTCGTAGTCGGCAATGATCGGCTGAAGCAGCGAGGACACGCGAGAGCGACGAGGCGGGCCGACAAAGTTCGTAAATCCGCGCGGCTCGGTACTGTCGGAAACACGACGAGGCGACGAATTTATCCGGCCTCGGCGGAGG
The DNA here is from genome assembly GCA_038496175.1 of Ampulex compressa. NCBI lineage: Eukaryota > Metazoa > Arthropoda > Insecta > Hymenoptera > Ampulicidae > Ampulex > Ampulex compressa. The sequence goes on along the minus strand of JBCFXI010000100.1, from coordinate 179,585 downwards.
CCCGGCTAAGGCCAAATGTGTCTGCGGTGTACCTACTTCTCCTCCCGCTACATTTTTCCCTCGCGTGCACCGGGTAACCGGATACTTTTGAGCGCTCGCTCGCGCGAAACGCCCAAGTGAATCCCGATAATTAATTGCGCGGAGTCCGGGCCGTGCCTCGGAGAACCTTTCCGATTTCGTCTCCCACGAGTTTCATCCCAAAGCCCGACTCGGCCCGCTGAGTGGAGAAGGCTGTTCCAGGACGCGTCGAGACGCCTTTTATATCTGCCTGCTAGCGCAAATGCGCACCGTAAACCGATACCGAATAATCGCTTCTCTACTTTCCTCGAGTACAACGCATGCGCGCGTTATCCTCTTGGATTACGTCTTCGATGCACTCCTAAAAACGTAACGTACGTCCGAAAGGATGATCGACGATAAGCGAGAAGATAAGAATCGCTCGACACGGCGTTCAACTTCGATCCAATATATCAAGGCTTCCGTCAGTCGCGATAGTTTTATTTGATAGGCTCGTTTTATTTAATGGCAAAACCGTCTGGCCAGATCGATGTAAAAGGAACGACGATACGCCACTCGTCTCGATACGTTAACCGGCCTAATGCTGGTCGGTATTAACCCGAAATGAAGTTGTCCGCGGGCGCAATTACTGTAAAGGCGAAGGTATTCGCTGGAACCTCGTATAAGTGAGCCGTCATAAATCGGTCGCGAAATAGATTGCCGGCACTTACGGCGCCGCGTTCCTCCAAACGCAATATATCCGATTCCATATAAATATCTCTCGGGGCGGTGCTAATTTAGTTAGCAATTCCGTGTAATATATACCTTTCTTCTCGACTCTCTTCCTCCCCCCTCCTTGCCACGGAGGCGGCGGCCGCCTCTGGCGCGCGGGGGGCGCGAGGCCTGGAAAATCGGCGGGCATTCCGCGGTAAGCAGTAGTCACGTCGCTTACTGTTATAACGATCGGCCGTTCTCCACCTGTCATTAAAGTTCCCGCGCCACTCTTCCTTTTCTCTTTCCTTTTTTTCTTTTCGCGACGATAGACGCGTTATCCCGCGTCTAACGGTACGCGGCTACCGTAAGATTAAGTTTAGCCCAGATACCAAATCGACGAGGCCCCGTCCTGTGTGCCACTTCGTAACACGTGCGATCCGCCGCTCTAATGAGCTAGGCGATAATTACACGCCGGCAGACGGGATGCCCGTCGATGATATTGAGATATCCGCCGATACTCTTAGGCCGCGTAAACGCCGTTTGACCGGCTCTCGATATTTCGCCCCTACTATAATTTCAATCCATCAAACCTATATTAACCCAAGAGTCCACGCGACGGTGTTTTTGCGCTCTCAAGATAAGCTAAGCGGATCGGCCTGTCGGGTCCTTTTGCGTTGCCCAGATGTCCGTTTATCGCGTCCTGCGTCCCTTTGCTCGATTTACGGGGAGGATCGCTCTTGGCCGCGGATGTACCGTTTAGAGCGGCTCCCTGTCCAGATTCAGGAATGCGATCGTACACGTCGCGCGAAAAATATCCCCTCTATTTTTCTTTCAAATTCATTTCCGACACAAACTACTAAGCTCGCTTATCCTCGGACCTCATTTTTCAAGTCGAGCACCAAAGCACCGGAGCTGTGGTACGCATATCGCGCGATAAGGAAAGCAGAGGCAATAGGGTACTCCTACATCGCCACGCTCGAGAGGAAGTCTAGCGGTGAAACGGCCGTCGAGATATCTTCCGACTTTCGTCGATCCCGCTCCTCCGCGAATGGTCATTTTGAAGCGCTGGTCCCTTCGGCCGGCACGAGCGTACCAGAGCAGAACGCCGGGGACACGAGGATGGTCGGCAGGCTAGAGAGCGCGCAGAGGGGAAGGGCAGGAGGACACGACTAGCGGCACGTTTGAGTATTCAAGTCGTACCGCATCATAAACTGTCCGCCCGCTGTCCCCCTGCGTACCTGTGTTGCCGTGTACGTACGTCCCTACGTATGTCCGTCCGTTTGTCCCGCGGGTACAGCGTCCGGCACTGGCAGCGCTTTCTCCGCTCCCCCGGTAGCCCCGCGGGAAAAGTCATCGTACCCGCCGCTCCCCAATGGCCTCTGGTTTTGCGCCGGCCGCCTGTGCGTGACTAGGTCCTGAACAAGGATTCCGCGGAAGGACGGCAGAGATACGGCCGAGCCCGGCACCTGGGACGATAGGAAATCTTTCGTGGCCGGGTATATTTCAGAGGGGGGCCCGCCATAAAGCAGGGAGAACGATGGCCCGGGCTTTTTCCAATTCCGCCCGCGGGAAATGATGCATTCGCGCGGGCCAGCGGCCGGGTCCTTATTCTTCTCGAATGGCGCTCGGCACGATTCACGAGAGCGATAAATGGGAGATACGCGGGGAACGCGGATGGCGGGACGAGGGAGCACTCGATATCGATGCTTTATGGGAGGCCTTTTTCTTCCTACGGTAGGCTACGATTGCGGTTGGGAGCTTAAGTACCCTACCCGGAAGGATTCCTGGAGGATGATATTTGTGCGAGGATTCGTTCGCAGAGCCGATGGCTTGTGGGAAGTATAACTGATTTGTTGGTATTAAAGAGAGAGAGAGGGGAAATCCTAGCGCCTTTAACGGTGCATTCGAATATCGTGGAGGATTGAATAATTTCATCGGATAAGCTTGTCACTGGATCTAGGAACTGCTCTGCGATCATAAGTAACGAATCGATCCCCCAAGTTTTCGGTGGCGATCGTCGATTTTTAATCGATCGAATCTTTCTTTCCAATCTCTTTCTAATTCTTTCTAATTAATCCATCCTTCATCCCATTCGAATGTAACATCTCGCGCTCGTTACGGTACTTTCCGAGAAGAAAAATAGTCTAGCGCGGCGGTGGGTAGGGAACGTGCGTCCGGCTCGCGCATCTTCGAGGCTCCCTCAAACCCGATTTTCCAGAAGGACGCGTCTTATCGTTCGATAATTAAGCAGCGCGGATCGCGGCGCGGCGCGGAGGCCGCATTCCCCGGCAGCGCCGCGGTAAGCGGCCGTCATTAACATTCTCCCACCGCTTCTTGCACTTCCGCGGTACGTATTAACGACGGCCTTTTTGCGGGGACCGCGCGAAAACCGTCGCGTGGCGCGATCGTGACCGCTGGACGCCTTCATAAATCGCCTTTCCTACCCGAGAGTAATTCCCCGTACGAGATTATCCACGGCCCTCGAACCGTGGGAGGGAAGAAACGGAGAGGGCGGACATCTCATTAAGACGCTCCAGCACGGGAATTACGGTACTTATCGGGCCTCGAAACGGAATCCCCGATCGTTCGTGGCAGACAATGCGACCAGGGAGCCATGCTAGGAACCTCGATTGATCTCTCTGCGCGATTCTTTCCCCCTGCGCTCCTCTTTTTCTCCTCCCCCACTCCGTCTCGCTCTCGTTATCCCGCCGTTTCGCCTCTCCGCCCCCTCCTCCCCGCGACCGCCCTGGCCGCTGCACGAGGCCACCAGCTCTAATTAACGTTGACAGTAATTAACATAAATACCAGCGCTTCCTTGCCAGGAACTGCCCCCGTGGGCCGTGGCCAGGACGATCCTCCCGGCCGATTTCGCCTTATCTCCCGATTCCGTGCTAATCGCTCCGCCGTTTCTGCGATTCTCCCCTACGTGCCCAGGGCGCCCTTTCGCTCGTGTGCACCGGTTACCCTTTGCCGGGAGGCTTTTTATCCTCCGTGGGGACTTACCTGGAACGGAGGGCGAGGGAGTGGGGGCTTACGGTACGGTTAATGGAACGGCACTCCTGGAACAGAAGCGCCGAGAGGGCCGCTCACGATCGATAAACATTGTAACCGAGTGGGCCGCGTCTCTGCGCTAATGAAGACAGCTTAAAGATCGTGCGCCAATGCATAATCACGCGCAGGCATGCGTTTCCGCGGTTATCTCGGCCGGCGCTGAACGATATAACATCGTTATGCCAGGCATGCGTACGCGGTGAGAAACGGCCGTGCTGAGAAAATAAGAGACGCCGGACCGCCGCCGCGGTAGCGGGGCCCGAGATAATAAATACGGCCCAATACGCCGGCCGTAGGGCCTTTTAACGCGCCCGTTAACCGGCCCCGCCGCTCCTATCCAATAATCGATACGCCGGGAAACATTTTGCGGTCTATCCAGAGATACGCTGGAAAGGGCGTGCGCGCCTCCTGGAATTTATCGACGCTCCTCGGTTTGGCTTTACAAATTGCGCGATGCTCAAGCGTCACCCTCGAAATTCGACTGGTTCTCGAAGGAGAGCATCGATCTTCCGTACTACGCGATGTACGCTTCTACCCAAAACTCTGATGTACGAAGCTAATGATTCCATTCTACGAATCGAGATTGGCTGTCTACAATTTGCTGATATAGTTTGGTCCTTAAAGGGTTAAGTATAATCGCGAGTCAAACTCGAGGGAGCGGGAGTGACACGTTGCGGGAGGCTGTCGTTCTCAGGCGTCGGGGCGATCCATATACGCGCCGTGTGCGACCGCAAAATCAATTTCCACGAGGTCCCTTCGTGGTTCCGGCGGCGGAGGGGAGGAAAGCAACGGGGGCGAGGGACGTGGGGGTGCGGGAGGTCGCCTTTCGTTGGCACGGTCTACGAATGCGCGCGGGGGAATTAAACCGGTGGGGCAATCAAACTTTTCAATATCCCTGCTCATGTCGCGTATGCGCCGTAAAACGGCTCGGGTCCGCCGGCCATTCCGTCCTCGCCACCTCCTCGCTCTCCTTGTCGCCTTCTTCCCCTCGAGAACGCGCCGTCCTCTCCTCGCGGTGTTTAATGCCCGCGTTTGTGTCCACGTGTCTCCGGTTGCAGGGACCGCGAGAGGGGCGACAGTCTCTGGCGGTGCCCCCTTGAGTTTAATTCAATTTAACATCATCGACGTCCAATGCCGAGCAATTTGACCCCTCGATAATCGCGGCTGCGACTGCGCGCTCGAGCCTTGGAAGGAGGACGGAAACGTGGAGGGTAAGAGCCTGCCTCGTAAACTCCTGGAACGAATCCTTCCCTTTTGATTGCCCCCTGTGATTTGCTCTCGCGCGGGAGGCGAGAGGGCTCGAGAGGATCAAGGGTGTTCCTTGGGACGGAATACGCACGGATGTTCCGTCTTCGCATTCGGTGAACCCATAGGCGAGTATCGCCTTATACGTTTCCTATTGTGCGGAATATGGAGGAAAGAGTAATGTTTCTCGGGTCTTGATAGCGGCTAGGATTATTTGAGCGTCGTGGTTCATAGTTCCTCGGAGGTCAAGTGCACATAAATCTGCGCCAGGATGTTTATTTGCATAACGAGCTATCGCGCGACATTAGATACATCTTATGCATCCTGTTACGCTTATCCCACCCTGATTTACACGCTCAGGCTATGCATCGAATCGGCGGATTTTCTCACCGACGATATTACTCGGGCGCTGGCACGGTCGTGTAGCAGGCCTTAACCGTGTAACACGCCAGATTACGGTAATGGATAGGAAAATCGTTGCGCTATTGGACGGACACAGGTACAGAAATTAGTACCGGCGAACTCGCATCCAACTCGCGTGTTTCAGCATTTCATTTAGTACGAATAGCGGCCGCACTTTTGTAACGGCTAATCCCTGTATCCACCAGGAGTGCCTCGTAATCGCTTCAATTACTCGCGTCAGCTTATTAACCGCTGCCAAGTCGTACCGTCCTTGCAACCTTGTAATCGCAACGAGTATACCGCTCAACGACCCTCCATCCGTGAAGTAGCCAACAGAAGAGCGGCTTTTATTTTCAAGCCAGAGCCCCGGTTAAAATTCCATCCCAACTAGAGGATCCTTGCTGCAGGTGTAAAATCAATTACCACGCTCGTTTATCTCAGGAATTACCCTGCGAGATGCGCCTCGCATTCGCAGGAAAACGCCGGGGGGCAGTTTTCGATACGAAAGTAGATTCCAGACTTAACCGCGGCGTTTAGCGCGCGCAATTAAATAAAGAGGCGAAAAGGCTGATTTCAGTTTTTGCGGACAACGTCGGTCTCTCGCGGCGCGTCTCCCCGGCACGCAGAGGCGCGACAGAATTTCGCCCTGGCGATTAACCCCGGAGGGACATCGGTTCGCGCCCCACGCGAGCAGAGTAGGAGGATAGAGCCGCCGGATCGAGAGGAGAAACGAAGAGACAGCGGACATAGGAGCATCGAAGTCACAGTGGTGGATCTCGCCGTTCGAGGCCGTCCACGTAGCGGCTGTAACACGGCTCATTAGCCTACAGCGTCGCTAATGAAAGCTCGTTACCCGGGTGCATGCATGCCGAGGAAGAAAAAGAAGGGGAGGCACGGTGGAACACGAAGGAGCGCCGGACGGGGAATCCTCCCGGTGTATTTCGCCCGGCCGGTGACTTAGTATTCGCTGGCCGCCCCCGCGGGTGCCATCGGCACTTTGGGTTGCCGCCGCCGCGCTGACAATGTATATAATACGTATATGTACCTGCATACGTACATACGTCCACACGCGTGTGTAGCGAATTTATATATTTATATATTAGTATGCATATATATGTAGGAATTTTATATAATAAAGTTTATTAACAGTCGAAGGAGAATGGAAAAATAACCTAACTCGCGCACTCGCTCTCGCAATTGTCTGAACTCTGTCTCTTTGAACGTCTTTTTTTTACGTCATCGTCAAGCGTCTTTGGTTGGCGTCTTAATCTTAAAAATATCCAGCGCTACACGCATACACATCCGCACGCGCACGCACTCACGCGCATTCGGTCGCTTGTCTATGCACCACACATCCCACATATATATATATACCTGCGTACGTACATACGTTCATACGCATGCGTAGCTCATTTATACATTTATATATGTATATGTATATATGTATGTATATGGAGGCCGTAGAAGAGAGAAGGCCCTTATCTGGATCCGCGGATCTAAGTTGATTGGGTGTGAGGTACAAGGTGCACTCTCGCGCCCTCCGTCGAAGAGCCGAACAAGGCCGAGGACGTCGTAACCTTCGACCAGGCTCTCGCCGCTTCTCTCCGCGCATCCTGCTCTTTAAACCTCTCGTACGTACCGCTCAAGATCGATAGCGAGAGAAGACTCTCTTATTGTCCGCCCTCTCGGGCGATCCTAAATGCGAGATCCGAAAATCGCGAGAGCTCGCAGAGTTACGAAAGCGATGACGGACCGTGCCGTGTGATTATACAGGATAGAGTATCGTCTACCACGAGTAACGAGCGGTAGGGGGACACTCGGTACAACTACCGTTCCAATTACGAATCGATCTACAATCAGCGCGGAATAGCTCCGCGATTATTCTATTATACGATCTTTACGGAAGAGGTTCCTTTTTGTACGCCGAATTAGAAGGTTTCACATCGAACAACGAAGATCCCTGGGTTGCTACGTAAGACATTAATCGATGCCCTGTACAAAGAAGGATACGGAATTAGCACTTTCTCGACTTCGTAGCTTTTAGAGCTCGTAGATTCTTGGCCGTTAATATTTATACAAAGGCCACTTTTTACGATAACCATTGTATAATAGGACGGCGCGATTTCTCAAAGGGACGATCTTCTTTGCGAGCGTGAAAGAAACCGGGCAGGCCAGGGCGGCGCGGATCGAAGATGCGCGGAAGCGCCTCATCGCCGGTGGTAGTGGGGAGGGGCGAACCGTAAAAGCTTCGTTACCCCTAACGTGGGTTCGTTCGGGATGAAAGGAGCCGACTACGCGCTGGAGGAGGTGGCCGTGGATGGCTCTTTGCACCTTTGCCGCTTTATGACCGCTAAGTGTACCCAAATCCCATTCCGTGCCATAAAATCCTTAGAGGCCGCGTCGTTCGCGCGGCAGGAGGCAAAGTGTCCACGGGTTCTCCCGGTCGGCTTTCGTATTGACTCACGTGTATACCCGGGCTTCCTGATTATTTATACGTTGTTTCTCTCTGTGCGTGGCGCGCTACCAGCGTGAATTCGGCTATCGGCCCGTTTCAGGATAAAAACGAAGGACTCTGTGAGATCTCAGAGCTTCGCCTTAGACGCGCAAATTCGCGCTACAAGTACTCGAACACCAGCAAAGTCCAGAACGTCTCTTACACCCCGGCTCTAATAGCCGAGGAAAAAGAGTCGCGAGAACTCTCGGATATTAATTAAGAGAAAAGACGCGATCGACCATGAATCGATCACAAAGACGAGTCGAGCGCCTAATACGCTTATTCGCGAAATGAGGCGCAAGATAACTAATGTGCTGGAGGTAACCACGTCCCGGGATGGCCCCGAGGATAATTACCAAAGCGATGCGCAAAGCTCGCCCCGGTAGGGACCTCCGACTACGAGAAGGCTCGCCTTTAATTACCACGGTACGCGCAATCACAATCTTTTTGTCCCGGGCAATAATTTAAAATCGACCGCGATCAACGCCTCGTTAACCCAGTTTTTGCGGATGTATCGTTTCCCGATTTTTTGCCCGCAGGTGCGGAGACCGACGGCGGCGCGATCGTTTTCGAGGACTGGCCCGAGAGGAAGGAGGAGAGAGGAGAGAGCGAGAAAGAGAGCGGAGCCGAGAGAGGGTAGGGGAAAGAGAAAGGTATCGATACGGGCTAAGCGAGGCCCAGACAGGAAGGGTGAGAAAGAGAGGCAGGCAGGAACGGGGATAAGGAGGAAGGAGAGGAAGAGCCGAGGGAGAACGGACGGAGAGAACAACGCGGATCCATGGTCCGCCGCGATATATCCAAGGCTCGGCGTCCGACGTTATTAGCCCGGCGGATCGCGCGGCTTCCACGGCGTATCCCGGCTCCCACCATATTATTACGCGCAAAATGGCTCATTATTATCATTATTATTTCATATTTCCTCCGCTTCAGCGGGGCCCCGAAACCACCGAAAAGCAAAAAGCCCGCGAAATTAATATAAATAAAAGCTCTGGACAGGATGGCTGAGGTACCGCAGAGAGATGCCCAAAGATGGAAAGGGCGGAGGGAGGAGGAAAGCGGAGAGAAAGGTGTACGCGTACGAGCAGAGAGAGAAAGAGAGAGAGAGAGAGAGAGAGAGAGGGAGGGAGAGGGAGGGAGAGGGAGAGGCGCGGGATGGCCAAAGTTGTCGGGCGTATCGTCGCCGTCCAGAAGAACGTAGTTGCGCCGGGGCAGAGGGAAAGGGGGGCGGAGAGAAAAAAAGATAGGAGGAGAGAGAGAAGGGAGTTCTGGCAGGGTAAGGAGAGGGGCGGCGGGCGGCCGGTATTAACAATAATTATTGGTTCGAGCCTCTCTCCGTCCACGATCTTTCGAATCTCAAGATCACAAGTGAGATCAATTATGTCCGTCTGATTAGCCCAGGCCTCCGATCCGTATACAGACGCGCGTATTATACGAAATGCCTCTCTCTCTCTCTCTTCCCCCTCCCCTCCCGCTCCCTCGCTCCCTCTCGCTCGCTCACACGCGCGGCGCATCGCGAACCTCTTCCCTCCGCCTCCTCCGAGTCCTTCCACCCTCCTCCGCCCTTCCGCCGACTTATGAGCACCCCGCTCGCGTGCTCCATACCGGCGTTATTATGTGGAGCACTGCTCCTCACGAGACTTTTTCTCCCTCCCCCGTCTACCCCCGCGCCCCCTTCGCGGCTGAATTCTTCCTTGAAAATAAGGAGGGCGGCCGTATTATCCGTCTTTCTGGCCCTCGGCCAGAAATTGCGACCCTTTTTGCGGAATCGCCTCCGCCCCTCCCGGAGCCGCGCTCGTCACCGAGGCAACGTGTACTCCTTGGCGGTGCAAGAACCTATTCGCCGATGCGGGCATTACGTACCTCGTAAAACGCCTACCGCCTCCGAACCATTCCCCCGACAGATGGGATCGCGAGGAGTCGGGGGGTGGGGAGGGGGGGGGGCAGGTCGGCCTGCGGAGGGAAACGGCGAGTCTGCTCCTGAAACGATCATGTTCCTTGCGCTGAAAACACGGAAATGCACGATGCGCACCGTTATAACAAGGACGAGAGAGGGTTATCGTCGTGGGGATTGGAGAGAGCATCACCGCTAACGAGTTGGTTATCCATCGAGCGGATTGATAATTTACTCTTATCGGGAGAGAGAGAGAGAGAGAGAGAGAGAGAGTCGGCGTGTATCGAGCATCGCGACAGTTGGGCGGTTAAGTCGAAAGCTAATTTCACCGAAAGGAAGCCGAGTAAGGTAATTCTGGTCGCGCTGTTTGTGTAATCTATAAATTACGAGCGGTATCGAAGCGTGGAAGTGTCGATTTTCTCATCGCGGGAGCTCTTTAATGAGACTGATGCGATGGAGCGAAGGCTCGCTGGGAGCAAAGAAATAGCTATTTACCAGTAGCGGATAATTAGCGGCGATGCGGAGGGATATCGACGAGTGGAACATCATCCGCGGCACAAAGACAAGCTTAATTGGAGGAATAAAGTCGATGTTCGGGATCGAACGGACCGTTGCGTAGCACGAGTTGCGCTCCAGCTTCGACGAGAGGACGATAACCCGTACGCAGGACGAGTGTAGGTGCGTCTTAGGCCAGCTTAGTAGGAAGGCGGCCTACGAAGCGAGAGGCATCCACCTTACCCCCATAAATTCCGTTCGGCGATACTTTACGACGTGGCACCGCCCCGTGTCATTATCGCGCGCAGAAGGGAAAGACCAGGCTCTGCTGCGCCCTGACCCTCTTGCCTGGCCGCGGTTTATCCGATTTTTCCTGGAAAGCGGCGATCCTGCGCAGCCTCGATCTCATCCTGAATCTCGACGAGGCCAGATCCTCAGCTGGTACTGCTAGACGACTCGTCCTCTCGTAACCTCGGCGCGACATTAGAGGCCGACAGATTCTAACTAACGAAACGACCTTGGGAGTATCGATAAGCGGACTTGGAGCGCCAATTAGCGCGTCCACGGCCAAGCTCTGTTTACGACCCTCCCAAGACCGTATTCCTGGCAAGTCGGGGCCCATTTTTTCCGTGTAACTTCTTTCGTGCCTCGATAAAGTCGCGAGCCGACTATCTGCCCTGGAAAGGGTCCTGCGCGGTTGGACTGCGCGGTCGATCCGGTAATTTAGCGCGTTCGGGCGCGGACAGGCCCGTAAATGGTCAGGCCCAGTGGTGAAGCCGCGCGTTTCCTCCGATGGTCGATAAGGGCAGCCTCATGAAAGGTGTCAAACTAGTCGCGGACAGTCCGAGATCGGGGAACGAGAGTCGGACGTTATCTCGGGGCCACGGCGTTTTCAGAGTCGCGAGGAGCCACCGCGGAGGCAGGGCGCGTCGTTTCATTCACGGACTCGTTGCCAAGGGGCACCTTTTTACGGGGCAACTTGTCACCAGGTCGATTTGTCTCGCGGAAGGGGAGAAAGGAGAAAAGGAGGACTAGGATAGGGCCGGGGGAGGGGGGGAGGGGGGCAAGGTCTAGAGGCTGCGAGCAAGTGACTCTATCTGCGCGCGAGTAGGACATATCGGATTACGTGTTTTGCATCGCTCGAGAACTCCACGGCCGGGCATCGGTGAGAGGAGGAACAAAGACGGATAGCCCATTGCGCGAGGAAACGCGAGAGGAAGAAGGATTTGCACTCCGAGACGGAATAATTATAGACCGCAAGGCCGAGGCACCGAGATATCGAATTTCTCCGGAGTCTTCTTTGACCGCGTTTTTTCCACCTCTCCCCGGCCCTGAGTCGTGCTTTTCCTCTTTCCACCTTTGGCGAGCGAGGAAAAACAGGGCGAGGACGGGGGAATCGAGGCGTTGGCCACGAATAATCCGGCCGATCGCACAACCTCCCCGAGGTGAGAACGATTAATACCCGCGCTTTCCCCTCTCTCTCCCACCTGGCCATCCGTCTCCCTCTCTTCTGGAGCGAGGTTATCCGAGGAACCTCGCGAGGTTATCCCTTACACGAGTTCCTCCTCGGCTCCGAGGGGAACGCGGCTTCGTTCTCCGGCTTGGCCCGACATATTTATCTGGTTCCTCCTTCCCGCCTCTATGAGAATTTCCATTCTCCTTCTCCGGCGCGCCGCGGCCCGCCGTCGTGGATCAGCCGCGGTATCACTGTCGTGTATAATACGTGCACGCAGCGCATACACGGTGCGCCAGGAGAGAGCGGTGCCTTGCGTATATAACGTAATAGCAATTTAATCAATAAAATAAGAGGATCGCTTTGGCCCGAACGCGGCCCTCCGAGACTCTGCAATAATTACAACAGAGAATTATGAGCGGCTATACTTGATTGGATCTATACGCGCCTCCCCTCTTCTCTCTTCCTGTCTCCTCTCTCTCGCTCGCGCTCCCTCCCCCCTCCCCCCTCCCGTCGCTCTCTCGGTCAACCTCCCTCTCGCTCGCTCTGCTCCCTTTCCTCGCGAGATATCCTCCCCGCTCGGCTTCTGCGACCGCGAACGCTCCTTCCTCGCCGCTCTCATTGCGTGCCTTGCCCACTCGGAAATGGGATTGCGCCTGATATACGAACGATGCGCGATGCATTCTTTATAGTCTCGCGAAATATCAGAAAGTAATTCGGAGTTCTACGAAGCGTATCTAACGAGCGGAGCTGATTCACGCGAGCCGATGATGCGCGGCGTATCGTCCGAGGGTTCGCGCCGCTTTTCGAGCTAATAAAGCAGCGAGGTGATGCGAGTAGATTATACATTCGATACCACGGATGTTAAGGTAATGGAGCTGCGAGGCTGGGAATCGTGGAGATAGGATGGGAGAGGTGTGGACACTTTGAAGGAGTGCGCTCAAATTTTAAATCGCGCACTCAAAGTTTTAAATGACAATTATAGAGAACCAGAGATCGAGAATATTCCGAGCTGTGATACCAGGAGTGTTCCTCGCGGAGGTTAAAGAAGGATATACGGCGCATGGCGTACGGCGATGTTCGGATTTGCACGATTCGACGGTCTTTGCCCTCCGGACGGTAGTCGGTAATAGCGAAAAAGATACGTGCGCTATGGCGACGCCCTCCGGATATTAATGAATCCTCCGCGCGAACGAGGAAGAAGAGGGATCCCCTCGGTGGACACTCCTCCACAGCCGTGTACACTAAGGCCGGTTTAATCAATATTCAAGACGCGATTTTGATTATAATTAAACAATAATGATGGGATAATGATTTATTACGAGTAATTACTAGTTGCTGGTTAGATCGCGGCCCTCTCGCTCCCACCCGTGGCGCAGTTCAACCTCTCTCTGCCCTCGCGCTCCTCCTTCGCTCTCCACGGCGTCCTCTCCTTCCACGAGCTCTTCGTCTTCGGTGCCCGACACCGGCTATTCATGGGCGCGCGACGCCGAAGGTGGAAAACGAAAAGGTCTACGATCGTCCTTGAGGAGGTCAACAAATTCTCCTCCGCGCGGAGCCCCCCGACTGACATTTAAAGCGTCGACCGAGCGATTCCGCCTGCTCTTTGGGCAGCTGTCCCGCGTGTCCTTTCGCGATCGCGCTGAGCCAACGCTCGGTATTGTGGCCACGCGCGACACCGAAAGTGGAAAACGAAAGGGCCCAGGATCGTGCTTGACGAGGTTGAGAAATTCCCCGGGCTTCGTGACTGAGATTTAAAGCGCCTACCAAAGATACGCCAGGATTCGTTTGATACCTTGGCGCGGGTACGCGTATGCCTCCCCGACCTTCGACGCTCGCCTTCATTACGGCCGTACTTTTTCCGCCCCGAATAGCATTGCGCCGGTATCCTCACGGTATAAATCATGCCTCCTATTATTTATTTTCAGCCCTCGAGTATTAATTACACCTATCGCATTGCCGGTTATCGCCGGCCGGTATCTCGGTTGCAGAAGGTGCCAGGTGCAACTAGGCCGATCTGAATAATAAGCTCGGCTATTGGGAGCGTCCCGATATTGAAATGCGCAAAAGGTGCGCCCCCTCGCCTCGCGATTCCGCGAGGAGCATCATAAGCCTTGCTGGACACCAAAGTATTTAAATCGTTCCACGTAGAGCCGATCGGCGCCGCTTAATCTGCATATCTAGGAGGGAGCTTTTCCACGGTTCTTAATTGCGCGCAGCTCCCACTGGCCGGTGCTTAGGGCGGAATATATAGGCATTGTACGTCGGGGAGCACGTCATAACTGATACTTACGACGGAACCTGGATCGAGAGAACTACGATGGTGCAGTGGATGGAGGCTCGAGACTTCCAAGTGGGGGACCTGGGTTCGAATCCCACCTATGACTAGCTGGTTTTTCCAGTGTGATGTATAAAGTGGTTCAAAGCCTGCTTTAAACGGTAGGTCCTAAACTAAAGGATCTCAGCAGTCGATGCAGAAAGTGAATTAAAAAGAAAGAGGAACTCTTGATCGAGGCGATATGTACCCACACACAGGTCCTTATCGAGTCGATACGAGGAGGCAGACTGGAAAAGAACGTAGACCATGGCCCAAGGTATGGCCATGATTCCGTCAGAGGAGAACCTTACCCTTGCCACGCATTATTAATTATTATGTCGCCCATTAATTAACGAGGCCCGTCTGGGTCCGCTCGAACGATCTCCTTCTTACGATGTCCCGCCGGAGATAGCGAGGTGGGGCCTCGGTGGGAGGATAAGCGGGACGATGATGATGATGATGATGATGCCCGCTGTATCCTCGTAACGATAAGATTATGAGCCGAGCAAGAGGGCCGCTTGTTCCTCGCGGTTACCGCGAAGCGAAGCTTCGCAGTCGCGACCGGTTGGCTGCGCCTAGTGCGTCAGGTGGATGCAGTAAAACGCGACTGCCTGGCATCGGCCATCGATACGACATCGTCAATAACACGGCGACACAGCCGTGACTGGCACCGCCGCAGTGCGGACGGAAGAGGTTGTCGGGTATATTACGAGGAATACAATCCCCGAGTGCAGGAGGGAGACGCAGGATATTTCAGGAAGAGAGAGGGAGTCTTGGAATTTTTTTTACCGAAATTAGGATGTACGTTGATTTTGATACGGTAAGCTTTCACTTTTGTTACTTACGTATATACTTTGTTGTTCGTTTACTCTTGGTTTAGGATATTGAGAGGATTACTGATCCAATGGACGAAGCGTTTGTCAACGTATGTCAAGCTTGAATAAAAATCGTTTTTTGCGGTTTTCGTATACGTTTACGCTCTACGAAGAGCACTAACTCGTTTAATTGGTATTTGTACATCTTCCAACGCGACTCTCCTATCATCGACGCACCTTAGAGAAATCGAGAAGTCGGTGGAGCTTCTATTAATTTTGTTAATTTACGATCGAGGAAAAGCGGCGGAAAGCGGGATAACTTGGAATTTCCGGGGCCGAGGTGCGAGCATTGGACTGGAGCGCATCCGGCGGAGAAAATGGCGTAAAGTTCATTAGCGACGTGCGATATAAATACTGTCACCGAGGTAGCACCGGCCATTAGTTATAACGCAGCGTCTCGATGCGGCACAACTAATTGACTCGTGGTACGCTGCCACGAGTTATGTCACTATTTATGCTATACGCCGAACCGACAAGTGTATGAGCGGCGAAGTGAGGGGCAGCGGCGCGATAATAAACGGGGAGCGTTTCATTAGCAAGCGCTAATACCGTACACGCTAGTTCACCATAGCGTAACTATCACCAGTTGTAATACAGGGCCCGCTGATATCGCTGGGAGCAGCCGACCATTAAGAATGCTCACGAGAATAGTAAGGTTCATTAAAGTCTGAAACAACGTAACCGCTACCGCACTGACAGAGCCTGTGTGTCAGCCAGACGGTAAACTCGGCAGATACGTTTGGTCGATCTCAATTTCGCATCACGAATACCGTATTACACCAGGAAGGTAAGCTCGATAATGACGAACGGGGAGCTATGTTAAGATCACTTTTGCGGATAGAGCATCGTCGGTGAATTTCGTTGGCAAATCCCAACAGACGCGGGACTTCCAATCGTGCATCGAGAAAGAACTTTCTATTCCTTAATCGCGAAAGAGGAAGCCTCGATAAGGGGAACGAAGATTTGACCCTGGACAAAATAATGCCTCGTAATTAGCGTAGATTTATTAGCCGTTGACAGCTTATATCCAATTATTACGCAGTACGAGTGTCCACGTACACTGTAAACGCACGACTCACGATCGTAATATAAATTTACGATACGAGGGATTCCGGCTCTCAATGGAAGCCGTCGAGGACACGGGTAATCAAGTCGCGGCTGCATTGTTAGGAATTATGCAATTATTGCCTCATTCGAACGTCGCTCACCTGGAAATATTGACCACAAACTACCGGCGCGGGCATCGACGGCCGCTACAACCGCTGTCTACAACCCCCTTAAACTTCTGTAAATCACGCTCCCGCCCGTTTAACGATAAGCGTAGTGAAAATGGTCATAAGATCTCGACGACGCGATCGGCCTCGGCTATTTTCCGCATTGTCGCGTCAGGTTCCAGCTGCCGCCTCCGTATTTTTCCAGCCGCTAATGCGCGATCACGGTTCGCAACGATTCAGAGCCCGCCTCGAGCACTGGGTCTCGGGCCTGGAGCGACCGAGAGCGCTCGTTCCGCGACGAAAATTCGATGAAACAACTCGAGCGAGGCACCGTGCCCCCCGTAACCGACTGACACAGCGTCCACGAGAGCGGAGATCGAATCTCGTAAACTATAAATTACACGCTATCCCGGGCCGTGGTGCACCGCACGGCTGATTTTTCATCCGCGCCTATCGCCGTGTATCTATTGCGCCATCCTGGCTCTCCTGCGATCTCGAGTATCGGCTTATGCGGTGCACTCCCTCGATCTTGGCCGCCAGTGCGCCGAGGACGTGCGCGCAATCCTAAATCCGAGATTACTGCTGCGAGCTTCTTTTTTTTTTTTAATTCACTTTTCGGCACCGATCGCTAAGATCACATTGGCCCAGGACCTACCGTTTAAGCTGGGTTCCGAACCACCAGAGCTACGGTATACGTATCGCATAGAAAAATCAGAGGTGACGAGGACGGGATTCGAAGCCGGGTCTCTATCCACTACACCACCGTAGCTCCTGGTGCGAGCTTCTTATCGGGCCGCCTCGAACGAATCCCCGGTTCCGGGCGAGGCGCGACGGCCGAGGGACGAGTGGGAAAAGAAAGGGTCGGACTAAGCGCCGACAGTTTATACCCGAGCATTATCCGCATAATGCGCCTACGTTCCCTAACACAGCGCTAAGTTCATCGCCACGCCGGCGCGCATAAATCCACGGTGCAACGGATCGTGACTCGTAACCGATGCGGCTCACAACATAACGTCCGGTACGGCACCGCGGAGCTAATTGACTTGTGCCACGTTGCCAGGAGTTATGTCACTACTCGCACGGCGCCGATCCACGGGTCTCCCTCGAAAGCCGGCTATCGTCTCCGGATCTTAGAGCGTCGTATTATGCGATTATCGCTCCGCCATGAGCGTCGCGCGAGAGGATCCTAATGGCGGATGCCCAAACCGAAGGTGCAAACGAGGAAAGTACAGACCTCGTACTCCAGGGGCTCCTCCGTTGCCGCGGTACGCATTCCCTATCCCGCCAACTTATCCCATAATTCCCGGCACTCCGGAACCCGCCTCGAATAGCTGGCTTCCAGACTAATTGACTTTAGTAGTCGACGGTCGATTAAGTAAACTAACGGGGATACCACTTGTGCCTATTTGCAATACGCGCTCTCTCCTAGAAGTCCAACGGAGTTCCGCCTTTGCAAATTATAGTAACGAGCTGAAAATAAGTATGAACCGGTGCTGCGAGCCCGGTGGGATTTCATCTCGGCTTTTCGATCCCCCCTCCTCGAGCTACGATAAGTACGAGGTTGCGACGATGTCTAGAGTACGAGGGACGATCTCAGCGACGGATCCTAGGCCGATCTCGAAAGAAGCGCGAGCAAGAAAAATTAGACTCCGGGATCCTAATCGATTCCACCCTGTCGAGTACCACTACTGTCGCTACAGGCGCCGATCCAGCATCCCCGGAGTATCCGAAGGTTCGTCAGTGGGGAAAGAGGACGAGGGATGCTCGGGGAGAGGGGGGAGCAGAAGGAGGAGCCGTTTGCTCGAATATAATATTACGAAGATTACGCGAGAACACCGCACGGAAGAGCGGCCCTCCGAAGGTATATATGTTAAGCGGCGAGCGGATAAGAGGAGGAAAAGGAGGAGGAGGAGGAGGAGGAGGAGGATGAGGAGGGGGGCGGGCAGTGGGGGGAGGAGGGAGGGAGCGGAGAGAAGGACGAACGGAGGGCGAGAAGGGATCAAAATTACCCGACGCGAAATTCCTCGCTACCAATCAGCGCGGAGATAATTAAACGAGGGGAGGGTACACGGAAGGAGGAGGGGGGCGAGAGAGGAAAAAGGGAGAAGGAGGAAGATAGGATCGAGGGAGGGGCAGGCGTGGCCCTTCTCGAGAATGATGGAAGCACCGGTAACCGGGAGAGAACGACGATGAGCCTGAATAAAATGAGGAGGAAGAGCGAACGAGAGGGGAAGGCCGGACGGCGGAAAAGGAAGAAGAGGACGATAATACATATAATAACGCGCGATGGCCCCGCGGACCGGCAGGGCGCTGCTCCGCTTCTAGAACCGAGAACGAGGCGCAAAAGGTGAGCTTTGGAGTTACGTAAGGACGACGACGATGACTCCCGGTTAGGCCCGTCGGATTCAATTTGCTGCCAAAGGAAGAGCGCGGCCCGGAGAGGGTATTCCCGCGTGTATCGACGAGCCTCTTCGATCGCCCACGGATATTAATGGAAGTACTGAAAGCCAACGTGGGCCGGAGGCTAATTAAGGCTACTACGGGAGGAGCGATTTGTCGCGAGGTTAAACGCCGCCTTTGATTTCCTAGCCGATCGGCGCGCTAATGGACTCTTCGGCGGGAAGTCCGCGATCCGGATTTCCCGAGTGGAGCGAACGTCGCGAAATCAGGGTCGTGGGATCGAGAGGAGAGGACGGAGGACGCTCCGCGTTTCCTCGCGATCCCGCCATAGCGGCAGTCGGCCTCTGTCTTTTCTCTCCAAACACGCCTAAAAGCCCAAATATTTGAAGTTATCCCCGGCGACTCCTGTAAATAACGGAGGCCGAAGTATCCTCGGAAGGATTCTCCCCTTTGCGGCTCGGCCGAGCCGATCCTCCCGCCTCTCCTCGAGGTCAGAACGTAAATGCCCCCTATCTGTTAGGTTACACGGCGAAGTGCTCGCAAACGTGACCCAGGATCCGTGCTCGGTTGACATTCGAGCACCGAACGTCTCGATAAACAGCGCTCTTTCGTGGATGCCCTCTTGTAGATTTAGGCGGACGGACGGACGTGAGCGAACTCGATGGCCACGTGGGCCGGCCCTGTCAGCGCCGACTTTAAAGTCGGCCCACGAAATGCCCTTTCGCGTTTACGAATTTACAATATTGACTCGCTTAACGAGGAGGGAATGGATCATTCGCGCGAGAGTACCCATTACACGCCTCCCGCGACCGACTCGAGCCTCGAATCGACGCACTTCGATTCGAATCCTACACCCGGCATCCATCGGATCCGCATTATAGCTATCCTCGTCGTCCGTCCTTCCTAAATAAGACTCTCGTACAAATCGCCTCATCGAACGAACACGCATACTCGAGGAGGTTAATTATCGCACGGTGCAATCCTTTATCGTAGCTTCCCACGTAGCGCGTTCCACGGCGCACAATAATGCAAGCCGTAGATCACTCGGGCCGCGCGGCCTCGCGTCGAATTTCCGAGCGATAAAAGGGCCGGGGGCCGAATGCGGAGACGCTTTCGAATCTGGGTATTTGAATTCGACGCGTCCCGAGGCTCTCGGCCGGCCGTGGATGATGTCGGCAGCGTCAGACGCCGCGGAGCCCCTAATCTCAAGCTAAATCTTAATGCTCTTCGGCCCCGTGAACGTCCACGAATACGTCCAGGGATAATTTTTCTGATGGTCTCACACTCGCGTTTTTACGACCAGCCTCTCGTCCCACGCTCCGCGCGCAGCGAGCAAACAAAGAGCCTCGCAGATTAGCCGGCGCACGGTTATCCGAAGGGATGACCCGCGCGGCATTGTTCGCCAGGATATCGCGCGCTTTTAGTGCTACCGGGGTTTTAGTGCGTTTATCCGAGCCGGCATTGTCCTTAGGTAGGGCCGGGGCTCGATATAAAGCCTGGCGCAACGATGAAAACGTTTCGGTGTCTCCCCGACTGCCTAGGTAGCACCTCGTCGCTAACTGCCCCGATCGTTTTCACCTCCCCTCCACCCTCCTCCCCCTCCTCCCTGGCATCGCCCCATCGAGCGTTTCCTTAATTTACGTTTACATCGGGCCTCCATAAAGGCGGGAAGAGGCGGAATGCAGCCGGCCGCCCCTACGTCGTAGGAAAGTCCGATCCGGCAGCGGGTAAAAATAAAGGATCGGTGAGTGCATACGTTATGCGCCGGGCTCGGGGATACCCAAGGCGATAAGGCAGATCACGGAGATAGAATCTTTCTACTTTGAGACGTATACGCGTGTAACGTCCCCGGGACTCGCACTTAGGCCGGGGCTTTTTCTACCCTTCGTTTTTTACCTCGTTACAAGGAGAGCCGCGCATCGCGCGGATGCCTGCGAAGCGGTTTGAGGGAAAATACGGGCCGCGAGAAAATCATTATCGAAGCACGACGCGGGGACGTCGATTTACGTTCGTAGGGAGGGACACGGCCGAGCGGAGTTCCTCCTAGGCGTCGATCGTATTTTTAACTCGTAAAGCTCTCGCGATTTTTGTACGAACTCGCGCAAGGGGAGTGGATCGCGTACGCGATGACCGATGTTCCGGGTGTTCGTGTGCGCGAGTGCAAGGTTAAGTGGTAGTTTCCCGCGATAAGGTAGTTTAAGCGCCTCCTCGAAATATCCATCGTCAATTCTCCTCCGTACGATTTCCGAACGGCCACTCATCTGTCGCGGGCTCAAATTTGTCGGTAATTACGTTAAGGGGCTTTCCACGTTTCCTACCGGCCGAAGTCAACGGCCACG
The DNA here is from genome assembly GCA_038496175.1 of Ampulex compressa. NCBI lineage: Eukaryota > Metazoa > Arthropoda > Insecta > Hymenoptera > Ampulicidae > Ampulex > Ampulex compressa. The sequence goes on along the minus strand of JBCFXI010000100.1, from coordinate 158,698 downwards.
GTGTAAACGGCAGGGGATTGAAATATCCCGGCACTTCGGATACCCGGGTTATCTCTGGAATTCCACGTTTCACCGTAAGAGAGTCGTCCTGCGCGGGGCCCTGGGCCGATCTCCCACCTTCCTCTCCCTCTCCTATCCTCCTTCGCCTCTCCCTCCTCCGCTCGACCCTCCCTAAATGCTCCTCTAGCCACCGAGAGTCCCTCGCCCTCGAGCTCATACGCGAGGCGCGCGCTTTCCGAAGCGTCGACGGGGGCGAAGGGGGGAAGGAGGAGCGGCGCGTCCCGGCATGAAAAGCCACCCAGGGCCGCCGTCCGTCCGATCTATCCAACCTGTCAGCTCCGCCGGACATTATCGTCCTCGTGAAAATCTCATCTAGCAGCGCGTGCTCTCGAGCTCCGTCGATAGCTTCCTTGGCCTCTTCCTCGAACCGGAGGGACAGCCGGTGAGATCCTACGAGAGGAGTCCCGGAGAACCCAACCACGCTCCGGACGTCGTTACGAGTCACGAGGAGGCTGATTATTATAATTTCCATCCCCCCCCCCTCCCTCTCCCCGCTTATCTACCGTTCCCAAGATTATTACACCCGAAATAACGACGGAAGGGACTCTTATCTGTTGGACGGAGAGAAGGCGCATTTGTACACCCCGAAATGGTAGGTCGATAAAATGTAACTAGTTCGGGTGGCCATAACCGAGGGCCATTAAAGCCCATATCTCGCGGCTCTTTACGGCCAGTTTGACGGACCCGGGCTCGCCCTCCACGCCTCACGTTCCTCCCCGTCCTGACATTCCTCCTCGCGAGACCTCCTCGCGGGACGTGTCAGATCCGAGGGCAGCCGTAAAAACTCGCGTAAAGATTCGCCGTGTATAATGCGCGGTATAACCCTCTGTCGTAACAACCCCCTTAATCGGTTCATGGTTCACGCTCGTTTGACTTGATGCCGGGCGACGTAGAAATTCGGGGCCCCGTATCTCGCTATCGTCCCCGGCTCGTTTTCGACATAGCTTCGTACTCACGGGACCTCCTTTGTGCCACCGTACCCGCTTCGGATTACACCGCCGGCAGGACGGGGGTGGTCTCTCTCTCTATCGGAGATTTAAAAGGGCCGCCACCACGGCGAACGGTGGCCCAGGAAAGCGGATCGTCGGCCGGCCGTGATAGCGGAAGCGACGGTTTTGTACGCGCCGTAAATAACGATTTGCCGGATATTTAAGGCCCTCGAAGGAGGGCCCGCGCTGACACGTCGGCCATGGCCGATCGAATCTCCGCGAAGGAGTTCCGGCTTCAAATCGTCCCTGGATATTATTTTACGCGATGCACGGGGTATCCTTTAAGCGGTGGATCTCGCATTGAATAATGTCGACGGCCGGGGCTGAGGATGTATTGTGGGGAAGAAAAAAGAAAGAGAGAAAGAGGGAGGAGTGAAAGGGTCTAGAAATGCTCGATTGGAGTAAATGCATCTGGATCTTCGAACGATCGTTTATAGCAAGCTTAGAAGCGATTGATTTTTGTGAACGCGTGCGGTTGCTATTAGAAGTGGAGGAAAAGGGAGATTATCGAGCTGAAGTAGTAGACAGATTATTCAGCTCGAGCGGAGAAACATCAAAGGTGTTTGTAGAGGATAAATAGTTTACCTTATTATTCAGGAGGGAGTTCTTCTTTTCCCTCCAATACCCTGAGGTTACAAAAATCTTACGGTATAGACAGGTGACGCGCAGGATAAAAAGAATCGCCGATCGGTTAGGTAGAAAAAGGGGTAATAAGGGTGAAAAATCTCGTGGGATTATACGCGGTGAGGCGTAATTGAGAGGACGTTAATGTCGAGCGAGGAGGAGGAGAGGGAGGGCCGTATTCTCGAAAATCGAGTCGCGTGATACGCCGGCCACGCTCGAAAGCTATTGAAAAATGATTCCGTTTAATAAGAACCGGTGACTTGGCTCCTCGCGTGGAGGTAAGATTGCGCGCCGCGACACGATACGTTTCTTTAACACGCGAGCGAGTGTAAATCATCGATAAAATGTTGCAGCCCATCGTCTCGATGTAACTAATTGTCCCGGTGGGGAATAATCCCTCAGATACCAGGAGTTATCGCCCTGGGTTATTTCGATTGCGCGGATTACAAGAGCCGGCGCTGCCAAAGCCCGGAAAGGCCCTCGCGATAATGTTGTAGTTACTTACTTAGTAACGGTTAGCCCAGAATTAACGTGTCGTAGGTGTCCATTATTTATGCGAGATGTGTCAGCGACGCATTTACGATTCTGACGTGCGAGATTGAATTAACGCCCGGTTGCACAGAGGCCAACGCACCTTTTGCACCGGCCCTCCGCTTCGCGATCCCCGCAATAAGATAGTTTCTTTCGCTCTGCTCCTTTTAATCGCCCTCCTCCCGTGTCGGGGCGCGTATCCGCCGGACAAATGCAGGCTCCCATACTTAGTACTTTGTATATCTCAACTGTCTTCTTATCCAGGTACTCGTGAGTGACTCGAATAAAAACTACGGGCCCCCTCCGGATCGATCTCTAGCGTCCATTATTGGAGCCAAGGGCATTGAGAAATCGCGAAGAACAATTCTTCGCCCTTACGTACGATGTATATCCGTCAGACACGTTCGACGATCGAAAGCACGGAGGTTCTTCGGACCTTAAAAACCGATTCGCGACGCGCACAGCATGGACTATCCGAGAGAATCCTATAACGACCTTTTATTACTAATAGTACACGAATGTTTATAACCATCATCGATGTTATACATGATATTTATACTCAAATCTCGATATAGATCTTCCATAGATCGAAGATGATTTAATCTATTTATTCGCGAATTCAAGGACGAAACGTTTGCGATGTTTTTTAAATAAACGACGTATTAACAGAATATTACTTTTTGCTCAATACGACAATAAACCTATCCAACGGCATCGATATTTTGCACGCGGATTTTATATCGGGCACGGTTAAAAGCGATCAAAGCCAAACCTCGAATCGACTCTCGCACGAAACTCGCGCGTTTCGCGTTGGCGTTTCCATGTCACAGTCGCATTAGATCTCGCGGCATTCTTCGGGCCGGACACCTTCCTGGAAGTCCAGCGCGGCCCGAGCGGAGTCGCGCGGCCGATCTAGGAAAAGGAAGCGAGGCAGGGAGCCGGGAGTGCGGGCAGGAAGGGCGAGAGGGCGAGGAGGAAGAATGAGAAAAGCCCGGGAAGGGGGTAGGCGGGCCGCGGGGGAGGGCGGCGGGTCGGTCCTCGAGCGCATTATGCGTACGAATGCAAATTCCCGTTCGCTTCGCCGCGGGCAAGCATTTATTTGTCACGCACTCGGGGCCGTATACAGCCGCGGACAGTATGGGCTACACAGCCGCGTGGTCGTCGTCCCTTCTGACTTCCAATTCCTCCTTCTCCCGTCCTCCTACTCCCCGTCCGCGATCTCGCCGCTTCCCTCTCGCTCGAATTTCCAGCGACCTAGGCGAGCGTGTACCCTGCCACGATTATCTGCCACCGTCATCTCTCAGCCGCGTACTTTTGTCCCTACTCCCCACTCTCTCTCTCTCTCCCCCTCGGCGTCGTGCAGCGGCATGCTGCTGTCGCTTGTACTTTTCTATTAATTATACAACTGTACTCGGCGTTCTTTAACCGGCCGACAGGCTACGCCGGTATCGCCAGCGATCCATGCGCCCGCACTGTCGTCGCCGCAGAGAGTTATTCCCCCCCCGGGGGCCCGGCGGATTTTGCGAAAATGCAAATCGCGAAGGATTTACGATCGTGGAAAGTCATCGAGCTCCCTGGGAGCCTCTGAGGCCGAGGGGGGAGTTTCCTCGATGCTCGGGGTTAGATGCTAATTGGCGCGCCCCGATCGGGGCGAAATCGAATCGCGGCCGCGCGCATATTATAATTACGCTCGAATATCGTGCACGTGAAAAGCGATCGGAGCACCGGCAGGCAGCTGCTTAAGGTTCCGTTTAACGAAGTACAACCTTGTTGGCTAGTAACGAGCGGCGTGTCGCGGATTTTTCCATTAACCGTAATCGCGTGTCTCGTCGCCGGGTAACGACAAAGTGGCCTGCCACACCTCTCGCCTTCCTTCCGTCCGGCGAGTTTCATCTTTCTGGCCTCGCGCGTATATCTATACGGTATGCCGGTAATTCCGATAAATCGGCCAGCCGTCCTTAAGATCATAATTAATATCGAAAACCGAATTGCTCGCTGCGTCTGCGCATACATTACCCTCTTCCTATTACCTGCCGTACGTAAATACACACCGAGCCCATCGCGGGCCTCGGCAGCGCTCGCATTACCCCACGAAAATAGTCACTTTGTACGCGGATATACGAGAGCGCAGTGGAGCGGTGCGAGGAGCATCCTAGTAGCCTCCTCGGTTGCATTACTCGCACGCATGCCAGCGCCGGCTGCCGCTGCTCTCCGAGGACGTGCGTGATCCGCCCCGCCGACCATCCAGATTTCCCCGCGTTTTACATAATTTATACGGAAAACTGACGGGACGGTGCGCATTACGCCGATCGCTCGTGGACAAATCGCGAGGCTCGGATGAAGAGGTGAACTCGTACCTCCGCGGAGATCTCCGATCTCGTTCATCGTCTCTGGGCTATGGCGGGAGTGGCGCGCGATCGGTGCGCGTTTATGCACTTTCGATGGAGGAGAAGGTGACGGATGAACGACCTACGGAAATGGAGGAAACGAGACAGTGCTATTTTCCGATCGATACGAATGCTCGATTGGTAAAACGAGCGCAGAAATCGATGCTGGAAATTCGAGGAACAAACGAGCAAACGAACTCTAGTCATAACCGCCTCGGGGATCTCGATCTTTATCACTAGAACTGGCAAACCAGTCAAAATGAATGGTCAGGCGTTTCTTTAAAAAATCGTAGTGCTTTATAAGGGTATATTTTTTTGAGATTTTCCATGATTTTCATGCGGTATTTGGATCACCGTTTTAATTTACCGAAATTTCCTTTCGCTCTCCCCTTTTTTTAAAAGACGTACGCGGTGTTCTAAATGTGCCCAGAAAGTGGCTGGTAGTTCTAGTGTTAAACTAGTTCCTACGAAAGACTCGCGGGGAGACTCCCCTTGGAAAATTTCCAGCCACGATTATCCGGAGTGCATTATCGGCGGGTATTAACGGCGATGCAATGCAAATTGCTCGAGGGGCGGTTACGGTAGCTGCCTCGAGTTTCTAATGCGTGAAAATGAGCACGTAGCAGACGGCGCTGGGCGAATGAATCTCGAACGTTTCGAGAGGACGTTCGAGATTGCTCCGCGTCGGGCACCGGATCTCGGTATCGCATATAAACTCGCAGATTTGCGGTCGTCCGAGGATACGCTTCTCCCCCCCTAGCCCCTCCCCCGCCTCTCGCCCCCCCGAGTTCGGTCTCTGCCTTCTTCCTCCGCTCGTCGATCGGTCGGCATTCCAGCCGCGGCTAATACGGCCGTTACGTTTGTAATAACGAAACACCGAAGCTCTAAGCGGCGGCATTAATTAAGAAACGGCCCGGACGCCGCGAAAAAGTCTATACCTCGCGTACGAACGGCCTCTGCCCCTCTCTAAACGCTCCCTCGCGCTTCCACCGTCTTTCTCCTCTCTCCGCGCGCCTCGCCCCTCTCCCGCGCCAACCCCGGAATTTTTCCCCGACACGAAAGCACCATCGGCGACTCGGTCCTCGAGAGATAAAAAATATAATCCCCCTCCAAGGAGAAGCCTCTAAAACCGACCTTCGATAAGCACCGACAGCTCGACGAGCCCTTGACGACTTTCCTCCTTGCCTCCAACTTCGAAAATAGTCTATAGCGCTCCGGCATAAATCCTCCGCCGATAACCCTTTCCCCCCGCGCTTTCCTCCTCCCCCCGCGGACCGATTTAAACCTCGCGCCGGGTATCGTTTTTATTATCTCTCGATCGATCTCGATGCTTTTATTAGCCATTAAATTCGATTTCGATAAATCTCGAGCGGGGCCCGATCGAAATAAAGGTGCGCGCGAGTTGCGCCCTGGACGCGCCCGTAGGTGCTCCCCTCCTCGTATCGGCGATGCGCGATGAACTCGTTACGAATTTAATACAGGCGGTTAAAACTCGTTTAATAAATCACCGAGGCTTATTGAATTAGGGCTTTCAAAATTCTCATTACCGTCCCGCTCTTGGCCAATCTTCGGAATACCGAGACGCACACGTCGTTGGGGCCCAGCTGCCCCGGGAGGGGAATTAGGGCCGAATAGGTAGCAGCTAGTAGGAAGAGTACGTCCCCGGAGCGGGAACATGCGATTCATGAACGCGAGGGGGTCCGAGGGGGAGCCGAGGGAGAGGCACGAGACCGTAAACGGGCGGGAGCCGTGAACGTTGGGCCCGGGGGGCCCGATCCGAGATTAGGAGGTCCCCTTACCGACGTATCACGAGATACGTCCGCTCGATGAAGCTGCGTGTTACACGAAAATACTTGAAACGCCCCGTGGGTCGTCGGTCCTAGCTGATTGTTTTCGTCCCCCACGACTCTCGTCGGCCTCTGTCGGGACGACGGATTTACGACGAGCCTCCGATCTCGCGCGGTGCGAGAGGACGAGAGCGAGAGAGAGAGAGAGAGAGAGAGAGCGAGAGAGGAAAAGCATCGCTCATACACCGGTTATGCGAGGAAAGCGTGAAATCAAAAATCCCCGATCTCAGATCGGCGCCTCGCGGACACGATCCGCGGTGATAAAACTTTCTATGAACGGCGAGCAGCGGGTTTCTCGTACTCGTTAGCCAATTAAAGTTCTCCGAGGTAATGGTCTCGGCTCGTCGTAGTTTTTGCTCGGGGATTGGTAGCGAAGCGACGTGGAAAAAAGTCGAGGCGGAAAGGGTTTAAGGAATTCCATCGGCGGCGCGGAAACGATGGGCCGGTCGGTGCATTCTAAGTGGCGCCTATAAAACGTCGAGGTACGGGCGGACAAGTGCGGCCCCGATCTGGGCGCATAGCAAAGACGCGAGGGGAGGGGGAAGGGCCCGAGGTGGAGGGGTGGGCGGGGAGGGGGGCGAGAGCGGAAGCCGCGTGCCCCCGGCCGACAAAATGATCAAAAGGCAAATTTCATACATTATTTTCACTTTAATGCTACCGTATCACAATTTATGGGAGGGCCGCGATTTATGCGGGCGCGTATACGCACCACAGGGCCTAATCTGCGCGGGGCCCACCGGACGGAGAAGCTTCCCGGACCTTACTTCGGCCCCGCGACCAAGTACGAACCGGCGCACGCGTGCACCGCCTGGATCGTAAAGAACTTTGTATTAAAACGTTCCGCGTTCCGGGGCCGTTTATGCCAACAGCCTCGGAGTTTTGCACGAGCCGCCTCACGCCACGAACTTGGCCTCGTTGCAGCGCTTTGCCGGACCCGCGGGCAACTCGGGGCCGAGGATGCTGCAGAATTCCTCGCTCGAAAACTTTCTCCGCCGGCTCACGGTGATATAACGCGGAGGAAACGTGGGACTTTCTCGAGGAGGATCCTACTTCCCGCATTCGCGAGCTTAATCCTGGATTCGAGGATCTTGATATTAGATCCACGGAACGCGTGAAAATATTGGGTTGGTCGTTTCTCGGAAGAATTCGCGCGGATCTATCGACGATGCATCGTCTAGTATTTTGCATGGTTTTATTACTATATATATATATAGACTCTTATATCGATCTACGGATATTCTCCATTCGTCCCGCCTTTTTATCACTGATATACGCAGCGCGATTTCCTGGCGTTAATCGAGTCGTCAAAACATGCCGCCGAGTTTACGATAATGTCCAGCGATCCGAGACTCGATACGTCTTTCGATTTGGAATAAAAAGAGCAATTAAGGGATAAGCGTATCGAGGAGTAGCGCGAAGAGTCGAGACGTTCGAGCGGACGGCGCAGAAGGGTAGACGCCTCCTGCCCGTCCATCTAGATCAGCTGTCGCTGGGAGACGGCGAGATGGGCTTAAGCGGTAGGAGGATGATCTACGCGTATAGCGATTTACGAGTGATCCTGGCACCGTTACGATCGGCCAGGCCTCCTCCCCTATGGTCAACGCCGATCTCGCGTCCCCGCGCTAAATCTCGGTACCGAGAAAACTGCGCATTACCAGAGGGGCCATTAACGTCCCACGTAACCGTACGCTTTATCAACCGCGGGAGCGCTCTCCTCCGGTCAAATAATTCCCGTAGGAATTCCGCTTTTTATCGGTCGCTTCCTTAAGGCCGGCCCAAATTAACTTCCGTCTCGGGGATCCTTAAGCCCCGGGAACGGGCCGCCGCCTTCGATTCTTTTATGAATCGAAAAAAACTGCGGCCCCAGGAATTACCTCGTATAATATGTACTTACATTTACGCGTATCGTCGCCGGAACCCTTAATACGCCCGACGAAATTATCGAGGCGGACTTTGGTGGGCAAGTCCCTAAAGCACAGCCCGGGATCGTTAAATGGAAACACACCTTGGAGGGCGCCGAATCGAGTCGCCGTGCCGGACGTTCATGGGTTCGGTCGCCAGGGTCATTACATCGGCCGATAATTAATGGTGACCGCGGCGTTCGCGCAAGCCGAGGGCTCGGCCTCGGGGGCGGGGAGCCGCGGACGATGCACCGGAGACGAGAAGCGCCCATTCAAATAATATGCAAGCTCATAATTAATTTACCCTCGCCTGGGAATCGCGCCGATGAGCGGCCGTAATTAAGAAATGCCGGGGAACGCAGGCACCGGATCCGAACTTCCTGGTGGGAAAGCGCCAGGATCGGGAAACACGAGGATTTCCATTCGTTGGGCAGCGTGAGAGAAGGATCTGGAAAGTGTCCTCGGAAGAGTGGCGAAAGGAAGGATAGTCCAAGGAGCACAACGATGGTGTTATTCGACGATGCGATTTATCTCTAGGTGTGCACGAAAATTCGACGATCCTGAGCATTTCTCTATCGATCAAGGGTTCTATCGAGGAGCGAAGAGGATTCCACGTACGGCCACGATTCGAAAAACCGAGGAAAGCTCGATCCTTGGAGCGCATGGGAAGAGAGGACTGGGTACTTTTAGCAAAGCCGACCCTAAGAGTCCCGGGCCGCTGAAAAGTTAAAAACCGGGCAAGGATCGCCGGTCGTGACTCCACTCTTTAGTCTTCGCCGTTATTGGCAATCGATGGAGACTGACGGACAGGCATCGAGAGTCCTCCCCGCTGCGTGTGCTCCTCTTCGTTTTTTATCCTTCAGCGCAGATGACGTGGAAGAGGCTGAAGAAGATGAAGAAGCAGAAGAAGAAGGAGAAGTAGCCGGGAAGAGAGTCTTAACCGCGCTCCCTCGGAATATGGTCGCAATTACTGCGGGAGATTAATGAGCCGATGCTCGCACGATGCGAGACTGCTCTACGAAGTCCTCCTCCTCGGCCTCCTCCTCCTCCTCCTCCCCTCCTTCTTCTCCTCCTCCTCCTCCGCCCCCTCCCCTCTCCCCCTCGCCAACTTCTCATCGTCCCCGTCGAGAAAACGACTAATTCATTCTGCGAGACAGGTCACGTATCTATTCTTCTTGCTCGCGTACGCCCGAGAAAGTTTATAATTAAAACCGGAGATTTAGTATCGGATAATTTAATGTCCCTACCGTCGAATTATCTTTCCCCGGCCCGGCACCGATGTTTTGTGTCCGGCGCGCTGCTCTGCCGAGTTTAACGACATTTCCGAGCCTCGAAAGTATCGCATCCTCCGAGGGATAATCTCCGCGGGAGAGACTCGCTCGTTCCTGCGAACGGCATAAGCACGAATGCCGACTATCTCCTACCAATCGGCTTCCGGTTCTTGGAACTCACGCGACACATAAACTTCGCTCTCGGCCCGGCGATAAAATGCAATAATCGTCGTTGCGCCTTAATTAGCGGCGTAATATCCCGCGGTCTATCGAAACCGGAAAGGGAATGAAAATTTTCGCGCCCGTCAAATTTCGAGATTTACCGGCACCGAGGCAGGAGCCGCAATTAGGCTCCTCGGATAAGGGGACGTTACGTTTCCACATTACGCTCCTCTCGCATTAGACTTGGTAATAAATGCCGCACGCGGAAATATTCCGCCGCACGGCGCAGACTATTTTTCGCGGAGATCAAACCAGTGGTCCGCGCGATGGGGTAAGCGGGACGATAGCCGAGGGTACGCACTGAATATAATCTTTATATACACTTTTCACATTCGTATTATAATGCGCGATAGTGGCTTCCTCGAGTATCGCGTCAAGCCTTATTTCCACTTTACGATTACAATAAACCTCCGCTCCAACAATCGGCCCTACGCGCCGCTCGTTTCTTCCTTCTCGGAGATACGCGGTCGATAAAGGTCGAGGATTGGGCGAGACCAGCCGAAAGAACGGCCCCGATGCTCGAGACAAATGCGACTCTCGAAAATGTTTTCTTCGCTCCGGGCCGCTGCTAAGAGGGCCCGCTCCCCTCTGACCCTCCTAATTAACCGTCACGCACAACAGCGATATCGTGCAGGGCGAGAAGGGAAGCCCGGCTGCCGCGGGAGGAGCGATATCATACTAGGTGCGCGATCGAGATCGCCCGGCAATATTAATAATCGGTCGTTAGTCACTCCCTTTCATTAGTAAGCGCACCGAATGGAGCCCATTTTGGAAGCCAGCCCGGCGAGCCGTCTAATTACCTTCCCCGTGCGCCAGGGCGAGGGCCTCGCCTAGGAGAGGAGCTCGACTGTGACAAACGCGCCGAGGGAACGATCCTTTGTTCGAATCCCTTAAAAGGGAGCACCTCCGCGGGCGTGGCGAGGGTATTTCGTGAATCCACCGAATCGGCCCGCTTTTTCCTTCCAGGAACGATACGCTGGGAACGGCCAGGCCAATTTGGCAGGTGAGCTAAGCCTATGCAAACATCGTCGGTGCAGGCACCGATCAACGTCCGTTGCCCGCGCAAAAAGAGAACGCCGCCGAGTAGAGAGGAACTTTCGACAATGGAATGTCGTCCGAGCCTCCTTTGCCTCGATAAAAAAGAAAAACTCGTAGCTCCGTCCGCCCGAAATCTGCCCCTCGCTCCCGAGGACGATCGGCCCGACGCAAATCCCGGTGCACCATTAATTTCAACGCGAGACTCGCAATAAGATCCTCTCCGGATCGCCTACACGCTTTCCGATAATACCGAATTATACCACGTCCCGAGCGATGAATACGAATTATTCGCATTATTCTCCCGGATCAATTTCTTTATTTATCATTAATAAGACCTCTCCCCCTGGGTCCTTCTACGTCGAGAAATAAGTCGATGGCCGACGATTAAGCCGGATTTTATCCCTCGCGATAATGAGCTCATCACGCCGGCCGCCAGAAAAGCCCCCGCCGTAAATTTCGAATCCCGGGAGGAACAGATGTTCCCCGATTCGCCTCGCGATTCCTCCGAGTCACGCGGCACGTACCTCAGAGGCGGGAGGTAGGTGGCTTCCTCGAGAGGGCTTGAAAGAGAGCTAATCCTAAGCTCGGGGCGTTCCGGCGTTTGCGTGCGCGTACACAGCAACGGCGCGCTTCAACACGCACCTACGCCGAGGGCCCTTATCGGCGGTGGACAAACGGCCAACAGCGCTACGTCACTGTATCACACGTGTAAGAGGACGACAGGAGTTCCAGGAGGAGGTGGAAGAGGAGGAGGATGAGGAGGAGGAGGAGGGAGGGAGGGATCGACCATTACCGTATGTTAAACAGTTCCTGGTCCCTCTCGCTAGTCGTCGCTGCCGGTACGGAACCGCAGTTGCATGTGCAACCGCGGCGACTGTCGGGCCAAAGGGAAGGAACTCGGGGGCTGGGGGTCTGGGGGCCTGGGGGAAGGCCAGGAGGGAGGGCGGGCGCGCGAGGGACGAGGAAGGAAAGATGAGATCTTTCGGCAACCAGTTGCAGCTCCTCCTCTACTCCCCCCGCCCTTTCATCCCCGTCCCTCGCGCCGGAACCTCGGCCGAAAAAAGCTATTAACCGATATCCATCTGAGGTCATTCCTTCGTTCGCGCTTACGTACACACGGGCGACGACGCGGCTGCACCTTCGAGCGGCTGCGAAGCCGTTTTCGGCGCTATCGCGCAATGCGGAATGGGTAATGCATCCTGCCGAAGCCCGGGGGCGCCAAATGAATTACAATATTTCATTCTCACGCCCGTATATACCGACCGACAGGGCATATTGGCGAGACCTAATTGCATTTAACTCATTATTGGTCCATCCGTGCTGCGGCCACGAGCGAAGGACACGTTCGCCCTTATGGTTTCTCGCGATCATCCTCCTCCCCGTCCGGATCGACGAGGGACCGTCCTGGAGATCGAGGGGGGATCCTCCAGCGAGATTATCCTCGTTCCCCCGCTCGAGTCGCGAGGATAAACCGCGCTGGATGTCGATCGAGGGAGCGATCGACCGACTGGAGGAAATCGCGAGGAGCCTCTCTTCGATCGGAATCGAGGATCGTCCCTCGCCGCTCTCACGGCGGACCTCGCGATGGAGATATATATTTCTTACAATAGCCTTATTTTGGGGGATACTCCGGGCCCGGTCGGTCCGTAAATCAATCCGGTCGCGGATACGGGAATTCTTATCGAATTCCCTTGTAGATTTCTCCGAAGGTGCGCCGCGCTCCTCGCGATTATCCCCAGGAGCAGGTTGATTGCATTCCGACACTTTTTAGAGGCCGGGAGAGCTCGAATACAAATTGAGCGGCAACGCATGCGTGTCACGATGCGCCTCGCCGGCTTGCGAGCGCACGAGAGAGGTAGGACAGAGTTGCTACAGTTGCCGGCTGAAAAACAGCCCTGGATTTTCTCTTAACCACGAGGAACGCGAGGCCGTCATTCATCGAGCGCCGCGGCCACGAAGGATTATTATAATTACCTTTCTGTCGTGTATCCTTCCTCGTCCAGGCTTCCCTCGTCGCTTCGCCAGCGGTAACACTTAACACTCGTTACGACCAGGTGTACAAGCGCCGGCATTACAACCTCCGACCGTCCACACCCCACGTCTTCCCTGTCCACCGTATTATGTTTCTCTTCCTTCCCTCATCCTCCTCCCTCTCTCCTTCGCCCCTTCCTTCCTCTCTCTCCCTCCCTCCCTCTCTCTCTCTCTCTCTCTCTCTCTCTCTCTCTCTCTCTCGCTCTTCAGCAAGGCCTCTAATTGATATAATCCACCGCGGCTGGGCTTTGTTACGCGGAATCCGCGGATTATACGGCTTTACGCAATTAGTCGGCCGTTCTTAAGGGATGGTAATACACCGGTGGTGTACATTAAGGCCCTCCTCCGTCCTCCTTCCTTCGAACACCGTGGTAATCCTCGCGATATCTTAATCCGCAACGCGCACCGCTTACTTTTAACTCGCGGACGCTCGTTAGCCAGCTTGCGCGCGGCTCGTGCTGCGAACATCCGCAACGCGGCGAAATTAATTTCCCGCTTTCTCTCGTACCTTACTCGTTACTGAAACGAGCACCGTGTGCCCAGCCGCGCGGCGGGCCGATTAAGTGTCCAGGAATTTAAAAAGAGCAGGGAGATCGAAAATTCGCCAGCCTCTCCTTCCGTCCTCCCGTTTGTCTTGCTCGGAACACACCGCTTTGTCGCCCCCGTCGTGCGTACGTTCGAATATATCTCACGTCGGCCCCCGAGGATGGCCTTTGGAAGTCGCGCTCTTCCCAATTACTTTATCCCTCGGGAGCGCGTCGTTATCCCTTATATTTATCCGAGATACGAGGGGCCTTATCGCGCGCGCGAATCGATGGATAAGCGCCTCTGGATATCCGAGCTCTTATCCCACATTTTCTCCACGGCCTCGCGTCGGAGTATATGGCGAATCGTACGGTTCGTCACTTGGCGGAACGTGCCTCGAAAATGCCGCGGCGAGGAGGAGGGCGCGACGCGGGGGACGGGGAGAAAGGGCGAGTCGTGTTATCCGATCCTCTCTCGATTTCTTCCTCAGCCTCGAATCCCGTCGTGATCGACACACTGACGTCCTTCTGCCACACGAGATTCTTGTCCCCGGTACCGTTAGACGACATTCACGTGATTCTACACTACCAGACGACGGAGTACCTACTGCTGATTGGAGATACGATCGGATGGCGCATTCTGGACGGTGCCGGACTCCGCGAAGAATACGTATAACGCGCGCACGGACTCTGAGGTACGTAAACGCCTGGATATCGACCCAAAAAATTCCTACGGCCGATTTCACTCCCCGCCTTCGATTTACGGATGCTCGAGGAACGGTCAGAGAGAGAGAGAGAGAGAGAGAGAGAGAGAGAGAGAGAGAGAGAGAGAGAAAGAGAGAGAGAGGAGCCAAGAAATTCGATGAGGTGTAGGAAAGAGAGACGAGACGCGCACCGCTGTCCTTTCTTTCGCAACGGCGAGCCATCGCCAAGGGATCGCCGGAGGGCAAGGGATCCTTGCCGCAAGGACAATGGGGATTCCACTCCAAGGCCGTGGACCTCGACTAAAAGCTAATACACGAAATTATACCGGGTTTTGCGAAACGAGTCTTCCGGCCATGTTTAATGAGACGCGTTTAGCCCCGACACCGCTCGTCGCTGGCCACCATGTACGGCACACCTCGTATCCCATTTCGAATCTCACCCATCCGCTCGACCTTAACCCTTTGCCTCACGATTTTTCTCCTCTTAACCCTCTATCGGCACGCGTAACTTTCAGGTCACGTGCTTATATATCGACATTTTACCGAATAATGTTTAGTCTTTTACAAGATGACGCATACGTTTTGAATATATAAATGACTATGTCTTTGATTTCTACTCCATTAGAAACACCCTTAGAACCTCGTCGATCGTTTTTATTAGATTTCGATATAATTCAGTGCACGTATATCGATACTTATGCTCGATTCTGGATTATGGCAAGGCAGGAGCGTGACCCGTCGCTGGAAGGCAAAGGGTTACGAGCAGGCGGCGATAAAAAGGTGAAAGACGTATCGAGAGGCCCGCGTCGATTTAACGAGCGGCTAATTTCCGGGAGAAAAAATGCGGTTTTATGCATTCCCTCGGTAATTTCTGGCGAACCGCTACGCTTCCTTACGCCGCGCATCGTGACAGCGACGTCTTTCGTCCCACAGTCTCCCCTCGCGCATAATAAACCCGAGCTTCTACAGACGAACATCGAATTGGAGGGTATAATATTAACGGCACCTCGCGCGAATGCCGAAACGAC
Organism: Ampulex compressa; assembly: GCA_038496175.1. Classification (NCBI taxonomy): domain Eukaryota; kingdom Metazoa; phylum Arthropoda; class Insecta; order Hymenoptera; family Ampulicidae; genus Ampulex; species Ampulex compressa. The sequence continues at coordinate 143,541 of JBCFXI010000100.1, read as the reverse complement.
GTCCTCGGCTCCTTTGGCGCGCACTTACGCACCGTATCCCCGAGCCGCGCGGTTTCGGCTTAAAAACGCGTAATTGACGGGAATATCCGCAACCTTTGCCACCGAATTTAAAGGCCGTACGTCGAACTCCTCGATAACAGTACCGACATGGCCGGAGCATGAGGAAGGAGCGGGCATAAAGTGTCCGCCGTGAAATCCACCCAAGGTTCGCGGAAGTATAACGGAAAATCACTGGGCACTTAACTCACCGCCTATCGCGTTTCACTCCGACGCCGTGCTTCAAAATCCACGATGCTCTCCATCGCGCCGCGTGGAGCGTACTATCCGTTTAGAACGTACAAGGTTCTGTCCTACACGGCTGCTGTGACTCGAGTTATGTTCATGTACGGAATACCGCGTTCGATTCGCGTTCTCAAAAGACGAGAGGCTCGAGATCGGCCGCTACCGTGTTTACTGGATTTTCGACGTCGCTAGGGTTGGTGGATTCTAAGGGTAATTCGAGATCCAGACGAAGGAGCTGTACTCGAGGGTGACTCGTCGAAATTAGGCGGTCTATCGAATTTGTCATATCGTTGATGCCTTATTTAGGAATCTTTGTATTAAAATGTTTTGATTAAATAAATTTGGAAATTAAAATTAAATGATTAAAAAATCAGTTCAGGTCTTTTACCTTGAATTTTTGCCACGACCGAGAGATATCCGCGGCTGCGCTTCACCCCCCACTCCTCCTCGTCCCTAATCAGGGAGCGCGCAAAGGGAACAGCTCGAGCGATATCCTGGCATTTACCAGGTCCGATACGCAATATTTGTTTTCCGCCTCACAATAATTGCACCGCGGCACGGCGAGATAGCGTGCAGCGTGTATTTTATTGGTCCCCTGATCGGCTCTATCGCTTTCATTTTTCACCACCGGTATCTAGTCCCCTCTGCGTTTTCCCCCGCTGCCCTCCCTGCGGTAATTATATCTCCGGAGCTCTCGAAGCTCTGCCTCCGATTCTCTCCTCCGTCCACGGCATCTCTCTCGCCGATCGAATCCCAGTTTGTACCGTTAGCCTCGCCGCGGAGGAGAACGCGCCGCGTGTACATACGCGCAGTTCCACCGGCCGTAGAACCCGGCGACGATGAAACGATTCGCCTCCTCCGTCCGCCTGACTTTTCGCCATCCCCGGCTCCTTTATCCCGAAGCTCCCTCGAAATTCCTTTCCTCGGGCGGATCGAATAAATCGAAATTGAACCGAACGTTCAACGTACTCCCTATTACCGATCGATGACGCTAAACGCAATTGTTTTTTGTAATCGAAAAAATAGGCTTAAGGACAAGAGAAGTAGGTTGTCCCAAGAGTAAGTAATAGATGAAATAACGGATGCGCAATGTTCTTTGTTTTACGTTACTTTATGGAATATACAACCAGTGGAGGATCGAGGATAAAGACCGCAACGGTTTATAAGTTATTTGTATAAATAATATCGGATAGAAGAGCTGCATGCAGATAGCGAAAGACACTTTTGGGGCAGCCTAATATATTCGTGAAGAGGGTAGGACGCATTTCGAAGCTTTTCCTCGCTTGAAAAAGGAACGGAAACATATTCGAGATACCCGGTGCGTTTTCTCTCCTTCTCGCGAGGAGCAGCGGAAGGGAAAAGGACGCCGCTAGGAAGACGTTATATTTTCGCACGACCGGGGTCGGCAGTACGACAGAGAAATACCGTCCTCGCTGGTCCGTGCGCGGATGGCGAGGGGGAGAGGGCACCTCCGAAAAAGCGTTCCTTTGTCGGTGTCGTCCTTTAAATCCGTTTAAAGGGACCACCGACCGGCCTGGACTGATTAATAGTCCTCTCCCGGCCGGTAGGGTCCCGCTCGATGACAGATCGAGAATGGTTCGGGGACAGGCGGCAAATATGCCGAGTTCACACTCCGCGGCAACCTCCGGGATTATGATCCTACGGCCTTCGTCTAGCTCGCTCGTACTCCTTCCTGGCTGTACTCGAATACGAGGATGGCCGCTGAATCGAGGATTATCCATCTGGCGAAGATCTCGCTTGGCGATTGTTTTACGATTTGCATGGAGCGCCAGAGGGATTGAACCTGGTATTAATAGAATACGGTATGATCTCACATGTGCAATGTTAGATAATACTGTCCTGTATTATTATTCGCGAGCTTTAGATGGTTACCGTGTCTTAATCCTGTGAGATTCTATGTTAAGTGTCGCTCGATATTGTATTTTTCTTTATCGATAATTCGCGAGTTCTATACACCCGAATCTAATAAATCACGGGTTGTCTCGTCTATTCCTGGTTATTGGAAAAACATCTTTCGAACTACGGAATTCCACGTTTTTTAACAAAGGGTTGAGAATTGGAACGAAATCTTCGAGCTGTCGAATCTTAAACCCAAAGGTTAAATCTCGGTATTTCCAGTGGTACAAGCGATTCTAGATAGAGATAGCGGTTATATCTTCTAAGCGTGAATATGGAAAAACTCCTGACACATCGAATGGTCCTTGCCGTTCCAACGTCCGTCAAACGCTTAGCCGGGCAAGTTTGTTTTAAACCGATCCGATGGGGTTAGATAGAGACGTAGCTGGAAATCCAAGGATCCGAGGGTGTTCGATGGAAAATACTCGAAGCGAAGCTGGGAATCCACGGAGCAACGCCGAACGAATCGATTCGCGATATTTACGAAGCCCCTGCATTAGGTTAACTCTGTGTTTAGAGGGGTCTGCATGGTCGTTGGTGCGTACGTGTTGCGGCAAGTACGTGCCAATACAGTTACGTCGAAACGCGGCGCGGCATCGTGCACGGCGTATCGCACGAAGTGGCGTTGCGCTCTGCGTTTGCGGTGATTTACGGCCACGGTGGCGATTTCGTCTCGCTTGACGCTCGCTTACCGAATTAGTCCCACTCACACACCTCGATCTTGGACTAATACGCCGTCCTGACCCCCTTCCTTCGCTTCTCCACACACTCGCTCTCTCTCTCTCTCCCTTTCCACAACCCCCCTGGTCTTTCTCCGTCCTCCCGAAAGCTCGCGATTCGACGCGTAAAAATTAGACCGACCGAAAAATCACCGTGAACTTAACAAGTTTATCAATAAGAGCTCGAGTGCACCTGTGAAAATCCAGCGAGAGTCTCACTCGAGTATGCTAGACGATCCTCCTGGAAAATGTCCTCCTGGAAGGCAGCTCAATTTAAACGGATTTAAAACCACCGTGCAGCGCTGCAGCAACTGGATAAGACTATCCACAGGCAGCCACCAGAGGATCGTGCGGAGGTGCACCACGGAAGGAAGGAACTGGTATACGTACGTCCTAGCCCGGGGGAGGATATTCGGTTTAATTATTTTCACGCGCGGAAAGAGCTTCCGCAGGGAGGAATAAAAAGGCGGCGGTCCTGGGGTAGGGCGAGCCTTTAAATCGGCCGTCTCGAAAGCGGAACGTGCAAGACCACTATTCGTGGTTCTACACGCGAGCGAGCACGGCCAACCGAGATGAGCTCGAGGCAAGGTAGCGAGAGATGCCACCACAGAGTAATTTTACAGCAAATAGGTTTACACAGCATTAGGTGGAGGGAGGGAACCTACGAGGCGATACAGCCGCGCATTGCCGCGGGGTGAATGCACTTGGCCGCGTATATATACGGGCAGCGGTTGCCGCGGCTATTATTCTCAATTACCATCGGCTATCAGCCATGTCGCGGCTACGCCAGGCTGCCTTCCACGACGTTGGCTCTCGTGAAAAAACGCACGGCCCTTTTCCCTCGACTTTTATTTCCCGTGCTCGTCAGCCGGTACGGACGTTATCGAGCATCGTGTTCCGCACGCTACCAAATCGTTACCTTGTAAATGGATTCGTACGAGCACGAGGTACATCCCGATAGAGCCCCTTTTTTCTCCCTTTCCATCGTTGGGGGATTTTTAACGGGTGGAGATTATAGTCGAGAGTCGGGGAATCGACGTGGAAGCGAAATGAAGATCGACTCCGCTTTATTGTACTTCCAGCAGAAGCACGAAGCGCCAGAGCGGCGTCAGGTGTATCCCTGCGGAGGCGCAGGTTGGCCGCTAGAGCGGCGAGGCAACAATGCCTTCTCCTGAAAATTGAAATTTAGGGGAACGGACAAAGGGCATTGTTGTGTCCGAGTGCCAATTTCGGTACGAGCGGACAACGCACGATGAGAACTTGTCTCATTACCGATCGGACGGTAGCGCGGATTAGCCTTGTTCCCGGTGTACAAATGGCGCGACGCTACCTCGAAAATTCACGCGTCACTATAATAAGGTGCACTATTCTTGGAATGCGTCGAGGCACCCGAAAACAAGACTAACCGCTCCGTAGACGGGCTACTCTATGGACCAGGCAGTCGGGGGACTCGGCCCTGTAATTTCAGGCCCGGTAATGGGGCCCCCAGTCTCACAATTAGACCTTCCTACGTCGTCTGTATCTTTCTTCCCTTCCCTGACCGCCCTTCTTATCCAATGCTAGGCACTTGCTTTCCATGCCTCACGAAATTACGCCCAAAATTGTACATCGTAGGACAACTCCTGCATAATGCACTTGGACGCAACGCGTAGTCGAAAAGTATACCTCCTATAATAATATGTCTACGGAATATCTTTCCCTCTTCGTGCTTTTGCTTCATCATTTATACGCGTGCTCGCCAGACGTGTGTCGCTGATTATCGCGCGACTCGAAACTCGGTATACATCAACATATCATTTAATCCCGAGAGGAGCTTGTATCAACGCTCTTACGTTAATCCCAAATACGCGTCCCGAATAAGAATCATCGCTGTAAGTAAGCTTTTCGTATCGAAATTCCACAATATCCCAGATTTCCCAATATCAACACCGGAATAGTTCGCTAGCGAAAGTAGACGGGGCCGCGCTTCGTCCTTCTCGGGATCAGGACCCGAACTCGAAAACGATGACGGTGCATGACTCTTCTTCTGGTGCCCCATCCCTTTCCCTCGAGGACCCTCGAAGCATAATTACATAGTAGCTTAGCCCTGGCGCGGCAAAGAAGAGGCCGCTTTCGCCACATAAAGTAATGGCTAATCGGGCCTGCCCGATGCCGGACCAATGGTGGACCGATGGTGGACCTTGCGTACACGACATGGCCTTACGATACCATTAGTCGCCTCCTATTCCACGTACGCGACATCCGTTTGAGGCCGTACACGGGAGTATTCGCCTCTCCGTGGGGACCGAGCCAGGTATGCACCTACCCGCTCCCCTCGTCGGAAGCATCCCGTGTTATTAGAGCCGCAATCATAGAAATTATTGCCCTCCTCCCGTCCCTCGGCCTTCCTCCGGCTTTCTAGATCTTCCTTTTCGTCCTCGCAACGTGACGTAAGAGGCGACTGCTCTTCGAGAAGGTATTCCCGCTAATACGAGCCACGGATGTAACCGCCGTTAACGAGCTCGATCGCACCTCCAAGGTGCGACGTTGCGCCGATCGTCGTCTACAGACTGCCACGCTATTTCTCTCCGAGAAGAACGGGTGACGCGTAAAATAGCTTCGACTTCGACGTTCGACTTTCAGAATCGGGGAGTAAAAAGTATAAGCCGCGTCGTAACGAGCGCTTTTCTCGGTCATTTCGAGGAAATTCTCGAGGATTCGGGTGTGAAATCTCTAGTTTCTAGGAGCGAAAGCGAGTGTACGGTAGATCCTCAAGGGTTCGGGCGTGAAGCCTCTAGTTTCGAGGGGCAAAAGCGGCGGTGGCAAAGTGCCGCTTCTAGCCTGGCGTTTTGCGGCTACATTACGAGCCGGAGTTGGCGGTTCGCAAGATAGTCGAGGGTAGACGGAGAAAGAGAGCGAAAGAGGTCTCGAGGTCGTTTCTGGGCGTGGTAGCATCCACCTTTACATCCTCTCGGTGTACGTATACCTCTTCGGGCTGGCCTTCTCCCTATAACCGCCTTTTCCTTCGCATCCTCCTCGTCCTACCCGACAGCGCCGCGCTTCGCAGAGGGTTTCGGTTCTTCGGGCCATTTATTTTTTCCGAGCCAGCCTCCAGGGCTGTCCAAACGACGGCCTGACGGCCGTGGAAGGTCTGCCCTATTGTTTTAGCCGGGTACACTTAAATTGAAGCCCCGAGCGCTTCGCGATCGCCGCCGCGAAGAATCAACCGGTATGTCCACGTGCGTTAACTCGTAGGCGGTTCCTCCGTGCATCGCGTCGGCCTTTTACGGGAAACGATCGTGTTAAACGCGCGCTTGGATTTAGCTCGATGCGACATCGCGCCTCGAATCGCTCTGTCGATAATCTCGCGCGACGCGTTACCTCTTCGAAACTCCTCTCTCGAAATCCTCCAAATACCTCTCTCTGGAAATACAGACTCAAGTACCTACGTGCGATGGAGCGGCTTACAAAAAAAAGAAAGAAACTCCGATCGCGAAAGAAAATCGATTCGGGACTATGGGATGCGTGTACGTGAATTTGAGAAAAATCGACGAAACGTTCTTCGCTCAACCGTGCACACGCTGGTAAGGGAGTGAGGCTAATTATCTGAAAATAAGGAGTATCTCGAGCCTTGAGTTTGGCGCCTGACGAAATAAGCAGCGGGCCGAGAGGGAGAGAGAGGGAGAGAGAGAAAGAGAGAGAGAGAGGATGGTAGGAGGCATGGAGGACGATCCGGCCTCGGGAGGCGAGGGTTACGGGGTTACAAGATGCAAAGAAGAGGGCCGCTCTTTTCCTCCTTCCTCGCGAAGCTTCGTACGGCGCGAAGATCGAAGAATGGGTCGAGCAAAAAATTGCGAGTACCTTCGGCCCATCTCGTCTCCCTTCCTCCGCGGCCGAAAAGGCTGAAACGAGAGGGCACGCACCTGGACGAACCATCGGCGCGTTCGAGGGACGAGGGAGAGGAGGAAGAGAAGTGTAACGACGAAGAAAGGGCATGGAGGGTCCGTCGGGGTGAAAGGAGGAGGGAGGAAGAGGGGCAGGAGGAGGAGGAGAGGGCGATGGAGGGAAGGAGAGGGAGGAAGAGAGAGAGAGCGAGAGGGTACGGTGCCTCTGAGCAGCGAACAAAAACTCTAATCGAACTTTCCGAAGCTCGCTCGTGCTCTTGTTGGACGTTTTATCACTCGGGCCTTAGGGTACCGGCCGGAGCTTATTTATACATACACAGGTGCATACGTATACGCTCTGCCCCTCGGTTATTAAAGAATGGGCGTCCCCGGCAACGATATTTATTTATTATTTTCCGCGACCCCTCCGCCCATAGCGGATCGTGCACCGTCCCTCTCTCGTTCCGCGCGTCGACGGAAGAAGAAGTCCCTGCGAGCTGCGCGCGCACCATGCGCTCCAATCCGAATCGAGATACGATTACGATCTCGCCGTCCTTCTTTCGCGCTTATCTATCCTCTCCCCGGCTCCTTGATCCGCCTTATATCGACGCCTCGAATTACCTCTAAATCGCGCGCCTGTCGCGAGTCGCCGCGCCTTGCCCTCGAAGCGACTCGCACACCGGTGTAAACTTCTGGGAGCGGATAAATCCCCATTCTGGTTTCCATTTCGCGTTCGGGATACATACGTATCGGCGCACGTAATATCCGCGTTGCCCGCCAGATATCTCTCCGAATGCGCGAAGCGCGATAAGTACCCCTCGATTCGAGGAGGTTCATCGGTCATTCGATCCTCCTCCTCGGTTTCTGGACGGTGCTTAAACATTCCATCCGGCCGTTACTGCCCTGTAATGAGGTATACGCTTACGCCTCGAAGTGTCAGGTGTTCTTCACTCTCGGCGCGGCTTATTATTGCTCTCCTTTCTCGTCCGTTCCTATCGTTCTTTTTATCGGGAAGATTTTGATCGTGCCTTTCCGCGATGGATGTAGTAGCGATCGTTGTATCCGCTTTTCGGCCAGGAAATACTCAAACGTGCGTCTCCGTGGAGGATCTTTTTTATGCTTGGCATTGATTTTACTGGAAGGAATGTAAAAGGCCTCGCGTATATATTTTTCACTCCCTCTTCTCTTTCGGAGACACCGATCGTCGCCAAGTCGGCCATCGTTTCTTACGTTCGATTATTCGACGTTCGACTCCTCGAGAATTCGAATGTCCGTCGGTTCAGCGGGAACGACAAAGATTTCGCAGTCTTATTTGCCATCCGCGGTTTCTTCCTGCCACGCTGGCTGCCACGGAGCCGGGGCTGAAGTCAGCGCCGATGTTCCTTGTTTAAATATTAATTATGTATGCCTGACGGTATACCCTGACGCACGTGTACTTTCCCGCATACAGATAGCCCCCGCGAGATTTCGCCGTGTAGGTTCGCACAAATGCGTGCATCTCCGCCTTCGTTACCTTGGACCTTCCTCCTCCACCTCCGCACGTCCAGGAATTACGTTAACGCAGAGACCTGGCGCGGTTGCACCGTCGAACCGCGGGGGGCGCCTGTCTTCCATCGCGTTTCTCTATCTCGCCTTTCCTTTCCTCCGATCTTCCGCCTGCGAATCCCCCGCCCCCCACACCCTCGACCAGTATCGAGAACTGGGAATCGCGCTGTTCCTCCGATTCGTTAGTCCCGACTTTATTTCCCGAATTTTTCAGCGCTTCCACTCGTTATCGAGGACAAAGAGGCAGTCAAACTACACCGACGCAAAGTTATTCTTAATCTGAGATCGATACGAGATCGATACGGGTGATCCTTATCTTTGGTACTTTAACCGTTTTAGTGCCAGGGGTTTTTAAAGATCATTTATTTGCGAGTAATGCCGATCGACGCGGTCGAGCTGTTCTTTTTTTTCCTCGAAATATCGTTAAAAGTAAACCTGGGGATCCAATGTGTTAAAGAAAGACTGCTAATTATGCAGCTCGCTTACGATTATTCGAAAGAAGATTGGTAATCACGAGAGGAAACTCTGACAGACTCGCGACGAGATACGTTCGGAACCGAGCGCGTCGCGAATCGACGATCGTGACCAAACATCGCGACAGAGTTCACCACGGTACGCGCTGTGCGGCACTAAAACGGTTAAATCGATTTGCAAAACTTTCCCCGGTCGCTGTTATCGTCCGTCAGTAGTAAAGTACGAGGGGAGCGATGAAGCTTATGAATTCCACGGATCGAGAAACGCCGTTTATTCCCATTGGAATACAAGTGCGTATCCCCAGGGTACTTTCCTCGTTCCCCCGATCGGCGAGCCGATCGTTATCGCGTTTCCTCTACAATTCGTCGACGCGATAACCGCGCGCGAATCGAGCGGGAGGCGAAGAAAGGCCGGCGCGAGGATGCCGGGCAAAAAGATATGTAAATGAACGGCGCAATTTGTCCCCGGCACAGTTGGCCGCTAGAGTACGTTCAGGGCACGCACCCGCAGAACGTTTCCAGGACGGTGTTTAGTGCTTATACCTGGTTTACCAGGCCCCGCCAGCGTCCGCAATGACAGAAATTGTATGCTAATTAGGGATAAGAGCCGCGTGCTGCACCGAAGTGGCCAGCCTCGGTGCCCTTAGACCGCCTCCCCCCCTTCACCGATCCTCGGCGAGTCCACTTTCCTTACGTGAACGCGCATTATATTTATCGTCCAGAACGACCTGTAGCCACGTTCGTAGCGAGGCTTACCTACCACGACGATACATCCTCTCCTAGGAGCTCGAACGCAAGAACTGGTACCGCCGGTCCGTGGAAAAACGCGGAACCGTTTAACGTATAGATCCCTCGGTACCGCGGCTCGTACTCTTGCGAACCCGCTGCTCTGCCTCGCGCAATTCGGCCTCCCTTCTGGAAATGACGGAGGCACGCGGCTCCTTTCGAGGGATCGCCATTGGCTCCGATCCCAGGAAGCGGCCTTGGAGGCGGAATCGAGATTAGAGTACCGGGCTTATTGGGGGATTTCGATCGGTGACTTTGTGGTATTTCCGTAAGGACTCGCGGATGGCCGCTGCCCTGTCGAGGAGAGAAAGGGAAAGGTCGGACGCCGAGGCTGAGAATGATGGACGGCGAGAGGAACGGAGGAAGCGCTGCCGAGGGAAGAGCGGGCGCATTGATTGGATACGAGTAAAGGTCGTTACCAACAGCTGGCACCTAGAGCAATATCGTCCGCTAACAGCAAGGTGTATCGAGGGCCGATTTGCGGACTCTATCGAGTCGTGCATCGGATATCATCGATTCCCACTTCTCCATCGGCGAGCCTCCCGGTACGAAGCGCGCTATGCGCCATCGTACGTTGCGCCGGGTGGGATTAAAATCAACGACGCTACGTGACCGTTTTTCGTTTACCTTGCTAATCCGACGGTAACGGTCGGGAGGATGGATGCCCCTGCCTCGCAGCAACGAATCGTGAGATACGACGGTGCCGGGGTACGCGCTTAACGCGCTCCGTGCCACGTGGGGCGTACGCGCTCAATTTTCCATTCGGGATATTTAGAATTTTCCTTGAAAAGCAGAAGATTAAGAGGGAATCGTCTCTGATCGATTATAAAAATTGTGAGACGTACGTTGGAAGTAAATCCTAATGACGCGACGAGATGCAACCCGCGTTACTCGTGAACGAAAATTGAAAATAGGTACGAAAGTAACGAAAAATCTTTTGATCCTAACGTGTTAAATCAGCCCATTTCGACGATGAGGTATCGTTTTAATTACAAGCGTGCTCCTCGAGAGTCGATGAGACGGAAGTTAAGAAGGGGCGAAAGTGATCCTTACTCCCGGGATCGAATAAATTAGCATGACTAGCTCGGCCGGAAGGTAATCTACGACACGAGAAGGCTCTAGTCTCGTCACGAAAAGAGGAGCAGCGGCGACGGTGATGAAGCATAAGGATGGGGAGGGAGGAGGAGGTGGACCGCCGGCAAGCTGACCCTAGCCTGACCCGAGACGCCTCCGCAACGGCGACCTTAACCATCGTCGTGGTGGTTACGGTCGCGATCGCCTGGCCGAGAAGCCGCTCCCGGATTTATTTAATTAGTCCTCGAGGTACTACCGTGCCTCGTCAACGTGTCCGTCCGACTGTTACTCTCTCCCCCTGGCCGACCTCTTCCTCCCGGCGCTCCTCGTCTTTCGTCCATCCGTTCCTCCGTTCGCTCTCGCATTCGTACGTCCTTACGTCCGTAACTCGAGTCCTCCCCACTCGCGACACGCTCGTCCTTCGCCCCCTACATCCGTGCACGCTCCCCGCGCCTACGTGTAGCCCCACGTAAGTACACGCGAGGATGCACGTGTGCTGGTATACCGATGCTAATTAAACGAAACACAGACCCTAGATATTTATCCCACGCTTGGCGACGTCCTGCTGTCCTCCGCGGGCCCCCTCGGCCATCCCCCAGGGACCCCGCGGTCACGAGGCGGATGACTACGTCTATAAATGGTGACCCAGTAAACCGAGGAAAGGAGGCGAATCCTCCAAGGAGCAGCTCTCCCTGGAATTTTCGCGACGAGGTCGATGGACGTTTAGCGCCTCTGGAGGTTCGAGAGCTCGGGGAGGAGAGTCTTTCGGGGTGCTGCTGCTTTTGAGAAAAATCCAGCTCGCTGTGCGGCCATCGGTACGAAGCTCCTCCTCGTGTTCCCTCGCCCCTCCGCCGGGGTACGACTAATGCTAACTATGTTAAGGGCCGACGAGAATGTTCCTCGTTACCCGGCCGCCCCTCCCGCGCTCGATAATCGGGATATAAATCTTGCTTATCCGGAGCGACGCACGGCCAGCCCCACCTCCCTTTACTCCACATATTTCGGGGAGGAACAAAGTTTCCTCCCGCATAATGCGAGCGCCGAAACGTTTATTTACCGCGCCCGCTTTCGATGCTAATATCCCACGGTATCGAGGGCTATGGTGATATAATGCACCTGAAGGTACTGCCACGGAACCGCTCGCCTCGGCCCCAATTACAACGCTTTTCGCGCTCGGAGCTTTGCACAAAGGTTCGTATCCACGGTGTTGGGAGGAGGTACCAAATTAGCGGGGGGATACTTCGTGGAATGATTCCAGGTATCGTTACGTTTGCGTAGTAGCTACGCGATTTCTTGCTTCCTCGGGAATTCTTTATAATACGCGGATTGATCGTCGTGGTTTTATCCGTATCGCGGATTTTATAATTAGTGCGAGTGTCACCGCGTTTCGCGAGCGTAAAAGACGCTTTGTTGGAACGCGCGGTTGGTCGAACGACGGGATTACTCGGAGATGGTCTAGGGGGAGGAGTGTCGAGAAGCTCGAAATCTATTAATCCCCAGGGGGGTGGTAGGGGGTCGACGTTGTTGGTACGATTTACAGAAGACGTTTAACGTCTCTCATTGCCCGTAAAAGATTCCACGGCGCGCAATCGATGTATTGTATTACCATTACCATTTTAACTCATGCTAATGCACCGCGTTGGTAGCTCATGCAAATGTTTTCTGGTGCTCCCCGAAGCCGCGTTCGTGGCCTGAGGAACGATGTTGCATTCATCAGGCCGGATGATTTGAAAAATTTCAAGGACCCTCCTTTCTTTGGGTCTTTAGCACTGTGACGTCCATGATTTATTGAGTAATATTCACCGGCGTATTGGCCGACGAAAAAAGGCGCGTAACGTTAATCTGAATAATGAGCCTCCGGCATCAAGCACCGACCGCCACCTTTTCATTGCTATCGATAAATAATGCCCAACCCTCCACCCCCTCCTCCCCCTCGCCACGGCCGGACTTTTTGCTCGCTATTTATACCGACTCATTTAGATATAATACCGGCGACGTGATCTGATTTCAGTCGCGGATCACGGGACTACGCGCTCGCCTCTCCTGCAATTCTCCGTTGGCGGTTCTAACAAAAATAACTACCGCCATTCATCATCCCGAGTCTCCGTTCTATCCTAGCGGATCTCGGTTGACCGGGCAAACACCGCTGGGAACGCGGAATATTTCACGATCCACGAGGCGCACCGATCCGGGATAATCAACTCGCCGGTTTTATTGTCGGCGCGATGTATCCCTAGGCCGGCGAATAAACGACTGAATTTCGAAATGAGAATCAAAGGGGCCGATCGGCCCGATCCAAGATCGTATCTCCCCGATTCTTTCCCCGGTCTTCCCCATATCGTACGATCTACGCGGGGCCGAGGCCAACGTAAAAATTCAATTTGGCCGATACAAATAAAATAATTTATTTATTCGATTTGCGATTTACATAATGTAGCCAGGGCTGACCCAAATGAGCGCCAGGCCAGCTCTTTCGAGCGAGAGCCCTGTGGCTATCGATCGGGGCGATCCGAGTCCGTATCTCCGGGATTATGTCTCTTTCCGTATCGCGCTATCTACTGGGATCTCGCTAATAGGTACAAGCGATCCCCCGACCTCGGCGTGGCCGCGCCAGAGGGGAGGGGCCCAGGGGGGGGGGGTCATTAATAAATGGAAATTTGATTCTATTCCGGTAGCCAGCCGAGACGGGCACGCGTGCCGCCATTCGCGCCGCCGTGAATTTCGATCGGAGCAAATTTCTACGCGCGTGCCGCGCAATTTCCCATCCATCCTCCGCGGAGCCAATAAAAACGTCCCCCCTTATCTGATCCTCTGTTCGCTTCACGCAGCGGACGCAAACACGAGGCGCCGTCCTTCGAATCTATCGATTAAGATCCACGTTATACCTACGAGTTTCTCTCGCTCGGAATCTCTCCTCGCTCTGCCCCCCCTTCCTCCCTCTCTCTCTCTCTCTCTCTGTCTTTCTCTATTCAAATTTTCGAACTTCGGCACATCCTCCGTGCGATGCAAAGCCTATAAACCGGATAGGCGATGAACTCTGATCTGGAAAACCCCAAGAGCCAGCATCGAAAAGCAACGAGAGGGAAGGACAAGGACTCGAAGCGGTCGCGACGAAAGACGAAGGACAAACTCTCCCCCCTCCCTCTCACTCCCTCACTCCTCTCGGCCCTATTATTTCGTTCCGAGCGGCCGACAGACGTATCACTCCGCGAATCCAAAAATTCCGAGCCACCGATATCTCCCCCGGATCAGCCGGCAGCAAATGGCTACAAACCCCGAATCGTTATTAGTTTCCCCCCGATCGTGTAGGTTCGGCCGCGCCATTAATAAATGGAAATTCGATTCCCGGAGCCCCGATAGGCCGATAAAGCAATGCCCGCGCCAGGACGGACGTAACGTCGGATGGAGTTATACCGCGCAGCGGCGGGGGGTGAGGGGCGGGGGGAGGAGGGGAGGGGGTAAGGCAAATGCACGACAGAGGGCCCGCGGTTGATATCTACTTTCTCGGTAAAGTCAACCGACGCTGGGGGCGGAGGGCGGAGGGGAAGGAGGTGGAATAAGAAGAAACGAGAGGATGAGGAGGATGAGGAGGAGGAGGAGGAGGTCCGCGGAAGGCATAGGAAAGGGCGCGGATATGTGCCTCCGCAGACCGTGCTCCCGATGCCGCCTCCTCGCCTCGTCCTCCCCCTCTGGGCCTCCTTGGCGGAGGCTGCGGCAGGAGCAGCTCGAAGCTCGAGGAAGGAGGGGCGCATTGTGTGTTTCCGAGAACGGTGCGCTTATCGGTGGATCTGTCGCGGTAATGAGGTATCAGCCACCAGCAAATAAACGAATAAACGTAAGGAAGAGGAGGAGGTGGCAGTTGCGAAGGTGGTGGTGGTGGTGGTGGTGGTGGTGGTGGTGGTGGTGGCTGGTGCGGTTGCGGCGGCAGACGAGGAGTGGGAAGGAGCGGAGGAGGTGGAGGTGGAGAAGGCGCGGTGTGTCCTCCGCTAAACACGCCGAGAGGAGCCGAGCAGCCAGCAGCTCGGGCCCTGCCGATACAATGCTTCGATTAAACATTCGCTGCCTAAATAATCAGGCGCGCTTCGGACCGCGGAGGAAGAGGGCGAGAGGGGGAGGGGGAGCTGGGAAGGAGGAGGAGGGAGGGAGAGAGAGAGAGAGAGAGAGAGGGAAAGGCCAGGCCGGGGTTCCTCCAAACGGTCGGAGGAAGAGAGACGGGGAGATTCCGGTTCCGAGCGAGTGGGAATGGAACACGTTCTTCGCCGTTCCTCGTCGGATTTTCGATCCGCGTCTCTTCGTCTTCGACTCGCGCTCCTCCCCACCTCTCCAGCCCCTCTTCCTGGCCTCCCTCGCCACCCTTACGGTAAGTGTATATACGTATTATGCAAAGCGAGTAACCGTAGGTGGCCTAGGGAGCCAGACGCGCGCCGTGTAATTAATACCGATGCTCTCCTTGTCCCCCTCCGCCCTTCCGCCAGCCACCCACCCCCTGTCCCCTCCCCTAGCCACGACGATCGGCTACTATGCACACAACGCCCGTACTATCGCCAGTGCACCACCCCCCCCCCCTTCGTTTCTTCCAGCCTCCCTACCGTAGGCACGGCCCGAGCCCGGCCACGAAAACGAAACGTGCAGGTCGGCTCGACGAATATCGAATTAATGCGTCGACCGTGACCTCATCGCGGTAATTATCCGCCGCGGTCCAACTGGGTACTCGCTGGCGCAGGGCCACCGGGGATCCGTGGTACTCGTTACCTCCGAGGGCGGTTCACTGATCGGGCCGGCTCGAAAAAAGGAGGAGAGAAAGGGGAAAGGTATCTCGACGGCGAGTCGTCAGTCAAGGACAGGAATCTTCTATCCGGGGACCCTGTTACGGGGGAAGACGGATTAAAGAGTCTAACGACCGTAATCGAGGGGCCCACCTTTCAACGTTCTCGATCCTCCCGAAGGAACGAATACGAATTGTTTCGAGGAGGATTTGTGGGGGTCGGGAGTTTGACCGAGCTGAGCGCTATTATTTCAGTCCCTTTGCCATCGTGGTTGCTTACGTTTCACTGCTCGCGAAGGAGGTTGGTGCGGTAAAGGATTGTATTATTTCGTTTGGAAGCGTCGTGTTTGGGGAGAAGTGGGCTAACGAAGCTGCGGTGTTCGCGCTGGATACGGAAGGCGAGAATCGAAAGAGTGCCAGGAAGAGACTGGCACTCGATCGTAGGGATATGAGCGATAACTGTAAGGATCTGAAATATATATATGTACATGGATATAAATTGCGGTGTCCAAGCGAGACTCTTAGCGAGGTACCGAAAGTTTCTTCGCTACCGCTAGAGAGGAAGGGTGCTCGAGTGCTCGGGAAAGGCGCGATCTCGGGTCGGGACCTTGACGGAGCCCCCAGGATTCGTTCGAGCAGGACGCAGACCGGGGGATTGAGTTATCTGGAGGTGAAAATCAAGCGGTAGCGCGTGCCTCCAGTAAATAATCTGTCGTTGGAGACCGACGGCAGCCCTCCTGGTGAGGTTCTAACGGGACCCCGGGGACACGCTGGAATTTTCAATGAACTGCGACCATCGACACCCACGCCCTACGCGGACGGCAACATTAGCGACACATACCACCGTGGGTTCCTGGAGAGCCGGCCGTCGCTGCTACATGGCCCTGTACGAACTATAAGATGCGATATTTGCGATATTGTCTCCCGAGCCTAGTCGGGGAAGTATTCGCTATAAGATAAGCTAAAACGTGAGTCTGGCGGGGCAGTGACTCGCAAAGTGCGATCGGTGCGCACTCTCTGGATACTGTTCCGATCCAGGAGGTCATCCCCGGAAAGGATCGTCCCTTCGCGAAACGGCGAACGATGTATCTCTCCAAAATGGATATACGGGGCTGGCGAGGGATGGGCTTTTAGGAAAGCTCTCGAATTCTTAGAGCGAGGAAAGGAGATTCCCGATAGCGCTTCGCCTTGGGAGAATTTAGGAATCCCCCTTGTTTTCCCTTGGACGATATTATCATGTCGAATCGGACGGTAAACCTGGGCGTTGTTTTTGAATTCTCGTCCGACGAGGTGCCTGTACGGAGTGGAGAAGCTTGGAGGGTCGAGATGGAGAGAGAAAGGGAGACAGAGAGAGAGAGAAAGAGAGAGAGAGAGAGACCAAGCGCCCGGAAGGTGAAGAGAGAAAAACCAAATAGCTCGGAACTATCCGAGCATAACTCGTAGAATTTCTTTGCCGCACCGTGTATCACGTCGCCCCGATGATACCAAGATACCGAACGGAACCAATCTCGTATTAACCGATGAAAAAGATTATTTTGGTGACTCGATATGCATTATGTCGGGTAATATAAAATTACCCGTAGCTACACACGTCAAAGGCCCCCGTAAAAACAATACGGACTGCGCCTTCCAATCTCGTAGAAGACATCGAATTGGTTTTTCTAACGAGATAACAGCGTATTATATAATATATCCCAACTACTCATCCTCCATTATTCTCCTCCGCAATATCTCTATTGCTACTTTAAACATATCCTCGTAATCTTTCTAGATTTTCTTCGACGAGGATAAAAAAAATAACGAGACTCTCGAAAGGTTCAATGGTTTTCTGTATAGTATAGAGACGATAGGCGGCCACTACTGCAAGCGGATCTCGCAGACCTTGCGAAATTCCGGCCGTAGCTCTCGATTAAGGGGGGTTAAAAAAAAGGGCGGAATCGATGGCAAAAGGAGGGTAGAGCGAATCGAACGGCAGCCTAGAACGATCGGCCGCGCTTAAGGCATAAAAGGGCGTCGTTATAAAGCGACAGAAGACTAATCGCATCTCGCCTCGCGCCGGACTACCCGTTTTGCCGCGCTCGCACGGCTCGTCGCGAAAAATCCCAAAATAAAAGTGCTGCCCGCGGGCCGTGATGCGTTACGAGCCAGCGATACGTTAAATTTTTCAGCGAGCCGCACACGTGAGCGCGATAAAGGATCGTCCGTGACTGCGGCGCGACAGAAAAGTGTATAATTGCTTTGGGGATCGCCGGGCGGTCCGCGGCTATGTGACACTCGTTAGCGACTCGTTGCCGGGGTTTACGCATGCACGCACGCACGCACGATGCTACGCGCTCCTCGCCAGCGAGGACGAGGGCGCGAGGAGATCCAGCTCTATGCGCGAAATCTTTTCGAGGGCCCTCGACGCACCGTAGATCTCGAGCCGGCCAAAGATATTGCCTGCCCAAGAATGCCACCGAGCGAAAACGCGGCCTCGTCATGTAAGACGTCGCGAAATACCATTCCGCGTGGTCGCGCGTGTACAGAGCTGTAACAGGAATTCCGTAAGGCCGTAATTAAACACGTCCACGTTCCCTGGGCCGAGGGCTCTTGGCTCCGCGAAAGATATGCGGAGAAATACGCGAGGCTCCTCGGCCGATGAGGAGCCAATAAGCGGATTCGACTGGCGCGGTTGCGGCGCCCAAAGATATTTATGAAATGCGGAAAGCCACCTGCACGCCTCCGATGAGTAATTGCCCCTGGAAGTGAGCAGCGCGGAGTTGCTCTTAGGTATCGAGAGCACCTTGCTCTTATTTCGCCTCATTGCCCCGCCACGCCCGGAGGAATATCATTATGAGGCACAAACGTAAGTGCGTACACACGGACATTGTTGTAAAGTTACCGATACTCGATGTACTCGACGCAACGAAGTTTATCGGCCAGGAGTATCGCCTGGAAGGTAATATTACCGCTCCGTAGACCGCTATACTTTTCGTTTAATCATTAGATTCATGCAGGCCGCCGATCCCCCCTTTTCCTAGAACTTACGAGAAACTCCCTTATCTCTTGGATCTTGTTACATCGGCCGGGAGTTTTTCAGCGCGGCCGCATTAATTGTCCGGAGGCGTGCCGTGCGTGGATTATTAAAAAGGCTAATTATAAATAGGCAACTTCCAGAAGTGAGATTGCCACGGGCGTGTAACGAACGTGGAACACGCAGGCACGCCTCCGTCCGAAATAGTATACCCTGGCTCACCGGGTAAGCGGCCTCGATCGGCCAGTAACGCGATCGCTGCCGACCATCCTCGATTATGTGGATCGGAATAGAGCCTAGGAGAATACGCCCGGCGTAAACATCGAGAAGTTCGAGGGGACAAAAGCTTCGATTACCTCGGCTCGTCGAGAAAACGTCCAAGACCGCAACACGGAGGAAAGGGCCGTTCGAGTGTAACTCGAAAATTTATCGAAACGATTTGGTCGTGTGTATATATACATGTGTGCGTGTGTGCATGTGTGTATATACATGTATATGTATATATATTGCTAGTCGGTGGCTGTAAAAAATATTTAAAATGATCTTTAGCGATTATTATATAGAAGCGATAACCGATAAAAAAAAATTTATAACGCCCGCTAATGATCTAAAATATTTTTCTTCCTCGAAACAGGTCAGCGTGCAAAAAAATTTGCTCTTTAAAATCCAACTTTCCATACGCAAGCACCATTTACGCGCGTGAGCGTTTTCTAATTTTTAAGTGGCGAAATTGCTTTTCCCTTGAAACCTTATCTCGAGACAAGATGTTCACCGGTCCCCGCTAGTCGGCGAAGGACGAAGGGAGAAATGCGCGGAGGAACATTGAATCGGTCGTAAAAAAAAGCAGCGTTAATTATAAAATGCGATAAACCCGAGGATATCCACGCGAGACGTCGGCGCTAATCGAGTCGTCGAATTAATTGACGGTGTGCGTAATCGCCGCACGAATGTATCGAGTTATGAAAGTGGACTCCGATAAAATCTTCGCCGCGAGTACTAGCCCCGGGGACATAAATCTATCATCGGGATTTTATACGCTCTAACGTTTGTAAGTATTACTTTTCTTCGAACGTCTCACTTTATTTTCCCTCTTCCAGGGCCAGGCCGACGAGTGCGAGGCAGAAATGAAGCGGGGCAAAAGGAACGCGATAGCATCGTCGATCGGGCTGCTATTTAAACCTGATCGATGCCGTCGACGGCCCCGACGTGCCTCTCGGAATCCCATCGAGCATCGTCACGAGGCCGACCTCCGTCGACGAAACCTCCGGCCCGAGGAATACAAAGTTCCGCGAGCGTGGCTGCATCGAGGGGGCGAGGGAGCTCGACCAAAACCCGCATTAGGATGCGCGGGCGTCGTCGTATCCCGTTTCAAGATGGAGATAGCCGGGCTCGTACTCATCCAAAACCGTTTCCGAGAGGAGAAGCCTAGAACCTTCCTGGGGCACCGACTCGTGGAAGAAGAAGCCCTCTTCGCGGCCCTTGACGTGCACATTTATCACCCTCTATTGTTGCGCGGCCAAACATCCGGCCTCACGGGCCACGTACGGAGGACTAACTCTCGCCCCACCCCTCCAAGAATTGAGATTCGCGGGAGCGAGGCCGTGCCTCTCTTCGCCCCGAGCCGAGACTCCGAACCGAGACTCGGATGACCCGATGCCGAGGAAGGTTCAACGGGTCTTTTAATCCGGAAGAAGGATAATGCTCCCCGATGCGCGCCAGTCTAGCCGGATTATCCGAGTCTAATGGCATTTCCATCACGGTAATTAGCCCCGGACTCTTAGACGCGATACGTGGGTCCTAAACTACCGAAGCCAGGTGAAATACCCTTGGATTAATCGTCGGAGGAATCCATTCGCGTTGAAGATTTTTAAGAGATATATTGTGTCACGGAACAGCTTTGTGTCGTTAATATACAATATGGTCGCGCGTATTACGAGCCTCGTTGCTAGCTCGCGACTCGTTCCTGCCGATCAAAGGCTCTTTCGGATTTGTGATTTAGGTAGGGGCATTAAATTGATTTATTGGGACGGCGCGAGAGTGTTGGAGGTAAACCTTAAACGTATTCCATCGTTGCTTTGTCGTTACACACGTTTTAGTGATTCTCAGGGGATAATAGGATTAGCGGGTTTTCGGTTTGGTAGCGATAACTATGCTTACGAGAGTATCCGTAGGACGTATTCGCCTAACGATCCTAAAACGTCGACGCTGTGAGAACGATTACTCTTACCGTGCGACGCGGGAGGAGCGCGATATTATTAAAGCGGAAGATTCGAACCATCGCGTTTCCTACTCTGCGTATCTACCTTCGGCCATCTTCAACGCCGTGCCTTGTTTGCACATTGTTTTTCCCATTAACCTAGTCATTACACGTCGGTGCATTGTCTCTGGTACCCTATACTTTGCACGTAGTCTATGATCGAAACTTTCTACGTAGGGACGGTTTAGTCGCATCTAATTTTCCATTATGTTCCTTATCGGGGGGAACGTAACGTTCATTTCTGCGAGCAACGTCGAATCGTGGCACGAAAGAAAACGTAAGAAGATGCAATTCGAGCCCCGGATAATCGTCGCGTATTACCTAAAATTGTTCTCATCGAGGCTAGAAGTATTAAAATTTCCTGCTACGCCCCTTCCTCTGTTATCCGCCAAGGGTTCGAGGATAACCGTTACCTCGTACGCCTGTAATTTTTCTAGGGTTCGAGGCACTGAAATAAACTCAACGGCGCGTTCCCCGATATTTCGCTCTGTGGCCGATACCTGCGCCACCATGAAACGCAATTCTCGATGGCCTTTCGGCCTTGAGAGTATTCAGCAACCAGTTTGCCCATCGAGGAAAATTTAACTCGATCTTTCAAAAGTACATCATACGCATACGATATTGAGTACTCGCTAAACTGCACGCGTAACAATTACGTTCCCTACTTTCCCCCAAATCCTCGAAGACCTGTGCCGATCTTTCCACCCCACGATGGATCCTCGCCGCGTCCAGGAAGTCGCGATCGACCTCGTCGCGGGGCTCGAACCTGGCGAAAACTCAGCCTTATTCCAGATCCCCAAAGAGGACGGCCTGGGAGCTTAACGCGCGGGAGCTTGGTCCCGGATTTTTTTCGGGTGGAACGCGAGGAATCGCCTTATAAGTCTGCGCGGAGGCTCGAAAAAAAGGCAGGAGGAAGAAGAAGACGGACGAACAGAGGGAGGAACGAAAGAACGAAGGCAGCGGTAGCGGCTGCAGCCAGGAGTTGCAGCGGCAGAAGAAGAAGAGGAAGAGGAAAAAAAGAAAAGGAGCGCGCGACAGTCGGCGCGTCCGCCTCGACTCGTTCCTCTCCGCGGCTCTCCCTGCGCCGTCCTTGTTTCACTCGGCCATTGGCTGGCCCCGAAATGGACGGATAAAAGGGAGGTAGGGTTGGCCCCTCGGAGTGGTGAGCTCGATGCTGCAAGAGGGACCGCCGGAAGAGGCGATCGCGAGGGGGGAGGCTGGCCAGAGGGGGGACGGGAAAAGGAAACGAGCCGTGGAAACGACGGGACGACCGGAGAAATTACTCGAGGTTTATCCCGCAGAATAGCACGATCCTACGACGCGTGGATATCCATTAATTTCCCCCAAAAGCATCCTTCCAGGAGCTACGGTGGTGTAGTGGATAGAGGCTCATCCGGGTTCGAATCCCGCCCATCACCTCTGGATTTTCCATGTGACACGTATACCGTAGCTCTGGTGCTTCGGAACCCACCTTAAGCAATATGTCCTGTATCAAATGACCTTAGCAGTCGGTGTCGAAAAATGAATTCAAAAAAAAAAAAAGCATCCGTCCCCATCCGCAACAGCGCAACCTATACAAGATCCCAAAACCAATATTCCTAGCCAAGATCCTCCACGCTGCTACATTCCTTCATCGATCCATCGTTTATTCAATTCCCAGCACCGATCCAAGCACCTTCCCTCCTGTCCCCTTTGAAAAACCGAAGTCTCGAAGCCCGCAGATCCTCTCGACCGATGCATACACCGGAGCGAGGAGATCCGAGGTGTAGGTCCTAGGCTACTAAGCGACCTTAACGGTCGACGCCAAGAGGCGAACAAAGAAACAGCCCCCACCACCACCTCCTCCTCCTCCTCCTCCTCCTCCACCTTGACGACGCCGCCGCCTCTGGCAGGAGGGGCTCCCGGAGAACTGTCCCGAGATCCTCGATATCGGTTATCAATTAACGAGAGCACACGGAAGGCCGAAATGCATTGCTCTTCGTCCCGCGGTGGCCGTCGCTGCCAAACGACGGAGACGGTTGGCCCGGCCACGGTAATTTAGGGACCGACGTGCCTGTCCGGGAAGGCCGAGGAGGGAAACGGGAAGATAGAGGGAAGAAGAATGAGGGAGGAGGTACCGCGACGGCGGAAAAGGGGGAGCAGGAGGAATGGCAAGGGTCCACGTAGGAAGACAGCTGAAAGGGGAAGCGGGCCCCACCAGCCGCCGGACGATCGCCGAAACAAATGCAAAGCGAGGACCATGCCGGGGCCGAACTCCGCGATCGAGGACCCTCTTCTCGGTGCTCGCGGCACCGCCTTAAAGTATCTACTGGCCCCTGGAGGAGGAGGGGGAGGCAGGGGGAGAGGCCTGGCGAGGCCAAACGAACGAACTCGTGGCTGCCGCCGTCGCTGTTTCTGCCGCTGGATCGCACGGGGTGAGACAAAGACCGCGGGAACCTACGTACCCATAATTCTTTCAAAAGACCGGGGAACCTGGCCCCCAGGACCGATCATTGCGTTTCTTGTAAAGTGTCATCGGGAGCAGCGCCGAGCGGATAAAGGCGCCGCGAGACGTATAGCTCGAAGCTAATGCCCGCTGCCGCTTTATATCACGGAACCGTCGGCGCGGTTTAGATGCTAGGAATTCGTATTATTGGTAAAGAGGGCTGTTCGAGTTGCTTCTGCGTACGTCCATTGGGCGCGTGGTGGTAATCACGTTGGTGTTTATGGATTATTTTTGTTCATCGAGTCGATTAGACTTGGATGGAAGTTTAGAAGTTCAATGTTAATTCCAGTCGCGATTAAAAATTCGAGCGATGCGTAGATAGCGCGAGGAGTTCGTTGGTTACTCACGCTACTTTTTTGGCCGTTGCTCGACGTTGCTTGATCCATAAGGATTTGCACGGTGGATAACTCCCGTCTTACCTGAAAGCAAAGGAAAGATACGATTACTTCGGTGCTCGGTTCGGGGCCTTACGTCATCTTAGATATGCGCAGCGACCGTCTGGAAGTTCATTCACGCCCGTGCTTTCACATGGCGTGCATCGGAGTCGCGCTTAATTCCTGCGAGGAAAAAATATCGGGTAATATACGCTTCCCGGTGCTATAAACGTGTCGTATTTATATCGACTATCCCTTATTATTTAGCCACGATTTTCTTTCACAATGTACATTTCACGCGATTACCGAGTAAAATACAATTTACGATAAGGAATACTTCCTGCGTTTATGAAAAGCATCAGAAGGATACATTTTATAGGTTTAAGACAGGTCAGGGGGTCTTCCCCCGCGAGCCCGGTATACCGGTTTTAGAGTTAATCGCATAAATTACAATTATTACGGCCATCATTCTCTTTCGGTATCCGAGCCGTACACGCGTTATGTAAATCGTCGTAGACGTTAGGTCGTAAGAACGGATTTTTTATAACGAAGAAAGCGTACAATGATCGTTCCCGGCGAGCGATCGTTTGCTTTGACCTCGACTAACATAACTAAACCGCGACGATTTCATTTCATCCGGGATTAAAAGAGACTGCCGAGAAATATTCGAAATTAACTTCGTACCCCCGAGATTAATTAACGTCTCTACCGTACCGGAACGACGTGCGCGTACAATCGGGGAGAACCATCTGGAGTTCTTACGAATTACAAGGACGGTTTATCACCAACGAGCGCGTCCCTCCGCGAGGGGCCGAGACCGTAAAGAGGCCTCGAGGATCGAAAAGTGGCCCCCAAGATTCTCACCCCGGGGGCGAAAATACGCGCGGCGCGAAACGAACGGCCGGCCAATGCGAATTCTGGGAATTTCCTCGATACTCGCCACTCGGCGCGATTCGATCGGAACCGCTGCTTTTCGGCGGGATCTCTCGCGATCTTCGAATCCCGGGGAGAGAGAGTCTCGTCGCCCAACGTGGCTGGGGGGTACGTCGAGAGAAAGCGAGACAGAGAGAGAGAGAGAGAGAGAGAGAGAGAGAGAGAGAGAGAGAGAGAGAGAAGCAGAGACAAGGGGGGACCAAAGAGAGGAGAATTCCATCTCGTTCGTTTCTAGCGCGTACGTACGGTTGTCTCTTCCGAGGATCCACGCGTATATTCGTGCGTAAGGACACGCAGAAGCGGTTGCGCGTGTGGACCGTTAGGTGTGCCTGTAATGGTGATATTTACGGTCCGATAGAATCAGCCCCCGTGCGACGTAGACGAGGACGAAAAGGAGGTTGAGCGGAGAAAGAAGAGCGGGCCCTCTCCGTAGGGCCGAACGAGGGACCGGCTTTCGCGGTGCCCGAACCGTGTGTGTGCTCTGCGCTTTTTTTGCGGCTTCAATTTGAATTGAAAAAGGCTGTGGACACGAGGACAATAGGTTGCGCCGCTGCCGCCGCCGCCGCCAGGTCCTCTCGGTTACTCCTCTCTCTTCCTACCTTCTTTCAAAGCCACCTCCCGCTACCGCTCCCTCCACTCTCTTTTTTCTCCTGCCGGGCCCCGGCTCGATGACGACGACAAAGACGACGAGGACGACGACGACGACGCGACGAGGACGACGACGACGACGATCAGCGGCAGAGACGACGACGACGACAACGACGACGAAGACGACGAAGACGACGAAAACGAGGTGGAGGATGCGGCCGGAGGTACGCTCCTACCTCTCCCTCTACCGTCGTCATCGTCCCTTACCCGGCCTCCTGTCGTTTCTATATATCGCTCTCCCCTCCCCCTCCCTCCTCCTCACCCTCCTCCCCTTTCTCCGTCATCCTGCGCTTCGACGCGGAGAAACCGGTGGATACCCGGCTCCTCGAATCTCCTTAAATACACTTAAGCTAAGTATTATCATGTCACCGGCAAAACAATCACCCTCCCTACGTCGTGCGCCCTCCTTTCCCTCTCCCTCACTCCTTCCCCACGGACCGACCCTCTCGCTCCCTCTCCTCCGTCCACGTCTCTTTCTCCTCCTGTTCTCTCTATCTCCGGGCCCCTTTATCCCCCGGGCCCCTCTTCGTGCCTCTTCCAAACACCGCACCGCCAGGAGTCCCCATCTCGCTCCTCGACAACGACCACGAGAGGACAATCGCGGAGGAGCCTGCTCCCTCGGACGTACAATCAGATATTACGTATGCACGGCCTAAACCGCAGAAACCAGCCTGGCTCCCCAAGCCTACCCCTTAAACCTCCCGAGTCTCTCTCTCTCTCTCTCTCTCTCTCTTTCCCTCGTCCTCCTTCTCCAGCGCCTTCGCAAGCGCGCACACCGCTCATCCCTCTTAACGTTTGGATTCGAAGGAAACGACCTGGCTTCTGAATGCGATCTCGATGGTTCCAGGCGGCTCGTTGGCCTTTTCAATCTCGCCGCCCGCTTCCGTCCCCCCTTTGCCAACTTCCTCCAGAGGCTACGCTATTAGCCTCGAAATTGCCGCCCGAAGATCTTAATCGTTGCGCCCAGGAGAGGAGCGATAAAGTCGAGCACCGTTCGCGTGCCGCGCCGCTCTAAACCGAGGCTCATAATGGACTCGCCGGAAGGCCGGAGCGCGGACTCGGTCCCGAGGTGTCCCTCTTCGAGGCAGCGTGGCGTGGCGGATGAAGATTCGGAGTTGCGCGGAGGAAATAATGTACGTTTCGTGAGAGCGAGTGTATTCGGTGGGATCGTCGGAGGATTGACGAGTGTCGCTTGGGAGCTGTTGCGCTCGAGGAACAATGCCAGTCTCGAGGATCGATGTTCAGGATAGCGATGTGATGGGAATTCCTATTGCGATTCGGTCCTTTATGCGATATCATCATTTTTTCACGCGCTCTTTGGCGTTTCGTTGGATTTTTCGCTGATTTCTGGGAAAATTCCGGTGAGTCACTGGCCGGTTATTTGCCGTCGTGCAACGCGCAAGTCATGCGTTCACGACCGATCGTTCGAGCGAGCAATGCGTCCGGTCGTGTGTCGACCTCGCACCCACCCGGTAATCGATGCAACGCATCCAGGCCAAGTACTTAAAAGACGACGTTTAACCGCCGTTGGAAACCGTTGCACCACCGGTACCGAACGATTTTATTGCTAATAGGAATCCAATGGACCTTGGCGCCCGGCGTAATTTCCTTCTCTTAACGACGACCGCCACTCTATTCCGCTCCATCGACGCGACCCGCGAATGGTCCCCCGGGACATGTCCTCGATGATCTCGAGCGACCTACTTTTCGGAATTGTAAGAAACGTCTGGCAAACGTCTGGTTCGCGAAGCTTCTTTGCCTTCAAAATTGACGAACGTTTAACAACGAAACTACCAACCGCTTTCCAGGTATATTTAAAAAGAAAAACGGATAAAAAGGATATACCAAAAGATTCATACGATACTCCACAAACCCTAATAAAATCACGGACAATCTCAGAAAGTCACATCTCAGTCTCACGATCAGCACGATCGATCTCACGATCAGAATCTATCGCGCGACCGTTCAACTCCCCGAAAAATCGACCCGTCGTTTCGACGGCTTCGGTAGTTCTGGTGTCAAGTGGCCCCAAATGGAACCGAGAGCCGGCTGGAGGGGGGCAAGGAATGACCGATCGCGGCGCGAAAGAAAGAAATCGGGCAGGGAGAGGGGCAAAAACGAATTTACGACTATCCGGTCGCTTTATCGACGCTCTCCTCCCCGTTCCCTCGAAACTGGTGCTGGGCAGAGCTACGATCGCGAGGAGGAGGCGCGCTCGGTCCGAGGTCCATCGCGAGGAGCGTCTCGAGGATGACGGATCGTCGCGGCCGCGCAAGGCGGACGGCCAGGATGTTCAAAATTCCAGGCGGCTCTCGCGGGGGACGGCGAAGGCCCCGCGCGATCGTGCTCGCGGAATTCGCGTGGTCGATCTCGCCGCGGCAAGGAAGAGGGCGCACGTCTCGTGGTAACGAGCAGCGCGTGGAACTTCCGGCCGCGCGGAGGTCGAGAGGAGGGCCAGTGGCGCGGGGGAGGTCGAAGGGGCGCGTTCACGACCTCGTTCCCTCTTCCTCCCCCGGCCTCTTTCGTCGGTGCCGGTCGTAAAAGGGGCACCGCGGCCAGGACGTCGGAGCCGCGTACGGTATCTCCACGAGTCGCATACGAATCGCTTCATTTCTTTCCTCCCTACGAGGCCCTACTGCATTTCTAATTCCGGGCCCGTGGCGGGCCAAGCCTCCTCGTAAAGGCGGAGAAAAATGCCGCGGAGTACGGCTCGTCATAGCGCGGAGCGATACGCTTATCTAAAATGCCGGCCGGACGCGGGTCACCATTGCGTTCCCCCGCTGAACTCGAGGCTCGTAAAGCGATACCTTACGATGCCGTGCGCGAGCCAATTTTTCGAGAGGGAATCGCGCTTCGATTGCCTATCGAGGTTTCCTGTTCGCGGAGGGGAAGTCGCGGAGTCGAAGTCCCTGCGGGAAGCGTCGAAGGCGGCCCGAGAAGAATACGGGATATCCGAGAGGTGTGGTAATGGAAATATGGGTGGACTCTGAGAGTACGGATGGTTGCTCGTTTTCATTTGGTCGCTCATCGCTGAATCGAGAGGCGAGCGAGATTTAAACCTCCGCTTCGCGGTTATATCGGGCGCAAAACCTCGAGCGTGTAATATCGAGGCGAGGAGCGTGATAATGCTAATTGTTATATTGTCGGTATACGGGAACGCGTGCGCGAGGTAACGATCTCGCGCGCGATCGAGGATCAAAGCGGGTTCGAGTGACTTTACGTATTTAACGCGGCGAAAGTAATATCCCTGCTGCCCATCGTTCGGCCATTTACGGACGGGTGCCTGTCCTTTGCCAGAAACGAACCTTCGGGATTCTTAGTGTCAAATTAAGACACGTTCCGTAATATGTAAATCGTCACGGTGACTATAAGCAATGCGAGCCAAGATCGTTAATCATGCTCGGACTCCACGGGTTCCTATTAACGTCCGGAGAAGCGAAGGACTCGATCGGTAATGGTCCTAGCCACGACGTAATTTATAGTTTCGCTCGAATTAGTCGGCGCATCACAGGGATTACGGGTAAATGGAGCGAGTAATTGCAAACTGTAACGATCACCTGCCATGCGAGCATTCGATTTCGAGGCAATAAAAATATACGCGACTCGATTCTTAGCAGCTAAATTCTTGGGAACCATAGCGAGGTTATAAATACGATCTTTCACAATGGAGATCTTAGATTCGCATTCCGAGGATTGCTCCCGCATTTTTGCACGCGATGTGCGACGGGTTATTAACGCGTTTAATAACGTTGCGGCTGACCCAACCTTTGCCTTGACTTCGTAAAGAGAAAAACGGGGAATGAAAGCACGAGATCGCATAATTTTAATCCTCTTTACATCGTCGTTTATGCGTCTCAAACGCAACGACGATGGATGACAACTTCTCGAGAAAAATATTCTCGACGATCAGACACTAAGGAAAGAGGCTACAACTAACTCGGTCCACGCGCGCGATATTCGCGAACCTTCGACAAAAAATATCGGAACGTAGAACCCTACCCGAGATAAGACCGCAAGAGGATAAACAGCGAGTCCCGCAGCGAGCAAACTCCGTCATCGATATCAATAACCGAGATGGACGATACTACCGGAACCTCGTCACGCCTCAAAAGCGGCGCCGATCCTCGTTCCTAACACGTTCGCTGCCGGGAAAATCGAGAACCTCTCGTATATATCCTACAGTTTTATGGCGGAATTTATAACGCTCCGAAAAAAAGCAAAATCTACCACATATCTCGAAGTCCGCCGCGGACGCGTTAATCGAGCTGTCCACTTCTCGAATCGACCCAATAACCTATCATTCATCATACGTGGATCACGTCTCCCCTCGATTCCAACTCGGACACTCTACACACACCCCATCTAACGTTCAACGAACAACTCAATCGGCGATACCACCCCAAACTCGTTATCCACATTTCCCTGAAAAAAAAACCCTCCCAAAACCGGAAGAGCCTCTCCCCTTTAATTTCCAAGAAACTCAGTAACTATAAAGCTCCTTCTTTTCCCAAAGAGAAAAAGAGTTAGTCCGGCATTATTGGGTTAAACGGGAGGAGCTCGATTCGGTGAAGGCGGTGGTGCAAATAATTTCGGTAGCGGCCAAGAAAATTGGGCCCGCTGGTCGTGCAGGGGCCCGGTGTTGGTGCCGGGGAACGGTATTGGTGTCGGTACGGTATGTACAGGGGGGGCCTAATGCCCGTGTGCCGGCGTGCTTTTGTCGTGGAAAGAACCGAAGAACCGAAGCGGCGCGACGACGCGAGGCGGTGGCTGGTGGTGGTGCGCCTGTTACACACGCGAACGAGGATCGCGTGCTTGGAGTCTGAAAACAGAAGCGACTCGGCGAGACTGACGGCGAGGCACGGTAAAAGGGCCCCGTCTCGAGGGGGAGGGGGAGGGGGCGAGCCGTGGGGACGGCGGTCGAGGGAGAGAACGGGGCACAGCTGGTGGGAGAGGAGGGAATCCGGGCGAAGGAAAGAAAGGATGCCCGGAGCTGCGCCTAATCAACATCTGTCTAGTTCCTCGACCTTCTCCCCAACCCTCGGTTACTCCACGTGGTGCTCGATGTAATCACCCCGAGACACGTGATGCCGTTCGAGTATCGATTAGCCGGGAGGCGCTCTGGGAAAGCGTTAAGGCGTTTTCGCGGTGCACTCTGCTATTGACCCATCACGGACGGTTGGATATGACTGTTACTGCCTGATTATGCGATCCGCACCGGCACGCGGGCGAGCGCAGTACCGTGTCTACGCTCTCTGTCTTTCTCTTTCGTCTTTCGTCGATTCTGCCCGCTGCTTCGAGTGCATTAGGTCTACGACTTTGCTTCCGCGGGTTTTTTTCCCCAGAAATCAGAGATTTTATCGTAGAAGACTGGTTATAGATTTATGATTGAAAGTATCGTTCATCGTTGGGCAGTACGAATCCTGCGGTGAAAAAACTGGTTCTCTGACGGCTAAAGCGGTCTAGAGGAAAATAGCGGAAGGAGAATTGTACACCTAATATATCAAGAGAAAACGGGTTTTTACAACGCGTATATACAGAATCATAACGCGGTTCTATCTGGATTATTATTACTCGGGTTACGTGGAGAATATCGTTGGAAATTCGGCATCGATCTCACCCAAGGCTCTTTCTTCGTACTCCTGAGAGCTCGAATACGATGCTCGAGGAATCCTTCGTCGCGTCGATATCAGATTCGTTTCTCTCGCGATCGCGGGAGGAAAGCGGAGAATCCGAGGAGCGTACGGTCTTGGCCCAGAAGCATCCGCCGGCACCGCGACATCCGCATATCGTGGCCAATTCCTCGGGCACGTTGGACGCTTTTAATTAATAAAAGCAAAGGCAAGCGGCCATTAGCTCCGCGGCGGGCGTTCGAGCGCCGGTGCGGCGGTATACCGAGCCGCGTTTACCCAATCGAGATTCCTCGAACCGATGTCGGAAGTCCCGGGATATCTTCGAATTCGCGGCCAGCCTCGCTCCGTCCGGAATCTCACGCGACGCCACGGGGGACCGAGTTTCTTCCTATTGTATAAATCCTCCCCCGAACGCCTTCCTGACGGACGTACGGGGAAATCGGAAGCCGTGGCTTCGTGCCGTCCCGGCGCGTCACTCGGAGCGTACCAAATCGAATGGAAGTTTCGACGATCCTGCGGGCGCGTTGGCCCGGCAAAACGGCGTGGATGCGTGTTTAAGGACAGAGCATGAACGGTTGCAATCCGACACCTGATAAATTCGATATCAACGGCCCGCCTGCGCCTGGGCCCGCATTTAGGTCGGAGGAAGGTCCGCCTCTCCCCTCTCTTTCTCTCTCTCTCTCTCTCTCTCTCTCTCAGATCTTACGCTCTCTCGCTCTCTCCCTCCCTCTTCCTCCTTCGTCCTCCCTCGCGCTCTCTCGCTCGCTCCTTCTCCGCATCGAGCACCCTCCTCATCCTCTCCTCTCTTCCGCACCATTTCTCCTCGTCCTTTCGCATAACGGCCCAAAGGTCCCCGTCTAGCTTTCGCAGGGAGGGCCGCGCGAGGGCAGGAGGGGGGGAGATCGATCGGGAGGAAGGCGCGGAGCGATCGCTCTTGCCGTCTTTATCTCACGTTGCAAAGCGCCGGGCTGGTTGCCTTTTTTACAGCCGGCCCCGGCCGCGAGGAGTGCGTTTGGCTGAAATTTCAGCACGGGCCCACCCTCCCTTTCGGCGGCCGAAGGTAGGGGAAAAAGAAGAGCGCGACGGCGACAATAACGGCAAAAGTGTGTGCGACCGTAGGATAGGGGGCTGGAGGGAGAGGGAGGGAGAAACTAGATGCCCCGCACTTTTACACCTACGCCCTCGATCGAGCCCTCTCCGAGGCGCGTCGCGCCCGAAAACCTTGTCCTCGAGAGCTGGTGTGGCGGATGGAGGCTCGGACTTCCACGCGGGAGATCCGAGTTCGAAGCCCGCCCGTCACCTCTGGCTTTTCCGTGCGATTCGTATACCGTAGCTCTGGTGGTTGGGAACTCACCTTAACACTATTCCTATCATAACCGGTCGAATGATTTCTTTGAAAAAGCGTAGAACTTTGAGGCACGATCGCTTCTGAGATTTTTCATGATTTTCTCGCAGCGTAGGGATCGATAAATTGATCTGTGGACATTTTTTCTTCGTCCTCCTTTTCTTTAAGGATATATCGAGTACATTTAAATCTGTCTGGAAAGTGGCTGGTGGGAAAAGTTGTTAAACGATAGGTCCTAGACCGAACGACTCCAGCAGTCCTCATCGAGAATTAATTTAACACTAAATCTACTAACCGCTTTCAAGAGAAAAAGGACCTATTCGCACTCCAGAATCATACAAAAATCTCTAAAAAGTTTTCTAAGAAATCGATCGATCGATCGTTCCGATCGCATCGGTAGATTCAGCGTTAAGGGATTCATAAGTTCGAGTCGCAAAGGGAGCAGTCGGCGTCGTCGATAAACCGCTCAACCCGGAGGAGGGCTCGCCGGATGCCGATTAAAGCGAATCGACCTCGGGCTCCTAAATCTGCGAATACCACGTCGGACGGCCGTTCCTGCGCGCGAAAAGATTCGATCCCGGGCCGCATTCCGTCCGCGTATTTCGGCCGGGCCTCATCGCTCCCCGCAAAGGCAGGAAAGAGGGACAGAATTTAGGGGACGCGTACGTTCGCTCGTCGATCCGCGCGCGGAGAGGGAGGGAGGCTGGGTGGTAAGCCGCATAAATAAGGATCGCAGGCGGCATTGTATATCACGGCGCGAGCCGCGAGGCCCTATCGGCAAACAATGTTTCATTCCCCCGTGGCATTTAGCCGGCGAGACGAGTATCAAGATCGGCCGTCCCGGTAAATAATCAGATACGGGACACCCGAAAATCCTCGTTGCCTTCGCAAAAGGCACCGATCGGCCGGATCGGTCGATGCTGGGAGGAGGCAGAGCCACCAGGAACGCGAGATACGAGAGGAGCGCGAGCCGCGCGCCGTCGAATCCGCGATCGTGCGCGTATAAAATAGAATCGCGCAGGGCTCTTCCTCGATGCCACGGGGGAACCAGGGATGGAGGGACGCGGGGGGAGGGGGGTTTCGATAAACTCGCGAACGAACGACCGGTAAGGGCCGGTGCGCGGGTGGTTGAGCGAACGCCAAATTTCGTACATCTTACAGCAGGGACCTCGTGAGATCTTCGTTAAGAAATGTATACGATCCTCGTCCTGAGCGATCGTATATACGTTTTTCGTATCCACCAAGGGTCCGTGGTATTGTCCGAAGATGTAATCTATCGGTTCCCCTTTCTCCTGTACTCGGAGCACTGCGCGCTGCTCCGCGAGACCAATTGCGATATCTAATTATAATACGCGAGCAAGTGGAGGATAGGAGAAACGAGAATTGTTACTTTACCACCGATGGTCGTCCAGAGTGATTCGAAGGTCTCGGTACCTTCCTTCTTACGCTAGATCTTTTCTATTAAAGTGCCTTTACCATACTACGATGTACTCCAGCTTACGCAGTGCTCTGTAAAACCAACTTCGACGTCTAAAGTAATTTATCAATTTTACAAACTCGAG
This sequence comes from Ampulex compressa, assembly GCA_038496175.1. Taxonomy (NCBI): domain Eukaryota; kingdom Metazoa; phylum Arthropoda; class Insecta; order Hymenoptera; family Ampulicidae; genus Ampulex; species Ampulex compressa. Next base: position 109,870 of record JBCFXI010000100.1, on the reverse strand, counting down.
GGAGAAAAAACCTTTGTACTCTCTTTCTCGATGAAATACAAAGAGCAACATTCGAGGCTCTCTTTAAAATCCGCTATACGAGCTCCGAGGGAATTGGCATGTTTGTCGAGGCCAAAAATCGCGCTTTCACGCCGCTCCCTCGTCTCGTGCGCTCGCGACGGAGCGAGGTCGGGTGTTAACACGAGGGTACACGCGTATCGCACGATCCCCGCTTAGTAGACGTTTCACTGCACGGGAATCGAAGGAGTCGGCGTTCGCGTCGATTTACTTTCGTCGAGGCGGGACACATGGGCGAGGCGCGTAGGGGCGAGGGCGAGGGAGGAGGAGGGGGAAGAGGGTATCCTCTCGAAGCCGCGACCGAGGTTTATCCGCTCCATACCATCTCCGCGGCTCGGTAAAGCAAATAAGAGGGCTCTCGCGGGTCTCACGGAGTTAACCTAAACCACTAACCCCATCGGCCGTGGAAAGGGGACATATTACCCGGGAGAAGGAAAGTGGAGAGAAAAAAAGGCGAGAGTCCGACAATAAACGCGCGTGGGCGAGGATCGACGAATTTCACAGTAATCCCCGACTCTTTATCCCGCGGACGCCAATTTAAATTCTTTTAACGCGCTGCGCGCACCTCCTGCCTCGCCCCTTACCAAGGGCCCTGCAGCCGGAGGACCCGAGGTGTATTCACCGCGACAAAGCAATTTCGTACGACTGAGATTCTCGCGTCAAAGGGACACTAAAAAACCCAAAATCCAAGCTTCGTCCTCTCGCAAACCTTCCTCGCTCCACCAACCGCTCCTCACGACGGACAACCAGCGGAGACTATTTATTCCTCGAATCTCAACGATCCCAACGAGATGGTACATGCATCCTCCAAGAAATCTCTCCCATCATCTCTAGAGTATTTTCCATAAGATACGTAATCGGGGGATGGAACGCGTTGAAAGTTCTTTCAAGCCGAACTCCAAACCACCGTAGTATCCACGGCGGAGCAGTTGGTCGCTACGAATAAAAGGAAGGACTCCGACCGAACACAAGGACGGTCCAAGTCCTCGCAAGGCTGAGGCCACAGGTTCCTCCGCAAGGCTCTCTCCGAGCCTTGGCCACGGTGACCCACCGACCTGCTCTCTCATCACGGAGGACGCCCCATCGATCTCCTCGTCGAGGTCGGACCTGCCGCGTCGGCCCATTCCCTCGTGACAATATTAAATAAATAGAGCCGGCCGGAGGCGCGAGGAGCGGGAGGAGAGTGCGGCGGCACGACCGCTTGAGAAATGACAACACGATTGGCGACACCTCCCTCGCGCCTCCCGCGGCCTCACCAGGCTTATTACGAGCCGTAGGAAAGCCGTTCCCCCGGCGAGGCAGGCCACTTACCGGGATTGTTTAGCGGCGTTTACGCGTCGATCGCGCTGACAGGGGGGTCGTTCTCCCTGGTACCGTATTATGCACAGCCCCTCGAGCCCCCGCCCCCGAGCTGCGTGCCGCCTCCTCGCCCTCCTCCCAGCCCCACGGAACAGAAACACACCGACGTGCCATCCTTCCTCCCTCGCCGCCTGGAACTCGGCCTCCTCGCCTATGGGAACGGCCAGAGCGCGATAGCCGCTATTCCGCGACACCCGGATGCGGACGGCCCTCGATCTTTCCCGCGATAGGAATCTGCGATACAACGCCGAGCCCTTGCGAGGAGATGCGATACCGCGCGCGCCTTAAACGGCGCTCCTTCTTACTCGCACCGAAATTTTTAGGCCCCGCATGCGCGAGGAGGTGTTTCGTAGAAGGGAGAGGCGCGAAGGTGAGTGCGAAGGAGTGAGTGTTCGGGAGGTTGGTAAGAGGGTGGAGGAGTGGATTTCGTTTGAATCTTTGCTCGTGGAATTTGTGTTTTTATTTGGAGCCTTGGGGGGAATCGAGCCACGCGCCAAATGGCAAACCAGAGCTTCCGTGTACGGTTTAATACATCGAGTTGGGAGTATCGATGGACGCTTTCATTTATTTTTGTATAATCGCGAGTGCCCCTAGGGCCTTCGTCGTTGTGCTTCAATTTCTCGAGAAAAATTCAGAGTACAGGGATACGATACGCGAATTAGTTTCCCCTTACCGAATGGTTTCGTAACGCGCGAGAACCGCGGGCATAATGCCACGTGATTCGAGGAGATACGCGTACACCGGGTCGCGTAACCCGGCACTGTATCGGCGTGTGAATATAGGTACCCGCAGTCTCGACCTAGTCCGATTTCCGTCTCGTATCGGCGCGCTGTTGCCCAAGGGAGGTGAATTTTCTGGAGCGATCGTTAGATCGGCGATTCGAGGAGGACGTTTACGACACGGACGTATTTCCACGTCGAGTTTACACCGGGAGATCTTTCTTATTATGAGCATTATTACGAGCGAAAGATAGTCGCGCGATAATAAAGTTACCCCGGGCTCGCTCGGTATGGGCGGCGAGAGGTATCGAAAGCCGCGAGATTAGATCGTGGTTCGATCGTTTTTCTAATCCGATTAGCCGCAATCTTCCTGCTCCGTTTTAGATATTATTGGTGTACAACGATCTCGTGGGACTGGATCGGATTAAAGGAGAACGGTAGTAGGTGTTATCCTTTTATGAAAGGAGATCGGATCAGCGCCGGCCTTAAGCTTTCCCTCTCTCGATCTATCGCCAGCATCGACAGCTCTCGCTACGATAATAAATATCGCATCGAATTCTCGAAAAGGATCGCGAGAATCGACGATGCCCCCCTGGGGTGCGTCGAGCACTCGCCTTCTTACGAAGCGAACCGGCGGCCGTACTTTTCGTCCGAAATTTCCAGAAGAGCTTCCAGAAGGGGGATAGAAGGAGGGAGGAAGGACGGCTCGGGGATCGGTTGAGAGACCCTGGAGCTTCGAGGAGGGCATCCATAGAGAGCCGCGAGGGACGAGAGAGAGAAGAGGAGGCAGGCAGAAAAAGAGAGGATTGGAGGAAGAGAAGGTGGGCCTACGCAGCCTCCTGCGAAGTAATATGCTCTCGCCGCATGAGGTCCTCCCTCCTTCCTGGGTTCACTCACCCTCCTCGGACCCCTCGGAACCCTTTTCAGGCTCGGCCTGGCACGTCCCTCCGCTGCGCCAGGCTCCAGTCCACAGTTGATCAATGTTTTAATTGCCGTTAATGATTCGGAGATATCTCTCACGCGTCTGAGAGCGGAGGAAGAGCGCCGGGGGAGGGGGGAGAAGGAGGAAAGGGGGAGACGCGCGTCGTTTAGGTGTCCACGAATACACCTCGGGTAAAACGCCGCGCCTCTGGGTCCTTGACTCTTTCCATCTGCACGACCCATTGTACGACACTTTTCCCGGAGCGCCACGTGCCTCACCCATCGCGCCTCCTCCTCGCAGGTACCTCGCAGGATCCTCATAGGTGTCCGCGTAAAGCCAGGAAAACCCTCTCTCTCTCTCTCTCTCTCTCTCTCGCGTAAGAGCGGCTGCTCGTCGCTCGAATTCTGCTAATGTTCCATCGATCGTCCCGGAGGCGATTTATTTCCCGGAGTCATGGAGAACGACGCGCTCGTTAGATTCGGTCCCGCGATTAAGGCCCTTGCGCAATCTTCCGCGATCGATATCCCCCGATCGGTCGATCGCGATGCGAAAATCGCCTGGAATCCAAGCAGGCAACGCAGAGGTCGAACCTGGGCTCCACGGGGTTACGAGAATCGTAGATTCGCGTGTGCACAATATATGTATACGTATATACGTATACATATACATATACACATTTATATATATATATATATATGTAAACGGGGAAACTTTCCGTTTAGCACGAATCTATTAGCATGATTGATTTCAGAACAAAACTGACGGACCTGAAAAACGACCTTCGTATTTTTAGTAATGCACGTAGTTTATTCTGTACAATTTCATCCGCCAGGTAAAGGATAGCCAACGGTGGCGACAGAATGCACAAGGGAATACAATTTGATTTCAAGGAGTAATTAAGCCAGGTTACGCACAAATCCATATAATACGTTTGTACCTATATATATATCTATATTAAGATTTATATATATATGTATGTATGTATAGTACATATGTATATATAAATATACGTATACACACACATCCATGGGTGGTACGCACACGCGCCTTGGCGCGGGCGCAGCGAGGGGTGGGCGGGCGGGAGGGAGAGGAGAGAGGGAGCGGTTACCTCTCTCGATTTAGCCGCGCGCGGCGGGAGGTTGAAAGCGGAGGGCGAGAGTTGCGCGGGCGGTGGGGTTCGCCAGGGGAAGGAGGAGGTGTATGAAATAGTAACTGTCAGCGTGTAGGCCAAAGTTGATGGCACATTGTCGTATTAAGCCGGGGGTAATTTGTCTGGCCTTCTTTCAACCACCCACACCCGGGAACGGGCGGCCGTTCGACGACCTCTCCTGGCCTTCGATTCGACAACGGCGCGCCTTCTCCACCTCCCGGCCGCGGCAGATGGAGCGAGAAAGGGAAAAATAAGAGAGGAAGAGATTCCATATCCCGACGACATATCCAGGAGGTGGACCTTTACGCCAGGACCGGCCCTATAATCGAGCCGGGAGGGTGACGGAGGCCCGATAACGTCGCATATAAATTCACGAGGAAGCGCCACTACGTCGCGTCCATATCTCCCGGAGGAGTCCTGGATCCTGAGTGGGCCCTCGCGAAAATGAGTTTACTCCGGGCGTTTACTCCTTTTTTCGGCGCAACCAGCCTCCCGCGAGAATCTCGGTAGTTTCGCCCGTTTATGCATCGCGATCGGTGCTTTTGAGCCCTCGCGGCAACTCCTTCGCGGCCGATGGCGCCGATCCTCCTTCGCGAGCTTCCTGTCGCCCCGCTAAAAGGCACCCCGCGACATCGATGCACCGTTCGATCCGCTTCGCGAACCCCACTCTCACCCGGAAGACTTGGGATGCGCTTCCTTCTATCTCAATTCGTTCTTTCGGAATCAAGCTCCGCGCGTATAACGTTGAGTATGTTCGACGGGAGCGGGAGTCTCGTCTCGACTCGAAAGACAAAGAGGGATCCCGCAAAAGGACGAGGAAACGCACATTGGTCACGAGTACCTTTACAATTTCCTACATATCCCAGGGTACTCGTTACTCCCCTCGTCTTTGGCGAAGCGCGCGAACTTCGATTGGCCGCACAAGGCTTAAATTCCCTTCGCGATCATCCGCTATCGCGATGTATCCTCAACCGCTCGGTTAAACCCGCGTAAAGCTCGTAGACACGTTCGCGCGGTACCACCGTCGACAAGTGCGCGCGGCTAATTTTTATGCCGCTCTCGCTTTACCTCGCGCTCGTTGTTTCGCCCCTCCGCCCCTCGAGGTTTCCGCGTTCGCCGACCAATGTCGCCCGGCCGTGTGCGAGCGGGACAAAGCGGGAGGAGGCCCGCGCGCGGGAGAGAGACCGAGGGACCGATCCGTCGCATTGAGTTGTAGAACATTCCCGGTCGCGTGCGTGCCTTTACACGGTCCGACTATAAAGGATCCGTGAATACGAATGGCCGGCGCGTCAGGAGGGTAGAGTGCCAAAACGGGCGCGCACGCACGGACACGCTTACACCTGCTCGCCCCTGGCCTCCGCGCGGTGTTACGGTGTAGTAGAACGGTAATAATAATTTGGCCGGCGACGGGCGGCCGCATTTGATGTTCGAGGATCGCCCGCTGGGTGAATCGCGCGACAATGTCGTCCCCGCGGGACCTCCTAGCACGCAACCCTGGGTAATCGATCATTACTCCCAGGGGCTATTAAAAAGCGGCCGTGTCTTCGCCGGCCCGGAACCCACGGTCGCCGATTTCGGCGCGGCCGCCGTTAATTAATTCGGCGGGCCGCGAGGGCGCCGCTCCCTTCGGCCCTTTTTGCGGAACCATATCGCTACCGCGAGTCGCGCGATAAATAATTCCTGCGCTTTCCTCTCGCCCACTTGCCATTCGAGCGGGACGCGCCGTGGGGAATTTCGATACGAGCGGCATTGTCTCGACTGCGAATAAGCGTCCTCCTGGTGCAAACCTAGCGTAGCGAGTAAGGAGCGAGATGATCGGAACGAATCGTTTGAACCACCTGTCGATGATTCACGAAGGTTCGCCGATAATGGTTCTATACGGGCTGTTGAGAGTATTATTCGATATTTATGGGGTTGTGTATAGACATGGATGTGCCGAGTGAAAGAGCTTTGGCGAATATAAATAAAAAAGTCGAGCCTTTTAGAGCAGATATCGTCGTGCGCTACGTTTGTATACCATGTATATTTAGAGTACCGAGACGTTATTACGTGCTCGGTCCGAGTCTATCGGAGAAACTCTCGGAAAATACGTCTTTTAATCTCGTAGACGCAAAAAGTCCGCGTGGACTGGCCTAGCTCCGCGGATCGTCGAGCAACGACTCGAAGCGCCGAGCTACTTCCGCGGTCTTTCCGCAACTTCTCGAGTCGAGAACCAGGCCCGCTGCAGGTCACGTACACCGTGGTTTATGGCAAAGAAACCGCGCTTAAATCTCGGTTTCTACTTGCCTCGAACGGCGCTCAAATTCGAGCGGTCTTCCCGATCGTTTATCCACCGAGCTTTTTAGCGCAATTCGTTCGTGACTTCTCGAATTACAAGCGATCCGCTGCACGCGGGTTGAGCCTCGCGGAGGAAGGAGGTACGAGCCAAACCCCGATCTTTCCTCCAAGCGACGATGAGCCTGGCCACCGAATTAATTCCGTCCCTATCCAAATTCCATTCCTTCGAGCGTAGAACGTTAACCTGGAAACGCTCGTTCCTGCCAAGGGACGTCTCTCCGTGACGACCGGTCGTCGATTCCCCCCGGATCGATATCCGTCCCGGAGAATCCGGGCTGGCACCCTGGCGTTTCTTAAAATTCCGCGCTCCTTGAGTTACTCGTCCGGCTGGTTCCTTAATGAACCAGGAAAACACGGCGGGCGCGTCACTTCGGTCAAAAATCGAATAAAGATAATCACGGCCATAACTCGGCCCGGCGACGCCGGTTGCCTAACTTTAAGCGGGCCCAAGGATCGTCTCCACCTCTCATTATATTTTATCATCGTCGATATCTGTCAGGGGCGTCGTTAACGATGAGTTTCGACGTCGTAAAGGAGGAAAGTTCGCGTACGTCTTGGCCCGGGCCGAGAGGAGGAAAAGATCGGACCACCTAGATTCGCGTTGGTGGATAAGTATGGGATAAATCGTAATTAAAAGGCAGCGAAAAGCACACGAGTCACAACGAGGCGGAAAGCGGAGCTTCGAACTTACGCAAAGGAGGCTCGAGTTCGAGTCCCTGTCCCCGCGCCGCGGGGACCAGCGATGCGGAACCCCTGGTAAACGACAGGTGCCGGTCTAAATACTCCTAGCTATCGGAGTCGAAAAGTTAAATAAATAAATCCGACTCGGCGATCGAACCGCGCCACGGTGAATATTCCGCTCTACAAAGCGGCCGATGACCTTTGCGTCTAAGACGTGGCTACTCCTAACTATCTTCTCGCTCGATATCCTGCAAACGATGCTCGTCGTCTTAGTCGATTCGAAAAACAGCTATTCTCTGAGACCGCGAACATAGAGTGTCGTTGACCTTTAGGCTTCCCTACAAAACGCGGATTCGATACACGCATCGAGATCTCGTTTGGGGCGAGACACGAAAATTCGGGCCTCGACAACAACGATCGCGATCGCTCGGCGTAAGGAGCATTCCAGGGTTCTCCGTGGAATATTCCCAAGGCTCGCGGAACTTGCTAGACGGGGCGAGCCTGCCGAGGTAGGGGGAGAAAAACGCGCACGCACGTCTACGCGCTCTGACCTGCCTCGTGCATCGCTTACGCACGTGCGTGTATATGCAAACGCGCCGCATGGGGCGACGAGACGGCCGACAGAGTACACGAGGTAGGAGGAAGAAAAAGAGCGAGGACGAGGGAGGAGACTGAGAGTGCGGCGGGGTTGGAGAGGGGCCGTGAAAGGGGGGGGGGGGGGAAGGGGCGCGGAGAAAGGTGTAGGTACTTCTGATTCTAATTACCTCGAGTTACGAGCGGACAACCGGCTGATCCACCGGGGTCCATGGGGGTTTTCTTGCCACGATCGCGCACGCCGTAACTCTGCTCTCTATAGCTTATAGACCACGTACCGGCGTAATGGCCCGCTTGAGCGATACGGTACGGTTACGATACGGTTACGGGGTGAGCGAAGCGGGATGAGGGCCCCTCGAGGCCGCGACACGGGAATACTTCTGTAAGCGCGTTCTTTAGCCTCCAAACGCCCGAGCGTATCTCCTCTCACTCCTGATGAGGCATTCGGGTCCAAGGATCGAGTCCCAATAGCAGGATTCTGGGTTGATCGGTATTCGTAGAACGTGCTGAAACTTCGCGACGATATAGGAGAGCGCCGGTACGTAAAAGGACGCGGCCTGATCCGGATAGGAGTTCGAAGTTAAAGTATCCGAACCCTCGCTTAGATCCAGCTGGTCGTATAGTCCACGGCAAGGACAACGAAGTGGCGAAACGCGGTAGTCTGCCCAAAAAGCTTATTTTGTCCGACGCGTAGGATATTTATCACGCCTCGCTTTTTCCCTCGGTGTTTCATTTCGCGACAAAGGAGTTAATACTCACGAACGAGTTTCCTTAATCAGTTCCATTTGCCTCGCGCACGTTTTTTTTACCCTCGGCTTAATTAAATTTATACCCGGATTTAATTGGCCGTCCTGAAAATATCCGCGCGAGTAGGGGCTTAAAATTTTATACGCCGGCCTACCAATCAAGAAACGATTGTTTCCGGAGTTTCTTTTTCGCGGTCCTCGTAATCGTCGTGGGACGCTAGGAGGGATATGTTTCGCGTCAACGTTATTTTATACCTCGTTAAATCAACCGAGATCCCGCGCAACCGGTTTATTATAATTTAAATCGCCGACTATAAAATCAATACCTCGTTAGGACACTTCGGACGGTAAGTCGTTTACCTAGAAAGGCATACTCGTTTTCTCAATGTAGCGGCCCGGGGGCCGGCTTCTTCTGGAATTTTCGATTTTTCGAGGATAAACGCGCCGGGTAGACAATAATGTCTCCCGCCCTTGTAGCACCATAATGAGTAATTTCGACGACAATACCGATCGTTCCGAGGAGCCTCCGATGTTCGACGGCTCCTCCATTCCGCCTCCTTCGCCCTGCGCCTCTCTCCATTCATTCTCCCCGCGAGGCGCATCCCTCTCTTCGTCCTCCGGAATCGAGAGCGAGCGAACTCGCAAACCGTGACCCATTACATTTCGGCAGCAAGCTAATGAGAAGGCGTGGGCCAAAAGAGGAGCAAGAAGAGTATGACAACGAAGGCGGAAGGGGGAGGGGGTTGCGAGCGAGCGAGGCTCCTCCGATCCGCCACGGGGTTTACGACTCCTGTGTTCCTGGTAAACCGGAAGTTGGCAACCATCGCGAGGGGAGGAGAACCGAGAAGTGCTTAAAGCAACGCACCGCCTATCGCGCCACACCGAATTCGGAAATTGCTTCGAAGCGTCGAGTAATGGCGCGCTCGAAGGATTCCTGGAAGCGGCCGGCGAGATTTCCTTATCCGACCGCCGCTCGATCTAAAACGCCGCTCTCCTTTTCGCGCAGGAAACGAAGGGGCTCGCGCGCCTTTAATTTCGCAACGTTCCCAAGGTCGATGCCGCGGCATCGCGCGCCGAATATCTCGATCGAGCTCGCCTACCGTGTCCCTCGCCTACGGGCGCGAACAATGCCGGTAACCTCTGGAGACTCTTCGCGTGCCGAGGGAAATGGCGAATTCCCTTCGCCGCCAGTCCTCGAGGTGACTCGAAGGAATGCCAAGCTCGCAACGGTAGGCCAATCATCGAGGGGAACACGTTCTCGAAACGAATACGAAGGCTATTCCCCGCGTCCGTTTAAATCCCACCTATGCCCATCGAGTATAATGGCGTGCGATGCGCGATACGTCTCGCGGGGCTTAGCCACGCGAATTTCCGATCGAGCGGTGTCGTCGTATAAATTTCCACGGCTTCTCGCAATCGCTTATCATCGCCTTCCTGTGTGGTCGATCGTAGAAGGGGACGATAACGGTGTATCGAGCGTAGCGGAACATCGTCGCGGACGTTTTAATTCACGCGGAAGGGCCGCGACGTCGGGAGCTCGGCGTAACTTCGCGGGTCCCGGCCGTGAAAGGCACTCGAGGGTAGAGCTGGCCCCTTCCCCGGCGCGCTCGCTATCTCAAACTCGAATGGTATTAAATCGTTACACCGGCCAGTAGTACGACAAGTGCATGCCGTCGTTATCACGTCCGCGTAATATCAATATAATCGATGCGCCAATAAAGTGGTATTGCGGTGGCAGCGATACAAGCCCCCATCGCGCCGCCGTGGAAGCGGTCGGCACCTTTGGACCTCTTCTCCTCCCGGCCGGCGTAATTTGTCCCACGGCACTCTAATTGAAAGCCGCGCTCGGTATCTCGCCCGTGAACTTCATCCGCGGCGTCCCGATCGAGCCGTCCCTCTCAAACTTCTAGACAGGCCGCTCGAGGTGAACGCTTTATCGACCAGCCCCACCTTTGCGCGCGCCACCGCGAACTCGCTAAGATCCTCCAGGTGTGCTTTTTATCGCCCGACGAACGTTTATCGGTATTAATGCCCCTGGAAACGGACGTGCCGTGGCCATTGGAAATGTTTATTCCTCCCGAGATAGCCCTGGAGATAAGGGAAGTATATCCCAACGTTCCGCGAGGCACGTCTCGCGGATCGAATTAAAGTTTCCACTGCCAGCGACGGATATATCCGGCTTCGCGAAAGGAGCATCGTTGGCTAGCGTCGGTTATAATCGACATCCATGAATGGATTATGTTAGTCGTTAACTTGTACGATGCGTTCTAACAAAACTATGGTCCAGTCACTATTGGAGCGCTGACGCAAGGAACCGTTGTAGCGAAAGGGTTAAAAATAGGAAAGACTGCGAACGACGCATTGAGAGAGGAAGGAATCGTAGGAGTGAATCGTTTCTGAGTATTCCTTCCCACGGCGAGGGAGGATCAACGTCATTGGGAAGGCGGAAATTTACATTGTCCCCGGTGGATCGTCGGGAATGGAAGGAGAGAAAAAAATGCTCGAGGATAGGCGAACGAGGGGAGGCGCAAAAGAGGTCACGAATCTATTATCGTGAGGGCCCGTAACGAAGGAGAGCCGAGGTGGAGGAAAACGAAAAGCACGACGAGGATGACGGTGCGATCGCGAGGACACGGGAGAGGCGTTTCGGTTTCCACGGGGGGTAAAACGCGTTATAACGCGGTTATGCCACGACCTCGATCCATTACGCCATCGCTCCTCGGTGCTTCGTGCTAGGATTAGCCGCTGCGCGATGAAAAGCTCCCATCCAAGTCGCCTCCGCGAAGTTGCTTTTATTTCAAACCACTATGGATCCGCGTTACTTCCAGGTCACGCGCTAATATATAGACGTTTTACCAAATAATTGTACTCCTTCGCAAGATGACGTTTGATGTCGAGCAAAATGACGATCCTAGACCTAAGAATTTTTTCTTCTGAACGATAGATGAAGTTACAAATTTACGTTGGAAGGAAAAAATTCGAAATCGCTTTCAATCCCCGGAATTCGATCGATCGATGACATAACCGTCCTTCGAGTTTTCACCTCGAAGTATCCTCGCCGGATAATTTAGATCTAAATTACACGCGAGCCAATTTTAATTCGAGTGTCGGGACGGCAGGGGCGATTTGCGACGACGTTGCGCGTCACTCGGCTTAATCTCGCCTCGATGACGCTGCAAAAATCCCAGCCGCTAATCCAGAATTCTATTTCGACTCGAACGTGACGACCCATAGCGGTTCCGGGTGCCAATAGCGCGACTCCCAAAATACGCAGACCAACAAACCTGGATCCACGAGGCAAGTAAGAACTCATCGAAAACACGTTTCGTGTTTGAAATTTTCTTATACCTCCTCCTCGCATCTCTTCTCCCCAAGATTTCCTCCCACCGACTCGAACCTTTTCCCTCGAGATCCAGATACTAAAGCATCCGATTCTCAAGGAGATAAAGATTCTCCACGAGGAGTCGAAGGTCCATGGTGGCGCGAATGGAGCGAAGGAGAGAGAGAGAGAGGGGCCCCAGGAGTATAATGGCCGTGACATTACGATCGGGATTACGCGTGCCGAAAAGTAGTTCTCGTTTCAATGCCAGGACATCGTCAGCCAACGGTCCATGTGTGCGCAGGCCGGCTCTCCGTTGCCCTCGCCTTCGCCTCTTCCCTACGCAACGCGCACGTACGGGGACGAAACTTTATCCGCCTCCGGTTGGCCGAGAGCGGTGCCTCTCTCCGGCAGCAGGCTTCCTACCACTGCGAAACTATTGGCTATCTCTTGTTGTGTATCTGCCATATTGTTAAGTTAATTGAAAGGGGTGATAAAATCGCAATGTTTTTGACATTAAGCGAGCTGCGAGCCGTGGGGTGCGAGGGAGACGAGAGCAGCGGAGTGGCTGGCGGGAAAGGAGATAGAGGTGCACACCTGTAAGTGCACGTATGCCCGCGTGTCGATAGCCGTAGGCGAACCTGGCCGAGCCTCGGGAACCTACGGTGGCGTTCCGAGTACAACCTCGGATTTCCACGTGGGCCCACGTGGAAGACCGAGGTTCGCATGATCTTGGGATGTTTCAGCGCAATCGCGATCGCTTGGAATTCCTCTTCAATCCCAACCCTCGAATTCGATAATCTTGATTTCACGCTCGCGCTTATAATGGCAGACGCGTGCTTTCTGTCGTATTATGATACGTTCATAATAACGCACGTAATCGTGTCCTATTAATTACCGGTGGCTAAGAGTTTTCGGTATATCATTCGTTAACTTGTGTCGTAAATAGTGAATAGGCGTAAAGGAATTCCATTGTGTTGAGATGAAAACCGGCAAAGAGGATTGTAAGAACGAAGAGACCTCGTAGAAAGACTCGGATGAATCCCGATGACGTCGAAAATCGGAAGGAAGAGGTGGAACGGGGGATGCCTGAATGTTTCGTCACCGAGGAGCTACTCAATCCTGAATGAACAACGAGGACACGCGTAGTGGGCATCTTTGAAAGTGAAATCAACCGCGGTGGGGGGTTTGCAGCAGCGAGAGTGAGCGATTCTCTCGCAAACGAGAAAGCCACGACATCCTCGCATTGTTATTCCAGTCTTGACCCGGAATTTTTCCCGCTGGCTACTCGGATAAACGCCTCCTTGCGTGCCGCTTTTCCTCTCGCAATGCATTTCCTCCCACCGGAGAGGAAATCCTCGACGGACAGACCGGAGAAGCATGAAATTTGCTGAAAGTGAAATCACGTTTGACGAGAGTTTGCACGAGTAAAAACCAACGATTTCGACGAGAAAGCGGCGGCACACTTGCTTTTTACAGTTTACCCACAAAACTGCGACCAAAAGACCCGGACTTCCACAAAGAACACCAAGCTTTGTATCCTATCCATTGTCTCTGGATCTTCCATGGAATATCACTTCTCTCCTGACAACCTTAAAATATCGCGTTTACGCACAAATATCTCGTATTCACAGTTACAACAAGCCAACAGACAACGATACGCGCCACTTCTTTCCACGTTAGATTCCTTTCAAACCTTTGTACGATTCCTGACATTATTGGAATACACTGAGAGTTAGCCAAGCCCCCAAAGAGACTAGCTCGGCCTGGAGTCATCCACGATGCGGAGTCAGGCGAAAAACCTCCCAACGACGGTGGTTTTTTCCTTCTTCGGACGAATAGGATCGCGAAGGGTCGAGAAAAAATCGTGGAATTCGCGATGGTCGGTGCCGTCGGCCTCGTTACCCCGAGCCGAAGAGCGTCTCGCGTTACGACGGCCCAGGATCGGGGCCCAGGTAGGTGACGGCGATCCCGTCGGGGCCGCAAACGTATCTCAAACGTCGGGACGACTCGGGGCCCCTCAAGGAGCCACCGTGCATGCCTAAAGAGGAACGAACCCCGAGTAACGAGAGACATCGCCCGGCATGGATGAAACGAGATACCGCTAAACTTTCCTCGCTTCGCGCCGACTGGGGGCCACGCTGAAATAAATTACGATCTACTTGCGGTACTACGAGCCTCCAGATCCGTCAACGCGATTGCGCCGCCCTAGGCGAGCGAGCTTTCTTTCGGCCCGTAATGCAATTCTCACGGGGCCGGGCTTCATAAATTTCGCGGACGTGTTCATCCGTCCCCTGGACAGGCTTCCCCGGAAATTATTCTTGGGGGAGGAGACGATGGTTTTTGCGAGTAAAATTATTCGATTATCTTTACTCCTTAATTCGTACCTAATTTTTATGGCAATCAAATAGAATTTGTGTATATCGAGTTTATTTTATTTCGATTGCATCGATAGGATCCCTAAGTGGATTGTACGAGATTTTCCGGGATGTCTTTACGGTACATGGATCATCGTATCGACGTATCGATATCTCATCTCTCTTCTCCCTCCTCTCACGATATACGCGGTGTCCGAAGTATGATCGAAAGCTGGCCGGCAATTCCAACGTTAGAATATAATTGAACCGCGGAGTAAATAGGAAGTAGAATAAGAGTCGCTCCTCGGGGATAATGGTTGGGGATAAATAAGAGCCTGGCAGCGTAAGTGAATGAGCGCAAAGTGGGAGGGTAACGGATATCGGTGGGCAGAGGAGCCGTGGTAATGAGGAATAGAATGGAAGGAGGATTCCAAAGGCACAATACGCAGAAACGGAGATGCCGTTGTGGGTGGAAATACGTGCCGGTGTGGAAATCCTGGGTGGTATACGCGAGTTCTCGTAGATAAGGAACGGCAAAGAGTATTTTATGGAGCAGATAAGGGAGATGTAGTATCCGACATCGAGCGAGGGACGAGAAATAGAGAGGAAGAGAGAGAGAGAGAGAGAGAGAGAGAGAGAGAGAGAGAGAAGCAAGGACGCGGTCAAATTTACAAGCGAGATAGGGAAAAGTGTCCTCGGTTAGGTTGGGAGAGAAAAGGAGGAAGGACGTCGATCCGTCGTCGGTGAAACGCAACGAGAATCGAAAAGGCAGATCGGCCGGTGTCACGCGCCTCGCGGCCTTTATTTATGTATTTACGACGCTCAGGATTTACCACCGTTCCGCGTGCGTCCGGGCACGAGGTTCCGGGGGAGCCCCGGGTACCGCTCTCTCGGACACAGATAATTATCTGAGGGACCTATAGCGTGCTTTATGCTGGAATGCGTTTCTTGTACGGTCCAACACAGCCGATGCTCGCACGAGCCCCTTTCTGCTACCATCTACGCTGATGCTATTATTCCCCTGCCGCGCTGTTTGTACGACTATTTACTGCGTTTGCATGTGAAAGCCGCGCTGGCTTCTCGGTACGGGAGGACGTACGTATATCTATGAGCGCCGGCCGTATGGCCGCGGGAGCACCGCGAGACACGGGGAATATCTAAATGCACCGGCTAGCGTAATAACGCGAAATCCCACGGTTGCGTGCATATACTCATATGACTCGCGTATAAAGACCGCGAGCCCCGGTTAATGTCCAGGCGACGACGTCCCGGAACGCGGCCGAAAGCTCGCCGATCGCAGGGCTGGTGAGAAATCGTGGAAACTACTTCATCGAATTCATCGAATTCGAGACGAAACTTGATTTTGGTATACCTGCAGTCTGGTGCGGATGAAAATATCCTGAGCATTCCTGGAGCCTTCGACGAGGCCTTATCGCGATGCAATCTACGGGTATTTCTGGATTTCATCGCTCTTTCCGCGTCGGCCTGAAGGGCGTCACGAATCGCGAGGCGTCAATAGGAGGAACGTTTCGACGGGACGTTGAGAGCTGCGATAATTTCAGCGAGTCCCTGTTTCCACGAGGTTCTACAAGGAGATACGCGAATAGGCCTGACGCGGAGGCTCCGTGATCCCGCGGCAGATTCTTGAATTATTGCGCACCGACTTAGGTAGAATATCTCCTCCATCATCCCTCGTAGGAACGTTAAGGACGAACCCAGACTCGGAGGCGCTCTGACGGACGGACGCAGTTAATAATTCGTCCCGGGCTCGTGTAACCGAGTGGTTCGTGCCCGGAAATCCAAGAAGCGAACGCTGCAAAGGTGGAAAGAAAGAAGGAAAGAAAGAAAGAAAGAGCGGCGATCGTATCTCTCGAAGAAACGTTAACGGTATTTCTTGGCTCCTCCGGGGCAAACTCGACGAATCCGGAAAGTCAAAGACTCGAGGAGCGTCGATTTTCGATCGCGCGGATACACGAGTTACCTCTCTATCGACGAAATCTATTTTTCCAAAGACTTTCTCGAATCGAGCATTTCTATCGACGAAGAATAATACCCGTGTCGCTATTCTGCGGTATAATCGCAAATATAAGTACGCGAGTAATAAAAGAACGCGCTACGCGGATGAAATACATTGTTATCGAGATGACGAGCATCCCCGGGGGATAAGTTCCCGACTACTACATCGGCCTACCGATTCTTTTCGAGCGTAAGCCGTCACGATTAATACATGAACCCGGTGAATTCTCCCGTAAACATGCAAGGTAGTGTATAGCATTACGCAGAGTTAATAAAACCAGGGGGTCGAAGCCTGAACCGAGATTCTCATGTTCGTCCCCTTCATCCTCGCGTCTCCTCTGCGGCGCTGCCACCCCATTCTCTCATCTACGGATACCGACCACAATATTTCTTACGGCTTACGTCTCCCGCTCCTTCATTCTCGTTATTTCTCCCTCCCTCGTCGCGCCCCTCCCCCCTCCTCGGTCTTTACAAAGTACAAGACCGCAGACACCATTGGCGGTGCGCCCACAGATTATTTTCTCCGGGTTAAATTCGCCCGTAAGATCGAAACCCCGATCGGCTTCCCTCGCGAGCCACCCCAACATTTTTCCAGCCATAACTAATCTACGCGACGGAACGTCCGCGCGAGTCGCTTCTTCATCGATAGAGCCAAACGCGAAGCCGTAATTGATCAACGTGGAAAGCACCGAAGCGTGAAAGATGGAACCAGTATACGGGAACCGATGTAACGTGCTTCATTAGGATGTATCCCTCCATCGAGGTTTGCATAGTCATGTTGTCTTCCCACACGAGGCGCTGGCCCCTTCGATTGATAAATCATTCCTTGCCGATCATTTGTAGCGCTCGTCTAACGCGCAAGTGGTCTGCGCATCCTGTCGGAAATTAGCTCGATTTCTAAACGCCGCGGCGATGAAGCCAGAGTGGAATCCACTTGCAAACGCGTCGATCGAATCGAGCGGAAGAGAGAACTCGTGGGCGGGGATATCGAAGGGGAGAATTCGATGGAAGCAGCCTAAATTACGCCGAAGGTAATGACAAGTCCAAAGTATACGTGCGTAACGAAGTCTGGCGCGGGGCAAAAAGGGACGCGGCGCAAAAAGGCGAAGGGAAACGCGTGAAACGGACGATTTAGCCGGGCTATACTCTATTTGTACGGCTGCAGGTGGCCCAATGCTGCCGACCGTTTTAAAACCGTGGGCTTTCATGCTCCCCCTGGCTCCTTCGGACAACAAAATCGCACGAAAGATGAATGACGTCGGGAATCCGTCATACCGAAAAGGCCCGAGGCCAG
Organism: Ampulex compressa; assembly: GCA_038496175.1. NCBI lineage: Eukaryota > Metazoa > Arthropoda > Insecta > Hymenoptera > Ampulicidae > Ampulex > Ampulex compressa. Next base: position 92,319 of record JBCFXI010000100.1, on the reverse strand, counting down.
ATCCAAACGCCTTTTGCACGCATACGCTTGCCACGTACGCGTGTCTCCTTTGCGCTGACCCAGAGCCATAAACCGAGAGCAGCAGTGGGGAGAGAATACTGTCCACTCCCCTGACCGAGAATTCTAATAACCCGAGATAACGATAACCTTGCTCCTTCCGTAGGAACGGGCCCGTTACCAGGGTTACGGTTCCATCGAGTGCATAAACGTCGCGCGTTATCGGATATGCGGCGTTTATCGATCACTTATCGGCCAGGAGGACATTTTGCTCATTCAGAAAGGAAGGAGTGCGCGCACGGGGCCGATCGGTAGCTCAACCGTGACCGCGAGTTTAATAGCCTACTTATCGTCGTCTTGCGCGGGGAAAAAGGGGAGAAAAAGGGGCGAAAAAGGGGAAAGAAGAAGTTGCGCCAAAGTTTGATCCGCTCTTAATCCCCGGTAATGTTATTCCATCCAGCGAATTGATTCAATTTGAATTTGATCAAGAGGCCATTTAAAAAGTATTATCGTATGCATGAAGGGATCAAACTACCGTACCTTTTCACCATAATTATCGGGTTACACTTTCTTCGCGTGAGTACATTTCCCCGAGACAGAATTACCCCCGAATGACGGACGATGACGAGAATCTGGAATCTTCGGATGCCCGGAGGCTCTTTAAACCAGCTTCGCGAGCGTATACGGTAGGCGGTTTTTACCGACTCATATAAACTGCCCGACTACCTGAATAGTCCAGCGGCATTGGCGTCGCTACGATGAAAAATGCTGTTTATTAGCCGCTCGTAGAAAGAAGCTTGGCCAACGGTGCGTCGCCTCGCTGCTCGGATTAATTGCACCGTCATTATTTTATCTTCCGCGCCGGGCTGGAATACGTATTTCAGATCGCGAGCGAGGGCCGCGCGTTGCGTTCATTAGTATCGATGGTGGGTCTATCTAGAATCGGCTCGGGAATTACATTGAGCGCGGCACGCCATGAGGAAAATTCGAATTATCGTTCGAAGCTACCGAGGCGAGCACGATGGGTATTAATCATCGCGCTCGCTTCGATTGGGACGCGTCTACTTTCGAGGGAGCATCGCCTGGCTCATCCTCGTCGCTACTATGTACGAGGGACACGCGAGGACGCGGCCATTTTTTCGGCGAGTGTGCGGTAAACCAAATGCGAAAATTAATAACACGATCCCAGGCCGAAGGCACGCCGTGCACGAGCCACGGATATATTTCATGCGCCTTTATCGGCACCTCTCATCTGCTCCACTGATAGAAAGTTGCAGGAAGGATAAGTAGTCTCGAGAATCTGGAATCCCCGCCTGGCCCGGGGCTGCGAAACACTTTACACGCGTGCAGCGGACGATTTTTGTCCATCACTTTACTCGCGTGCATGCATGGCTACCCTGGACCGGCCAATCGGTAGCGCCTAATGAGGGATTCGACTTGCACCGCAGGAACATTGTGTTTTAAAACCGGCCTCACAGGCACCGGCCACGTATTCAAATTTCTCCGAACTTCTGCCGTATCATTCGTGGAAGCCTATACGGCCTCTTCCTAATTTACTACGTACCGGATGCTTGCCCTCGCGCACTCAAATTTAGGACCGACCACCGCGATTATCCCTGCATTTTGCATCTGACTTAGAACAGGTGAGTAAACGATTAATACGTCGTTCGCCAGGATCGAACCAAACATAGTAAAAGCGCACGATATCTTTGGTGAATATTATAGGCTATTTCTAAAATTCCTTACGATACCGCGACATTACACGAACGATATAACTCCTATATGTTTCTCCATTTCTCCTCTTATTTTCCCCCAGTACACGCAATTCTATACAATGATACGTGGCTCCTTTAACGGGCCCTTCGCCTCGCGTATTCTACGATTAATATTACCGATCGCCAGATCCAGTGCTCGATGCGCGAGTGATAGCGAGGCGCAAGGCGGAGCGCGAATTACCGGCGCGAAACAAACGCGTCGGCTCGGCTTTACGCAAGGTTTTTCCTCTAATCGGTAGAATCGGATCGCTAAGCGGCCGCTAAACAGCCAGTTACACGGTACACCGCGATCGAGTGCGCCGGCCTCCCTCGGTGCTTTATGAGCGAGCGAGTCGCGCGCTACCGCACCCGCCTGGCCGTGCATCGTGCACGGCCGATGCATCCTTTCACGAGAGGCGCAAACGCGAGCAAATTGCCAGGAACACGAGTGATACCTGCGAAGATCCGGAGTCTGGGACGCGGGCCGTTAAGGACGTCGACGCGGACCGACGTTCATGCCGCCGGTTGTTACGCTTCGTGATTACCGCGCCACTCATTAACCGTCTCCGAACGACGGTGACTTCTAGGAAACCTTCCATTTACGAGCGTTACTCCGAGTCGGCTACCGTTCTCTTCCATATCCGTAAATCATCGTAGGGGCAACCAGTAATCTCCTGGATATCTCCTGTTAACTCCCGTTTCCTCTTTCGTTTTTTAACGCGAAAGTATGTCGGCCGCTCGGATACGCTCGAATCATAGACGTCCGAAGGAATCGTGGATAAATTCAGGAGGGAGCTCCGGCTCGTTCCTATTTCGCCTCGACTCGACTCCCGGCGATCGTTGCGAGTTTGAGGTATAAACGCGCGTATCTTCGAGGTTTTCGCGAGTCGACTCTCGGGCCTCTTTTTACGTAACGTCGATTTACGCGAAAGCGAAAGGCATGACGTATCCCTGCCAGGAGGCAGAGCCGCATAGGTCGCGGAGGTTTGAGCGTTGATAGTAAAGGGAGATAATTAAAGGCCTGTGGTAATGATTTTAACGGGTTTCGTAAAAGTTTATCGCCGGGGACGTTCCGGTACGGTGAAAGTGCGCGGGGAGCACCGGGCTGAAAGTGTTAATGAACACCTTTGTGCGATACGGCATTATCCAGGCACTTAGCGCGCGGGACGTCATATAACGCGTAGGTTATTGTCGTATGCAGCGTTTTCCAGCGTCGTTGTGACCAGGAGCGGTCGACAGCGTTAATGGCCGATCGTGAGCGCCGATAATAACAATAGCCCTGAGTTACGGTATAGGCGAAGCCGTGTACCTAATGCGCCTACTTTGAATCCACGTTCGACTCGCGGAAAATTTACGATCGGGCCCTCGCGGACCACGTTTTCGAAATTTATAATCGGCCCCGGCGCAGGCCTCGCGAAACCTGGGAAGACGTATGGCGGAATAATGCCGATGGATCTACGGGGAAGGAACGCCGGTTAACTTTACGGCCGATCGTTCGCTGGAAAATTGCACGTTGCCGTGTGAAAAATCCATAAAGTAAGCACCGCGCGATGTGTCGTGGACGAGCGTAAATTTAAATCCCCCAAAAAGGCGTCGTGGAAAAACACTCGCTAAATCGAGTGTTCCACGAATTCGTAAGTACGTCGACGATCGATTGAGAGGATCATAAAGGAAAACGCGAAGAGCGTCGCGTGGCGCGAGCCGATAGACGGACCGATTCCTAGCGACTAGAAGCTACGCGGGCCGCTGTCACGCCAGAAATTTACAATCAATCCCGCCTCGCGTCGCTTACATATGGACGCTTGTAAATACCGCGCGAAGCGCGCCGAGGAACAACCGCACGTCGTAAATGCAAGCTTTAAGGGGCGACGATAAAAATGGCGACCGACAGATAAATCACGCTCTATCACTTTGGCTTTCCGTGCGGTTGCTCGTGCGCCACTTACTCATCCGTAGCCTCCCCCCCTCCCCTCCCCTCCCACTCGCCATCCGCGAGGCTCGACTCCCCCGCGAAGAATTACACGCGCACACCGGGAGGAGGCGCGCGAGAGAAAGAAAGGGAGGGTGGCCCCTGGGCTCGAAGGCGAGGGAATCCGGGGAGGTCGAGGGTAGGCCGCGATATTGTGCCAGGGCCGAGAAAGTGGGGGGGCGGGAGGGGGATCGAGGTACCGCGGTACTTCGGAGCGGCGGTCAAAGAAGTCGAAACAAAAGAAGGTGTAGAGTACCGCGATGCTTTGTATAGGAAGTCAAAAGATGGAGAGGATAGAATATCGCGATACCCGGGAGGAGGAGGTCAAGGAAGTCGAAAGAAAGGGAAGATGGAGAGCCGCGGGAGGGGGGAAGGAGGGAGGGATGGAACCCGGGTGGAAGGACCCTCTGCTAGGATGATGCTCGGCGAAGGAGAGGGAAGAGATAGATGAGGATTGCTGATGGCGAGGAGGATGAAAGGAGGAGAGAAGGAGGGAGGAAAGGATACGAGAGAGAGAGAGAGAGAGAGAGAGAGAGTGGGGGGAGTACGCTGGGGGTCCGAACCCTCCCGCGGCGAGAAGCTATCGAAGGTACAAGTATTTTTCACGTAATAACCTGCAACGCCTAGAGAAGCGATTGATCGATTGCCCGACGCACGATTTTGCCTGTAAAGAGCCTCTCTCCGGCGAGCTTTTTCTCGGAAGGACGCCCGGGCATTCCCGCGAGGCGCCTCGCCGCCGGTTTTCTTCCTTTGGCGAAAAATCCGCGGGCCGATGATCGATGGCGGTTAACTCTTCGCGAGCGAGTCTCCGCGCATCGGCGATCCTTCCTCGAGCCTAACGATACGCCGCGTCCTTGCACTCGTGTATCTCAATAATGCGCTCGCCCTCCGCATTCCTTTGTCCGCTCCTCCGAGGCTCCTTCCCCGCGAAACACTCGGGGCTGAATTTATAATTTCCTCGCGAGAAACGTGTCCCGACCGGTCACGGTACTTCGGCCAGAAAAACGAGCCGCGAATGCCGGAGAAAAAGCGGAGGCTCTCCTTCGAGCGCCTTGGAGCCTTCGCGAAATGTGTTTGAAGAAACTCCCGGTACCGGTCGATCGCTCTCAGGGACGATAAAATTGTCCGAGGGGACGTAATGCCCGGTGTCTTTATGGGGAGATAAGTGGTCTGCGCTAATGCTCGCGGACCATTAAAACGCGGTATGCTGTAATCTCGGCGTACTTAGCGTCGAGTGAAAAGTAGCCACGCAGATTTTCCCGCGTAATTGTTATCTACCTGGAAAGGCTTCAGTGCCGATAATTATTCTATCACCGCTTTTACGACTTTCCGTGGCTCCCGTATGCAGATATGCGCGCGCGCGCAAGAATAGTACCGGAATATCGCGCAACGGTATTATTCGATTAGCGTCTCGGAGATTCGAGGATTATCGCGTTGGAAAAAACCACCTCCCTATCGTCTCGAAACTGTCGGGACTGAAGAATGGCCAGAAATGGTCGAGCTCTGAGGAGCGTTTCTTCGTGCCGTGGGCGATCGTCGAAAAGGGAGGAAAAAAAGGTGCGAGTGAAAAACGGCAGGTGGCGAGATATACGATAAATCGTGCGTGATCTGTGGCACGCGCTCGTAAAAATGCAGCCTCGTAAACAAATAAGAATTTCCACGCGCGGTTACGCGTCCTTCGTACGGTCGCTGCCACCGAGGGAGCCTTAGGGCGAGTGGAAACGAGAACCGCAACAAGTTACGATTTGTCACGTGAGCATCATCGATAAGATCGAATTGCATACCTACGTGTTCCCAGTCATAAAGAAAAAAGGACGGACGCCGAGGGAAGGAAAAAGTCGACTCGTTTATATCGGGGCCTCGCGTCTCGATTTCCCCTCCCTCGATCGACGCGAAACCCATCGGTACTCCGGTGCCGGCCTTAGTTGGAATATCATCGAGATAATTCCATAATCCGTACGACTTACGACTATCGTAGAACGACTATCTCGCAAATATTCAAGCCCCGCGCGTGGGACACGCGAGGCGCAAAGTCGATAGATTCTCCAAAACATCTCGAGCTCGAAGATGAGTCGGCGCACGGTGCAATAACCGCGAGCACATCGAACTAGATAAAGCAGGTAGGTCCGGATCGTTCGAGAAATGATTCTCATCCTCGAAACCTCCGTTACGCGCGTCTTCATCGCGGCGTGGATTAATTCGCTCGCGTAAAGCGCTTCGAGTTTCTGGGATCCGAGATCGAGCACCTTGAAGATCTCCGGGAGGGCTTTTTTGCATCGTGTAGAAATTGAGCGTAGAGATAATGTATGGCGCGCGGTACTGTCTCACGGGCTATCCGAGGATCTTCAATCTCGCACGCACACCGTTATCTCCGCGAGCATTGCATCGCGAGCTAAGTAATTTCCAATAATGGAGCTGCGCTCGGAAACCTTTCATTAATCGACGCAACCAGTTCAACGTACGACACGGGCGACATGACAGAAACTCATGCATGCGAATCGGATTTCGCCAGTCACGCGGCGACCTTGTTGAAGAATCGCCGTTGTCGGCGCACCGTTAACCGATCGCCTCGCTCATTGTGCGCGAACATCCCGTGGGCGAAGTTAATCTGCGGAACCGAAGACGAGCATCGATGCCTCCCTGCGAATTGACCAATTAGTCACCGAGCGTGTCGTAGGTCGCCCCGCGTTCCGTTAATCGATCGCCTAACCCTAATGCGGCGGAGTTCCTCATAGAGCACCGTTGGGTAATCGACTTGCTACGTTCCTAGCTTTCTCCCCTCCTCCAAAGACCTCCTCAATAGCTACGGTGGTGCATCGGATCTTCGGCTCGGGAGGCCCGGCTTCGAATCTCGCCCATCATCCTTGGTTCTTCCATGCGATACGTATATCATAGCTCTGGTGATTTGGAATCCACCTTAAACGGTAGATCCTAGCCAATGACTGATTTCAGCAGTCGGTGCCCAAAATGGAGAAAAGGACCTCCTTCTTCCCCAAAGGCCAGACACCGAGCCACCTCGAAACGAGTTCGAGGGAACAAAGGATTATGGAAGCTGTACTTCCGCTTATAAATCCAGACGGTCCCCGCATTATCGACGAAAGGCGGGTCTCGCATATCTGAAATAATTAGGCGCGTTCCCGACACGGTGGCGCAGCCTTGAGCGAACGTACGGCGCGGCAGGTTGAATGCGGTCGCGCCTATGGATTTTTCCTTACTCCTAGCAGCGTGCCTTTGTGTAAACACGAACTTGCTCTAATTAAAGCGAATCGAAGCGGCGGTAGCGCTGGCACGCATACGCGCGTGTCGTCGTGCCTCTCAGGAACGGCCGCGACAGGAACGGCAGCACGGCCACTACCAGGCGGACCCAACTCACGGCCGTGCTCCTTCTCGATCGGCTTCGTTGCTCTCACCTACCAACCTACCTACCGGCCTACATGACAGACACGCTCCGTTGGCACACATTAATAAACAGCACACGCTCACCCCGCCGCCACCATCCCCGCGTTTCTCTCCAGCGCGCCTCCACCACGATCTCTCTCTCTCTCTCTCTCCCTCTATCTTTCTCTCGCCTTTTCGACCCCCTCCCACGTCTCCTTCGCGGTCGTACCGTAGGTAGGCCTAGAGACAGGATAGATGCAAGCTCTACTAATTGCATCAGCATACCAGTTTGCCATGTCAAACTGCACCTGCGACTATTACGTTACGGCGCTACGCTCGGCTCCATACATCCTGCGCCTCGCTCCTCGTTTCCCTCCCACGCGATCGATCGCCCCACGACTCTCCTTTTTCCACCTGCGCGCCTCGGCCCCACTCCCGCCGCTTTTCTCGATCCGTTTAAGCAAATTCCCCCCTCCCTCCCCCCCGGATCGGGCCGCGGATCGTAACGATCGAGGAGGACCGTCCCCTCGTATCCCGATCTCCGCTTCCCTTCTCGCTTTTCCATTCCTCTCCTTCTCTCCGCGCAGAGCCCTTTCCTTCCTCGCCGTGGCCGGTTGCAATTACCGATAGGATCGCGTCGCGCTGTGCGGTGCACGTTCATCCCGTCCACGACGACAAGCGGCGGAGTGTATCGTCCCAGAAATCACGGTGGAAGCGAGCTCTCCAACCTCTCCCTTTTCCCGGAGCAAGAGGATTCCTGCGGAGTCGAATGCGGGAACGGAGAAAGCGCCCAATTACTTCACGGGTCCTTTAAGGTTTTAAGCGCGAGTCTAGGTAGTCGGTACTGATAACCGAAGTGAGTAATAGCTAAGCTGCACGAGGAACCTCTTAGACTGATGCGTAAGCAATGGAAAGGTTCGAAGTCTTTGAAATTTCCAATTCCTTCGATCCTCGAGAAAGGGGTGTTCCCGTTTTCATGGGATTTGGGTGAAAATAATGGACGACGCTTATGAAATATAAATATGTGGTACGATGGACGGAACCACGATTCCGGTTACTCATGATCGAGCTCAGGTTTTCTTAAATAGAGATAACGACCTCCCGCAAACAACGAGCATAACGTTCTTGACTGCGATTTACGCTTCCCGCGCACAAGGCGCCAATCCTCGCTTCCGCATATACGTCCCGGATCGAGGATGGATTCGCGATGGACCGCTGAAAAATCACACCTCCCTCGCGTTCTTTCTCCAGATCTCGAGGAGGCTTTTGCTATCGGTGCTTCGCGAAGATAACTCGGTCCGGTTGGCGCGGGGTAAAAATTCAGCTCGTGCATCCTCCGAGCCATAAAGCATCGAGGGACGATAACCGAGAGAGAGAACATAGTGCTTTTGGGAGGGTATCTGCGAAACACATCGTGGATGGAATTTATCCGAGGTAGTGGGTACAAATACGTATGATCCCTCGGCTACAATTATATCGTTCCCGGGCATTGATACATATAACAGGGGCGCGGTAAAACATGCCGGATAATAATAGAAATCGTAAGATATCGCGTTATGAGTGAGTCACGAGAACTGTTTAAGCTTTCGAGATTGCTAGCCGCAATTACTGATAGGATCGCATCGTAGGCACTGCGCGATGCACGCTCGTCCGTCCGCGGCGAAGGGAAGAGCGGCCGTATATCGGCGGAGCCATCGGCAGACCCGGCAGGATACAGAAAGCCTTCCTCCTTTTCGAAGGGATAGCTTTCTGCGGGTAGAGAAGAAGAAAGGAGGGCTAAGCTGTACGGTGGTGTAGTGGATAGAGGCTCAAACTGCCACGCGGTAGACCCAGGTTCGAATCCTGCCCATCACCTCTGGTTTTTCTGTGCGATACGTATACCGTAGCTCTGGTGATTCGGAACCCACTTTAACTCTTTGAGGCACTGGATTTCAGATCAAAAATAGACCCACGTTGCACAGGAATTTTATCGTGATTTAAATGAAACAAAATTGGTATATTTTTATTGATAAAGGTATAACATCGTGTAAAAACATAACGCACAATTGCCAACACGAGGAATACATTTGTAACATCGTTCGAAGATATTACCAACCTCTTTACTAAAATAAGACGAAATATAAACATATGCGCGTGCAGCTACCGCAAGATTTCGAGGTGGCACTAAAAATGTCCCACCATGCCGTGAAGTACATCGAAAAGATGGGACACTTTCGATCCCATCGTGCCCTAAAGAGTTAAACAGTAGATCCTGGGCCAAACGACCTTAGCAGTCGGTGCCGAAAAATTAATATAAAAAAAGAAAGAAAGGGGGGAGCCTCGATGGCGCTCTTGGAATTGGAAAGCGAGAGAGCTAGAGGCGATTTTCTTCCCCTCCACGATTTATTCCACGGGGATACTCGGTGAGCCGTCCTGGTCCAGCCGATGGAGAAACGACGACGAAACGTATCGCGGTCGAAGGCACTCGCGGAAAAGCGTTTCGCGCAACGTGCGATCATAAATACTCTTTAATACATCGTAGACTCGCCGGGTTTCTCGTACCGTTCCTTTCTCGCGGCGAGCTACTCCCTCTCTCTCCCTCCCTCTCTCTCTCCTCCTTCCACTCTCTCTCGCTCGCTATCCTTCTCCCTTTCTCCCCCTCGCGCCACACACGCGGGAGAGTTATGCATCTCAGGTGCATAGGTTCTCGGTAAACCGGAATGCAGATAACTACAGAGCCCCTCTTTCTCTCTCCCTTCCGCGGCTCTCTCGCGCGGCGCCCCTCGCCCTTCTTCCTCCCCTGCTTTCGTCGGCATCTACTATTTTTCGTCGAGCCGCTAGTGCTCGGACGGGGAGAAAAGCCGGGCGGCAGAAGTTGGCTCGCTTTCTAATACGTCGACACCGTCGACGCGGAAAATGGACGGAGATGAAATGTCAAGAGTGGAAGGAGCGCGTACACGCTTCGCCCGAGGTTCAACGCCCCGATATCGCGAGCCTGTAATCCAAGCGTGCCGATACGACGATCAACGTAGCTCGAAGTAAACGCTCGTAGAACCAACACGGACATCGTACACCGTGCCCCTGCACACCGATTCTACACAAGCTTGAACGGTGGTAGATCGTAAGCCAGATCATCTTGGAAGTCGATACCAAAAATGAATGTAAAAACGAGAAACAAAGGCGGAGCAACGTAGGGGAATTTCCACTCGCGTGGAAAGAGGGGCCGCATTTAAATCCTCCCGGATGATGAATAGCTTATCGGGGAGAAAAACGTGGGGAGGGAATAATAACCACGGGGAGTGAGTGATTCACCGCCGGTTCGATAAGAGCCCACCGGTTCGAGCTTATGATGTTCCACGGTTTACGAGAATGATGCCTCGAGGTGAGGTGGTACGCAGGATCGCGGGGTGGGGAGATCGAAGGAGCGGAAGATTAAAAGTCATCGTCGGAGAAACGAACCGGAAAGGGAGAACGAGGAAGGCGGAATGGGGGAAGTCATTATCGTAGCAACAATGAATGAGGGCATGCGACTCGGGCAGCGTACTCATGCTCTCGTTTATGGCCAGGGTTGCCGGGATTACTTACGCGGACAGGTGCTCGATCGACGGGGGTTTCAGTCGGCTGCGCAATGCCGCGCGGGTAGGGTCGATGGATAGATACCTGCCTACGCTCTTTCGCACCATACATCACCCGATCGTGTAATGGAGGCCGAGCGGCCGATTTTTCACGCGCCCTCGAATTCCTACGACGCTATACGAGCCGAATCGATTCCCTCTCGGAGGAGAAACTACGAGAGCACGATCATCGACCGTTTGAGCGCGACTGGAACAAAAGTCGAGCGTTGCGCGCGCGTGTGTCGATCGTATGACGCAAGGACGGACTCGCGGTGCGGAGTTGATTCGAGCTTCCTTCTCCGTGGAGGGACCGTGGAGAGCCATCGAGGCGCTCGATGTGCCTCCACGTACGCCTCTTTAGTACACATCGTTGGCTCATTACGAGCTTTACACACACGTGGCACCGGACCATTTGATCCTAATAAGTGGCCGATACCGACTCTTAATTATTCATACAACGAACGAGGGAATATTCGGCCGGTCGACGGACGGGATTGCGAGGGCAGTAACCGTTTCTCTTTCCCCCTCTCGCTCGCTCTGCTTCTCTCCTTCTCCCTCTCCCTCTTAATCGTTCCCCTCGATTTACCTCGAAACTTCTCCCGTTTCGGTGTCACTCGTCGATTTCCATCCGCGAGCCACCAGTCATTCCGCCCTCCTCTCGCTTCCCCGTCTTCCTCCTGCTCCTTCTCCGAGTAAGAAAACCGAGCGAGCGGCGCGAAAAAGGGCGGGCAAGCGCGCATTTATTTGCGCAAATAAATATGCCCCGGACATTTGTTCTCGCGCAAGGACACGCCGGTGTCGAAGGTTCTGGCACGCCTGCGGAAGGTGCGCCGCGCATGCACGCGTGCATAGACGAGTGCATAGGTAAACGAGAGCTCGAACCCTTTCCCCCCCTGTCAACACTCGCGCGGATTCGTCGTACGGCTCGTGCAAATTGGCCGACGTGGATGGAATGTGGAATGCCTCGACAGAGTTGCGGACGAGCTTTACGAGCGCTACTTCGCGTTCCACGGCTCTATCGACCGTCCGGCTTGCCACAAAGGTACGATCGTTGCCCTTTTCGATCGCCAAATTCCCAGAAATCGCTCGGGAATTTTCCTCGCCCGTAGATTTTTAATAATACATAATCACAGCGCGGACCATATGGCGAATCTGGAATATATACGAGGTATATATGTATGATTTATTTTAAAAGAAGAAATAACGATAAGTATATGAAATTATGAATTACTCTTTCACGTTATACGCATACCAATGACACGTATATACAACGCATATACACGCGTATATCATTGGCCGTGAATAGACGGTTTCGAATTGATTTCCAAAAATCGAGAAATCATTCCGGTACCTCGAGGGAATCTACCATCGGCAATGAAGAAGGACGATTAGCCGTAGGTGTGTTTGCATAATTCAATGGAAGGGTAGTACCTAGGGTAATCCACGGTAGCAGCGTAGGCCGAGGATGAAAGGAGCGAGGCGAAGGAGCCGGGCAGATTTCGCGATCGTCCATCGGAGATATTTAAAGCGCTGGCTGCCCGACGGGCTTGTAGAAAAGTATAGGCGCCCGATTTCAGCGGGCGCGCGTACAAGCACCGACACACCGGCCGGTCGGAGCGGAGCGACACGTGTAAACGCGAGCGGAGACGAGTTACAATCGGTGCAACGTACGCGAAGAGTCGGTAGCGACGTTAAAAGGACGAAAGAAGGCGAGGGTGGTATCGTTGGTGGTGGTGGTGGGCGAAAGGAGGAGGGGGGGCAGAGGAGAAAGCAGAAGCGGAGGAAGGAGCAGAAGAAGAAGAAGAAGACGAACACCAAGAAGAAGAAGACGACGAGGAAGAAGAAGAAGAAGAAGAAGAAGAAGAAGAAGAAGAAGAAGAAGAAGAAGAAGAAATCGAGGGAACGACGAAGTGGAGGAGAAAGAGGAGAAAAGCGAAGACGAGTGAGCAGAAGGAGAGGAAGAAGAAGAAGAAGAAGACGACGACGAAGAAGAAGACGAAGAAGAAGAAGAAGAAGAAGAAGAAGCAGATCATCCCGATCCAGAGTGTAGCCGAGTACGCGACGCATCGTTTGGCCGTGCGTGCCGTGCGTGTGCGTGCGTGTCGCCGCGTGCATGCATGCGTGGTTGCATGCGTGCGTGCGTGCATGCGTGCGTGCAACGGCCGCGCTGTAGCCGCACGCTCGAGTATAACGCGCCGTGATTTATATTCGCGCCTCAGTTCGCTCTGTGAGGGCCGCATACGTTCGGATACGTCACTCGTGTATCCGCGCACGGTTCGACCGTGTGCCAGGGCCCTCTCGCTCTCTCCGGGTCGCTCTTTCGCCCGGTGGTTGCACCGTGACGGCCTGCACCCGGCCTTATCGGCACTTCCGTCATCCCCGCGCCTCCACGAGGGCCCAATTAGACGGCTCTAATTGGACGGCCAACGACAACGCCGTAATAAGAACCCACCAGCCCTCTACCCCCGCCTCGACGCCCTTCCAGCCGTTACCACCGTGTCGCGTGACACCTCTCTTCTGGGCATTCGATCACGAACCTTCGCATTTCGAGTTCGTTCCTTCCTCCACGAAGGACAGTCTCGACGACCTCTTTCGATATCCGGCTCTCCGCGAGGCGAGCATCGTGCGCAGCGCGGGGGTAGCGGAGGATCCTCGAGCGCGAGCGTAACCACCCCGAGGTTAGGAGCGTCGCGTACGAGACTGGGATCGACACGCGTGTCCATCGATTTGGGCGGGGTTTACGTTGGTTACATAACCATAGCGAGTCCCCCGTGGAATCGTGTGTCATGCTCGAAAACCACGCCTCTCCATCAGGGGTATCGAGGCGCCAAAAGAGTTTGACGTTTCGCCTGTCATAGATCTCCCAGAGAGGGCCGACGGTGTGACCCCCCACTAAACGGCTAACGAAGGTGGGATTGAATTCGTCTCGCGCTCGGAAACCCGGGGGACCTTTGTGTCCCTTGGAGCCGTGATTCGAGGGCCGGGAGATCGAGAGATGCGCCGACAGACTTTCCCCGCGGTTCCATCGCTATCGGCTCCTCCAACCGCTATTATCCGAGGTTAATGGAAAAATATCCCGGAGGATATTAACCCCTGCGTCGAGCGTGACTCGAATACTTTTATCGATAATTCGTATTATCGTGCGCGTGGAGCAAGTTAATTCCAGTCCACAACATCGATGTGTTTTTTTATCCATTTTCAGCACAGATGGCCCAGATCGTTTGGGCTAGGATCCATTCTTTAAGGTGGCTTCAAAACCACCGAAGCTACGGTACACGCGTATCCCATGGAAAAAGCAGAGGTGACGGGCTGTAATATCTGGTTCCTGGAAAATCCAACGTCCACCATCGAGTCGCAACTCGAACCGAGGCCCCGCGATCCGCGTTCCTCGGCGCGAATAGAGTTCCTCGACGCGCGAAGAGCGAAGCGGCACGCGAGGTTCGCGCCTAGTCGCCCCCCTCCTCGCGCCTCGGCGTCAAAAGCGCGGACCTCGTTAAAGAGCGATAACGAAAGTACCCGTGCTAACGATACGGCGTGCTCGCTGAAACGATCCTTCCAGGGCCCGGACAAATAAAAGCCCCGTTTCCCCGGCTGGGGATTTCAGCAGCTGCCACCGCCTCTCTCGGTCTTGCGTCGAGGCGCACACGAGCCAAGCCACGTACTGCCCCACGCGTATGCGTGCAGACGATTGTCGGATGGGTTTACGATGTTCCTTCACGCTCGCCTCGTCGCCCCATACCTCGACTCGGGCTCATTTCGTCGACGAGTAGCCAAGGAGTCCGGAGACGGATCGCGTGTTGGGGAATGTCGTTGCATGTTTAGCGAGTCGCCCGCAATTACCGAACGGCGAGGGTTGCTGGCTCCCCTCGAGGAAACGAAGACGCCTACGATCCTAGATTTCGAGCGTGGTCCTTTCACGGACACGCCTGGACCCTCCGTCGAGCCCCCGCTTTGCTCTCGGTGCTCCTACCAAAACGATTCCCCAGATCGATTTATACGCCATTACCCCTTCGTACACCATGTCGTGCGTGCCTCTACGCGGAGCCTTTGAGGCGGGCGCCTCGATTTCATTCGCCCGGGAGAGTCTATCGGTTCCACGCGGGAGATCCGAGTTCCTATCCCGCCCATCGACGATGATCCTTTCTCCACGCGATGCGCGCACCTCACCTTTAACGACTCTGATCCACGTTAAACATGGTCTGGAGTGTGTTAAACAAACCTGGGCCAAGTGAGCTTGGCGGTCCGTGCTGAAACTGAAGCGTAGAAGAGGAAGGGATCCCTCGAGAGAAGTGCCTCTGCCCAGAGGAAGGGGAATACGAGTCCTTGGAATGAAATCGCGGAATACAAAGAAGCTTCTATGATGGGCCGCGGGGCAAGGCCCAACCTCCGGGAGGTTGGTTAACGCAATGCTCCGAATATTTGGCAAATGACCACTTGGACGCGCAGCGAGAAGGCGAAACACGCGCGATGGGGCCCTGGGTATAATAGAGTCGAGGGGCGGAGGATCGAAATGCGAGAATCGGGCAGGTAGAGAGGAACGCGGGGAAGGGCTTGGAAAGGAGGAATTACCTCGCGGAGATTTTCGAAATGACACGGCCCGGCTAAATTATACCGTCTGTATGCCTAGACGAAAGATAGGCCGCGAATAGAGATTGGGCAGTGCTCAGGGTCGGCGGATCGGATTCCCTCCCGAATTCCCTTCCCCGGTCGCTTGGCTCCAAGTGAATTCGTCATTTGGGCATGATTCGCGGCTCGGCGTGTACCGAAATCGGCCGGACCTCCGGGCCAGGACTTGGAGAGAAAGAGAGAGAGAGAGAGAGAGAGAGAGAGAGAGAGAGAGAGAGAAAGAGAGAAAGACGGAGGGATGGAGACGGAGAGGGAGGGAGAGAGAGAGAGAGAGAGAGAGGCCAAGGTGGCCTCTTCGTCGGTTGCGGGAGAGTGGGTGCGGGAAAAATACATCGCGTTTCGGTAAGACAAATTCCAGTGATACAGCCGCTCCTCCGCTTCCGAACAAGTCATGCTGGCGGTGATTCGAAGAAGCAGCCGAGACTTCACGAGAGATCGAAATATTCATCCCCGCGGTAGAAACGGTTGGCGTACGCAATTACCCGGCTCCTTTCTTACCGGTGGCCCATGCAGTAGCCCGTCCCTCTTTCTCGTTCCCTCATGCTCTCGATCTTCTTCGATCTCTTTCTCCCTCTGCCTTCGTTTTTTTCCTCCCATTGGTGCAGCCGCGATACGTACATCTCCCTTTCCTCCGGTCCTCTCGCAAGGTATCTCTCCGCCACGGACCTTTCTATCTCGGCGTCCTCCTCTCTCCCTCCCGTATCCGCCGAGGTACGCCGGTGCCTCTTCTCCTCGCCACCTTCGCCCTCTTCCTCCTCCCGTCTCCTTCTTCTTTTTCCCCTGCATCTGCGGGCAATTCGGAGCGCCGGAGCCCCCGACGAATCGCGAGGGAACACGGCATACCGCTCCTACGGTGCCCAGTCATTTTGAAAAATACCCCGGCAAAATGATTCGGCCGCTATTACGACGGCGCTTCCCCTCTTTCCCTCTCTCGGCCTTCCTTTTTCTCCTTCCTCCATCTCTCTTTCGCGGAAGCCCGCTCCCTCTCTCTCTCTCTCCCTCCATACTCGTCCTCGTCTCCTTATCCCCTTCCTCCCAGGATGCTCCTCATAATTCGATACTAGCGCGACAGATAATGGTGGCAACGCGCGTAATGATCTTGGGCTCGTCCTCTCGAGTTCCAGGAGGAATCGAGTCGCGCTTGACCCAGGGAAAACTCTCTCTCTCTCTCTCACTCTCCGAGTCTTTCTTCCTTCGTCTCTCTTTATCTCTCTCTTTGGTTCAAGAAACGGGTATACTCTAAACCGCGATACGCAGGACGCGGTTTAGAATATAAATCTCCCGGGCGTCGGTCCTTAAATCGCGCCGATCCCTCTATACCCGAAACTGGAGGCGGCAAAACCTGCGGCGCGATGGATCCTCCCCTCGCGCCCGCCGACAGACGTGCTCCCGCGATTTTTCCGCCAGTAACGAGCACGAGCCTCACCCCTCATCCTCTCGCCCCCACCCCCGACTTTGTCCCCGTGAGTTACGTCGACGGAGCGCGGCTTTCTTCACGTAAATACGTACTGCGCGTCGTGTAAGCTCCCAATTAAAGTTTCGAGGAGCCGGCCCGGTGCAACGTCTCTCCTCTCCTCGCTATTCGTCTTTCCCCCCCCCCTCCCCGCGCCCCCGCGCGCGGCTCCTCCCTCGGCGTCGTGCGGGTCCCAAGTTTTCGCGTGTCCTCGTCATCCCGTCTCCTCCTCGCGTCGACTCGGTCGGTCCGCAGAATCTCCTTGGTCCATCTTGCGCGCACGGACGGCCCAGGAGGATTCCGGGTAGGGGGCCTGGTGGGCCTCGAGGTGGAGGCGGGTGGAGGAGACGTTCACCCCGGTAGAGTTGGCAGGGACAACCACCGGACAGATACAGATATGCTAATACCCGAGTCGTTTACACGTGATATATAGCCAGGCTGACGGACACACCGCAAGGGGCTGCCCGCCGTCTCTTTCGCGGGCATCTCGAAAGCCTGGGTCCTCCTCCTCCTCCTCCTTCTCCTCCTCATCCTCATCCCCCTCCTTCTTCCTCTCCTCCTTCGATAAAGCTCCTCTCCCTATCTTAGGGAGCGCCCTGCTGAAATCGCAGCGGTAGTCCTACTCCCGTCTTGGGCGCGAAGGGACACCAGAGGGAGGATTTCCCTGGTGGACGCCCTTTGGGATCCTCCTCGAGGGAGCTTCGAGTTCCGGGAGGGCATCCTTGAGATTTTCCGATTTACGATCGGGAGTAAAAGCCCGTAAAATCGAAGGGTCTTCTTAAAAGGAGGGGAGAGGGATCGCGAGACTGGGATGGTCGGTGTTTCTAGGAATAGACGAGGGCTTCGAGGAGGATCGCGGCGACAGGAGGAAGGGCGATGATGAGGAGGAAAAGGAGGGGAGAGAGCGATGGGAGAGACGAAACGGCGAGAGCGCGGCTCGATGAAGGGCAAGAAGCGAGGGGAGCGGCGGAATAGCAAAGCGGGGATGAGCTTACCGCGGGGAAGACAGGGGGAGGGGGGCAATGATGAAACAAAAGAAGGCGGGCGATTACCGTTGGAAATGATGGAACGGAGGAAAAAGGAGGACGGTATTCGCTCGGTGAGTTTACGGGCGCGGAATGATTTTTTGGGATTTGCGAAAGACACGCCACGGTACGAGCGTCGATTGCTCCGCGAGTGAGAAGAGGAGGGAGGGAGGGAGCCAGGGAGAGGAGAGAGCGAGATGGGGAGAGAGAACGGGGCATAATCACTACAATTACCTTACCGCCACGGGATCGCTTCCGAGAAGAAGAAAAAGACAAAGAGGAGGACGGAGGAGAAGAAGAAGATGGTAGAAATGGTTTGGTGGTCGCGGACGAGGGAGGGGCATCGCGATGGGCAGAGGAGAGCCGAGATGGGCCCACCGTGAGCAGCGCCTGTATTATATCCGTGGGCCGCTGCAATGATATCCGTGCCTTTTGTTTCGTCCGGCTACGAAACGGTTTTACGCGCTTCGAACGATATTGACCGCACCGAGGGAGCCGCCTTACCCCTGTGTGTGCCCTATCCCCCCCCCCCTCTCTCTCCTTCACCCAAGCTGCACTCCCTCCTCGTCATTTTCTGCCACATTTTCATCCTCTTCCAGCCGCTTCTTCGTACCTTTCTTCTGCCAACCTCCTCGGCGATACGCCAGATCGCGCGGACTAATGACGAGCCCGGAGGCTATCCTTTCCGAACGCTCTCCACGCGCTCATGCTCCCGGCCTTCCCTGCCTAGTAACTCGAAACCCCGGCCGTTCCAGGCTTTTCCAGATTCAATCTTTAACCGTTTAAAAACCACCGGCAGGCTACCACCGCCGCTCGCGCTTCCTCGATGGAGCCTCGCGATCACGACGATGCGAGGATCCCGGGACGCTTTTCGTTCCGTCCTTATCATCCCACGTCGTTTTCATCTCACGATGGAGGGAGTATCTCGAGGTCTTTTTTTTAATTCGTTTCCGACATAGATTCCTGAGATAATTTAGCTCAGGAGCTACGATTTATCCGGGTTTCGAACCACCAGAGCTACGATACACCTATCGCGCGAAAGAAGCATGAGCATGGATGACAGGGTTTCGAACGAGGATTTCCGCGCGGAGATCTCTATCCACTGCACAGTTTTTCCACGACACCACCGTGGAATTCCTGCGGTCGATTGGCAAGGGCGTCACCCTGGGGAGGAGACGGGCTTCTGCCCCGCCAGGTCCTCGCTCGAGCGCGCGTATCGACGGACTCGTAAGCAGGCAGGTTTTACGAGAATGTCTCGAGGAGGCATCGCTCGCATAAACTCGCCAACCGCGATAAGCCATCCTCGCGATCTCGGCTAGGCGCGCCCTCGAGGGGATCCCTCCTAATTTCTCGATCCTCCTCCTCCCTCCCCCCGCCCTCCTCCGAGCGCCTCCTAGTCGAGGCTCGAAAATGAGGCGAGCCCGAGCGGCGGGGCCCTCGCGGGATTTAATTTCGCGGCCGTCGGATCGACGGCGGGACTCCCGTGGCACGATCAAGGCAAGACATTCCGCTCGCCATCGCCGCCGAGCGGAGCGTATCGCTCACCGCGGCGAAAGGACGGCCGAGGAAGAAGCGTGAGACGGTCGACGGAAAAAGGGAGAACGAGAGACGAGGAAAGAGAGAGAGAGAGAGAGAGAGAGAGAGAGAGAGAGAGAGAGAGAGGATCGAGGAGGAAAGGAGGGAGAGAGAAAGGAGGCGAGATGCCTGGGCGAACAGAACAAACTCGTAAAGCCGCTTAACGATCCATAATTTTACAACGTTCTGTAATAACCGTGCTCTCTCTCCCTGCCGCCCCGCCTCGTCCCACCTCGAGCCCCCCCCCCCCTACCCCGTACTCCTCTTCGTACGCCCTCTTACACCCAGCTCTAGGTCCTCCTCCGGGACCCTAGGGGTCGGATTCTAGGACGGTCGATATATTTATTCTCCTCCGTTCCTCCCAAGGACAGGATCGAGCCGCCCGCCTTTTTGCTCCTCGCCCTTCCACCGGAGACGTTTGGGAATTTCGTGAAGCTCTCTCGACGTGGAATATAGGCAGGCGTCGTGGGAGACGCGGTTACCGAATGAAAGAGGAGAGCATGCTGGATGGTAAAGTGGGAGAGAGAAGAGAGACGTGAATCAGGAGCAAGAGAGAGATGAAAGTACGCGCGCGGCTCCGAGGGACGCTCGGCAGGGCGATGGTTAAAGAGCTCGGTGGGTTCAAAAGTTACGGGCATCGCCGTCATCGACGACGCTGATGAGGCAGCGAGGAATATCCGCGTGTAACACTCGAGCGGGGCTACTCGGCTAGCGTGAAATGCCGGCGAGGGAACAAAAAGGGTTGGCGGCGCGCGAGAGTGTGTGGGAGGGGGGGGGGAAATGGGAGAGGAAAAGGGAGAGAGATAGGGTGATGGAGAGAGGGAGAGAGAGGGAGTCGGCGAGAGCGGAGAGAAAAAGAAACCGCGGGCTACAGCGGGAGGAAGATTGGCACTGGTAGGAGGCGCGACGTCAAATTCTGCCGATAAAAAAAGGGGGGTCAGCCAACAAAGTTGAAAGAACCATCATCATCGTCAGTGTCGAAGAGGTTGCAGCTACGTGAGAATAATTGTACGCGACGTCTCCCTGTGTCACGCTCCCCGGCTGCGGTGAAACGGCCGACGAGGAAATAAACGGGCGGGACGGGGCGATGGGGAGGGGGCGAGGAGAAAGAGGAGATCGATACAAAAGGAGTAGGAGGACAGCGTCGTGGAAGCGGAGAGGCGCATACGAAAAGACGTCGGTGAGAGGAGAAACAAAAATCTGGCCCGGTAGAAGAAAGAGCCGCGAGGAGGAACGATACCCGAGGTGGGCCCGAAAGAATCGTCGTCATCCCCCCCGTCGCCGTCGGCGTCGACGAAGTGGCAGCGGGGACGGAATCGCGATTCGACATCTCCGGGGCCTACCAGGGAGAGCCGGGTAACGAAGTGTCGATAAGCGAGGAGGAATCCGGGAGAAGGACGGAGGGAAGACACGCCCGCGAAAGGAGGAGAGGCGGGAAGGACGGGATGAGAGGAGCGTAGGAATCCTCGTTTCCCTTCCGTACGTCCACCTTTGGCTCTGCCGAACGGGAATCGACCTCGAACGGTAGATCCTGGCCGGAAAGAGCTTAGGATCTGTGTCGAAGATAAATCGAAGAGGAGTCCATGGCTCGGGAGCCGCGAGATTGGTCCGATGGTAGGTGATGAGCCAACCGGTGCGGAAAGGAAGAACTGCGAGGGGTGGGGGAGGGGGAGGGGGAAATAGAGGAGGAAATGGGGGGAATGTAGGAGCGATGCGTATAAGGAGAGGAGAGTCACGAGGATTGAACCGTAAAATGAGAAACAATTAAGCTTTTATAGAGTTACAATCCCGGAGGCTGCCACGGGCTGCTGAAGTCGCCGCCGTCGCCGTTCCCTCGTCGTCCATTGCTCCGTGTTACAACTTGTTACATCCGTCAAGGCCGGGTAGGAGGGCAGACGGGAGGGGAGGGGTGGGGTTGGCGGAGGGGGAGAAGGATAGAGGAGGACGGAGGGCCGATAGCTCCGCGGATTTTTACCAGGGAGGCTGGATGCGTGTGCACCAACTCCGTGCGTGTCGTGCGTGCCTCCGTGAGCGCTCGTGCGCGTACGCGCGTCGGTGCCTCGTGGATTCGTGCGTATAGGTACGTAGGTACCCATAGATGCGATGGATGCACTCGTGAGGTTACTCGTATACCTGCCAGCGTGACGAACCTCCCTCGTACGTCCCTCTTCCTCGCCCTCTCTCACTCTCTCTCTCTCTCTCTCTCTCTCTCTCTCTCTCGCTCTCCCTCCCCACCAAAGGCCTTCCGCTCCGTCCTCGTTCCTCCTCTTTTTCGATCTCTCGGTGACTTCTGATCGATTTCATGCTCTTCCCGCGTTTCTCGCGTTTCTCGGCTACCAGCCGCGGGCCGGACGGTCGCACGAGGACGTCCTTGGAGGAGGAAGATGACAAAAATCGTACAAAGCCCCGCTCCTTTTTGCCCGGGTCGATCGGCCCGCTCACTCGGCGAGCGCGCTCCCGGCCGCTTTAAAAACGCCGCGCGGATCTGCCAGTTTTTACGGATCCCGGGCTTCTTTGCACCGTTCGTGGATTCGGGGACGATGGTATACATTACGCGCGCGTATCCTCGGGGCAGAACGTTGCGCGCTTACTTTCTAGCCGGTCGCGCGAATTCGCCTTGTGCCTACCACAATAACCGCCATTCGACGCGTCCCCGAGCTCCTGGACTCCCTTACGGTATCTCACGCTGCTTTACGATATCTGAATAAAGGGTGAAAAACGGTGCTGATACGCCGATTAACCGATTTCGAGAGAAACGAGTCACGGACATTAGGGGATATTTCAAAATGTAAAACACGATAAAAAAGAGGCGTAAAGTAGAATATAATTTTTTTAAACTTATTAAACAAGAACATCGAAAAAAGAGTCGACGAGTGAGAGAGAGAGAGAGAGAGCTGTGTTTGACCGCGCGAATCAGATGCACGCTCGATCATCGTGATCGAGTAGCGGGTGACGTATCGGTGAAGGCGAACAGAAGCACGTCGAGCTAGACAAGAGTCCCGCACATTCGCCATTCACTTCCTTCATTCCTTTCGTCCCGCCAAAACACGCTGAAAGTCACGCTGCCTCGACAAAATCAGATTCACCAGCAGTTCCTACGGAATCCCCCGCATTCTCGCTCCAGAAATACTCAGCGATTTTTGCCAGCCGTACGCAAGTGGAGTGGAGTGGCCATTTGAAATACGCGAGTGCCAGGGCCGATGACGACGCCGCAACGACCCCGATAAGATCTCGTCGTCTAGCGATACTCGTCCCTCGTACCAACCGCGCACCGCCCCGCCGTGGTTATTGATTTATCTACATCGGCGTACCAACAAATAATCCCTTGTAGCAATAATTGCTGACAATATATACCATCGATAGGGGCCTCCCTCGGTACCGGTGAACGTGCATAGCGATATTTACAGTCCGGTGGTCGCGGTGCGCAGGGCTGTGCGGCGTCGGGGTGCACCTACGTACTTACAGGTACGTAGCCAGGGTACGTGTACGCGGATAATATGTTCCGCGAACGTGTCCGCCGTGCACGTATTATGTCCGTACGCGGGTACGTGACCGTACGGACGCTTTCGAGATCGCCTCGATCATACACACCTCGTTCGATCTCGACCGACATCCGGACCGGCGGTATTTAACGGTTAACAACCAGCTCGTTTTTCGCGTTGCGAGCCGCGCGGATTAATTTCCACTGCTAGTGATTTATCGAGGGTATTGGTATCGCGGGGAGCGCGATTTTTCCCCGGTTAATCCAAGCGTGCTATTAGTAAAGATAAAGGGAAATGAAATTGCGCTTGGGAAGTGAGCATGGACGAGGGATCGCAACTGGGTTTTGTTTCTTTGGAAATAGACTCCGGCGCGTCAGTGGTATCCGAGTGCCATCCACTAGACCAGCTTTTACCCAGGCGCCTGGTATCGAGCGTAGAAGAGGCTTCTTTCAACGGAGGAATTCTGCATCCGAGGCGAGAGGCGGCTTATTAACCGATCGGCGCATTACGAACCTGTAAAACTCGATGGAGTAAACTTCGATTATCCTCGATGCACCGTTCGGATCTCGCGTTTTAGTGGCCGACGTCGAAGGATGTACGTGCCGTAACCGGCATCGAAAAGCTGATCGCTCGACGCTTCACACCCCTCGGAGCTCGCACCTACTTCCACGAAGCGGCTGGATAATCACGATTCCCCCGGTTATACGGTCGTATTAACGTCCTCCCCGACTTCCTTCGGGATCGACGCGGCCAGGCCTATACCTAACTTCGATCGACGTGGTATTTAGCGGTTAACGATTCGCCGATTTTTGAACGGGTGCGAGAATCGAGCGAGCGCCGCGGTTATCCGCGCCGTTCTGCCTTTATAGAGTTGCTCCATTTGCCAGTGGTGCTTCGCCCGCTTCGTACCTCGGCGGACCTTGAGCGAGTTCCGAGACGTACGTCGTCTCACGGCCGCCCCTCGGTCCGCCTCCCTTTTTCGTCCCGCGAGATATCTCGCTGACACACATATATACACCGTGCGACCAACGACGTTGTCCTCGTCGGGCAAGAACCTCCGTATATTCCACGCTTTACGGTCCATCGGCCAGATCCGTGCGCCGCAAAGAACCGCCTCGATCCGCGGCGAGCGCACGACCGGATCCGCCACGATGCCAACCTCCTCGACTTTGCGAGCTCCTCCGTATGCTCGCCAATGGATTTTCGCCCCTCGACGATTCACCCCGTGGAGACACGCTGGTGCGGTGTGGATACAGGTTGGAACTACCAGGCGGGAGATGGAAGCTCGAATCGATGATGGTTTATCCCGTGCGATGTGTATACCGTAGCTTTGGTGATTTGGGATATATCTTGACGCTTACGTGGGCAATGAACATTTTCACGGTTGTTTGGGGACTTTGTTTTAGTATTCAATGTTACATACTCATGGATTAATCTTGAAAAAACAAGTCCACGTGAGTTAAAATAACTTACGTTATTTTGGGAAGAGTATATGAAAATCAATGATAGGGAAATCGGAATGTGTGTTTGATTGACTGTAAGAGGGTTAAACCGTCCTAGGCCGAGTGACCTTAATAGTCGGTGCCGAAAATGAATTGAGGAAGAGAAGGAGGATTCACTTTTTCGCGAAAGGCCCCTCGCGAAATTCCAGGATCGACCTTGCGCTCTACGGAGACGAGACCTACGAGTGGCTATCCGTGTTCGGGGATAAGTCGGATCGTCGCTATTCCGCGCTGCTCCGCGAATGGCTAAATGCGAAGACTGGAAGCCGCGTGCAGCGAAGGAACGCGAGGTATGCCGAAGGACGGTCGATCGAAAGCCTCGTTCAAACTGGACGATCGGAATAGGATCGTCCCGTGGTTTGGAAGTTGGTCTACCTTGGATCACTCTCGCGACGACACTCCTGATATCCGAATGGCCCCGTCGAGGATAGCTCGACGCAATATTATCGCGAGAGGCATTGAAGTTGGCGCGTTTCCTTTTGAAAGGTACTCGGTGTGAGTAAGGGGATAGAAGCTCCAAAGGGGGGATACTCGCGAGTGTTTAATCGCGGAGCTGGTTTGATTTCGTCGAATGGGATCCTCGATACGCGCACGATCGGTCTTATTTATAACGAGGCTGAAAGTAGCGGCGGCCGTTTTCGAATTTTATTTTTAGTCCGCCGCCGCCGCCGCTCGAGAGCTCAATTTCATTATTTCACGGCATATCGTATAATAAGGTACTCGAGCGTGAAAATATGGTACTGCAAAAGCCACTCGTGAGTCTCTCGTTAGGCCCACTCACGGACAGGTAACGCGAGCGATCCGGGGCCAGGCGCAATTCCCGTCAGAGAGGACGAGGGAAAGTGCAAGTGCAAGTGCAAGTGCCGGATGAAAGGAGGAAGACGTCGCGCCGGTCACAGACCAAACTCCGCCCAGTTCTCTACCTTTATCGTGCGCGCGCGCGCGCGACCCTCGGTCCATCGAGGCACAGATCCGAGGATACGACGAGTAGATCGCGAATATCTTCTCTAACCAGAGCAATGAGCGCAACCCTTCCACAACTTATCCCTCGTTCATCCATCGACGCCCAATCCAGTCGCCTCGACCTTTTCCACCAACCCAGGATCGTCTCCTCGATGGCGTCGAAGTCTCCATCGGGTCCGACGAAAAGCTCAACGGCCTAACGAGTCTCGCGGGCCAAGGTTCACCCTTCCTAACCGTCGCGACAATAACGAATCGTGTTTATCGTATTACTCTCGCTCCGGCTCGGCATAAAGCGCCTGCTTTAGGACTGTCCTCGCGCTAATTAACATGCAAGCCGAACGACCGGTCATTATTGCCCATTGTATCGCGCAATATTTCGAGAAACGGGGCCCTCGCATGGGCGGCGTTGCGGCATCCTCGAGAGGGGGGTGGGGTGGAGGAGGGGAGAAAAAAGGAGGCGAAGAAAAAGGACGGTGCACCCCGGACGATACGAAATATCGGGAAGCGATCGTGGGCGTGTGGCAGCATGGCCTTAAGGCCATCGGTAATGCACGGCGTCGAAGCTTTCCGGGTAATATTCTTGAGAGCCGGTTGATAGCGAGGCACGCCGGTACCGGTGCCCGCTTAGAAAATACTGGATCGCCAGGCGATACGCACTATCCGTGCCAAAGATATCGGCCCGCGGATATAATTTAATTCAGCGTGGAACCAGCTCTATTAGTCTCCCGCCCACGCTCCCCTAAGCATCTCGCGCCAAACTCCAGAAACCGAACCCTCCTCTCCCCCTTCAATTCGCCCTCTTTTCTTTATTCGATTCATTTTACGCACCGACCGCTGAGGTGGTTACTTGCTCCGGGATGTACCGTTTAACCCATTGACTGCCAGCTACGAGATATCTCGTGGTGTGCGCAGCAAGTTTGGATTGGCCGCCAAAACCGTGGCACCCAGGGCAAGACGCGCGAAATCTGCGTGGCAGTCCATGGGTTATAAGCTGGATTCCGAACAACCAGCACTACGGCATAGGTATCGCATGGAAAAACCTTGGATGATGGGCGAGATTCGAACTCGAGTTTCTCCCTCTTTCTCACCATCCTCCCAAGAGTCGCTCGCCAAAAAGCCCTGGCCCCGATCATTCTCTTCGGAGACGCAAGCCGGACGGTGAATCAATTTCACAGGTAGCCCCGCGTGTCGTCAATTAGGACACCGGGACCCCGCCAGGGATATTCCTTTGGGTTTCGTTAATTTTACGAGGGGAATCCAGCCGTAAAATACAGGGCTCCCATTGGTGGTGGCAGAGGAAGGGGGGGGGAAGGGGCGTTTACGCGAATGCCAATATAATTTCGACCTGCCGCGAAAGCTTCTACGGTCCTTGCGGTGGGACCGGGGCACGAGGAAGAGGAGCGGGGGGAGGGAGAGGGGGAGGGGGAGTAGGAGAGAAAGGGGGAGAGGGATAATTGGCCGTTGGTGGGGCCGTTTTCGCGTTACACGGAACCCCATTAGGCGAACGATCTGTCCTAGCTCCGGCCCGCGCCCCTCCGCGGCCCCGAAATCGGGTCGAAAGGAGGACTGGCCATCCCTCCGCCGCCCTTTCTCCTCGTTTTTTTCCCTCTTCTCCACGACCTAAGAAAGTCAAAGGTGTCCCTCCGGCACGGGCTCCTACCGGCATCCGTGGCACCGAGGTAAAGGAACGCGCGACAAGGTTTCCAACTTAAAATTCTTCCCGCACTCCCCACGTCAGCGAGGTGGTGCCATCCCCGGGCCCTTTCAAGCTCCTCGTTACACCGCTGCAACGCGGCTGCGGACGGAGAAATGCCGTTTTCATCGTCCAGCGCCAGAGGGTTGGGGATGCCGAGGAAACGGGGAGATCGTGGGAGAAAGGAAGGAAGGGGGGGGGAGGGAGGAGGGCGATATTGACGGAACAACTCGACGATCCTCGTGGATCGTCAAATTGGAGGCGAGGAGGAAACACTACCGCCGATAAATTCCGATCCCGCGGCTAGATAGGCGCTCGTAAAAGCCTTGGACGTTACAAAATTGGACGGCCGGCGCGCGAAGGTCCCTCGGTCCGATGGCTCATTGCGTGGACGGCATTAATTATATTCAAAGCCCTGGAAGAATTTCGAGCGACGCCTCGACAATGTTCCCCAAATTGAATCGAAATTGCTCCGATAGAGAGGATGGAAGAGGGGGGGGGGGGGATATGTTTGCGGCCGAAAATGATCCCCGGCTCGGGGCTACGTTTAGATTTTAATCTAAATTGTACGCCTTTTAAACGGCGTCGCGTATTATTACGCGCGACAGATATAGATAACCCCAGAGGGCCAAGAGGTCCCTCGCGATACGTCAGGCGGTCTTGTACGGACGTAATTTTACCTCGCGAGCGTTTCGGCTCTCACGGCTTGGCGACGAATAAAAATCAATTCTCCTACGTGGAAATTAACTCTCGACACGGCTTACGGTGTACCGCTCGTTGGGCCGATCGATCGTAAATCACGGCGAACGATGCCTCACCCGCGAACAACTCGAATTCTCCCTCGGAGCGTTAACTATGATAATGCGACCGAGGAAACGGCGCGCACGTTTTGGATCTCCACCGGAGCGGAGCCTCCTCTCCCTAGATTTCTCATTTCGAAGCAACGGCGGGAGTGGAAAAATTCGATATCGATAAATAACCGCGGAAGGGGAAGGGACGTTCCGTACCGGTTTAATTCACGGCAAAATACCCCCATGGTGTCCGTTTATCGTTGCCCGCTCGGACTCCGTTCCTTAAGCATTATCCGATCGGCGTACATCCTCGTAATTATAAAAACTGTATTATCCTTAACACCGCGGTATTCCAGGGTTAATGATTTTAATTTAAAGCCACGACAGTCTCGCGGCAAAGGCGATTCCTCGAAAGGGAGCGCGCGCAATAACGAAATGATTCTCGCAGCGAGAGATCGACGATTACGTTTCCGTCCTCTCTCTCTCCCCCCTCCCTCCCTCACTCTCTCTCTCTCTCTCTCTCTCACTCCTTCCTCGAGCTCTTCTCTCCTTCCCCCATTCCTCCGCACTCCCTCTCTCGTTCTCGCCTCATCGTCCGACTCCCCGTGAAGCTCTCTCCCTCGCTCCCTCGGCCGTTCGTACGTACACACAAGTACGTCGTTAGCGCGATCCGCTAAGGGGCTGGTCCATAAATTTGCGATTCGCGAAAATATCTCGGCAGACGGGCAATTAAGATATCGGGAGCGAGAGCGAGAGAGAGAAGGAGGGGCGGCAGAGGGGATAGGGGATAGGGGAGGGGTGGAAGGCGGAGAGGAGGCGGGGAGGAGGCGCGGAAGGCGGAGGGGACAGGGAAGCTGGAGGACGAGAGGGCGTCGGCCCTGAGCACCCGGCAGAGTCCAGAAGGAGCGCGGCAGACACTCGCCTAGCTTTAATTACGGCGCCATGGCAGCGTCGGCCGGAAAAAAGGAAGCAGGGCCCCCTCGTAAAAGTAATTTCAAATCGAGCGCACGGGGCCCACCGCCGGTCTAATTAAATTTTCGCGCAGGGAAAAAAAAAGGAGGATCGCCGCCAAGGACTCTCCCGCCTCGGTGCTCCTACGGTATCCCGTTGCTGCTCACCTCGCGCGCCTGGACCGAGGATCGTAAAAACCGCTCTGGGTATATCCCCACCGATCGCCCCTGTCTCGCTCTCTCTCTCTCTCTCTCTCTCACTCTCTCACTCTCTCCCTCGTTCCCTCGCTCTCTCCTCTTCTCCCCCGCCTTCCGCACCCGCCGTGGCTCTTATCGTGCCTCTTGTTTTTCAACGCGCGAAACAAATCACTGTCGTGCAGGCGAGAATTCGCGACCTGCGACAAGCGGCGGGAAAGTAGGACGGCGGGTACGCGCGTACCTTGAAAATCTGCATACGGCTGCGTCTGTACTTTTTAAAGACTCCACCGGCCTACGCGGACCGCTCGATCGGCGAATGATTAACTGGATTGGCGCGATAATTAAAGCAAGTGGGCGGCGGGAAAACGCGGCCAGCTGCGCGACTTTTCTTTTTTTTCTTTCCTTTGCTCCCGGTGAAAAGCGAGGATAGTGCGCGCCGATAGAGCGTTTTGTCCCCCACGTCGATTTATAACTCTATCGGTAATACGGGCCTTGGTAATGTCTCCTCAGCTCTCGCGACGGATCGTTCGCGTAGGATCGTAATTAAGGATCAATTTATCGAGGGTTTCTGACGTTGTGCGAATCGTAATCGTGATACAGAGAGAGGTAGAGAGAGAGAGAGAGAGAGAGAGAGAGAGGTAGAGAGAGAGAGAGAGAGAGAAAGAGAGAGACGCGGTCGAAGGCAAGGCCGGTGAAATATGCGAAACATAATTCGAGATAATCCCTCCCCGTCTAAGCGGTTAAGAACGCGCCGGTATCGAGACCCGATGACAATGCACGAACGTCCACGATTGTGCGGCTCAATACCATCCGTGGTATTTAGCGGAAAAATAAGAAAATCTACGGCCTGGCAATCTAGCGCGATAATTCCCAGATAAGGCGACACACCTGGTCTCTTGTTCCGCGATCTAAGGTCGACAGAGATGTCGAAAGCGGTTTCATTGGCGCGGCCCTCGCGGGAGAGAAGCATAGCTCTCCCGCCTCGCTCTCGAGCGCACGATTCGACCGACTTTTTAATCGGCCCCGGCGCAAACAGAGGGAGCGTTATATCCATCGTCGAGTCCGATACTCGAGTCGTCGTTACGGTGCAACCGGAGGTTGTACCCGGGCCGATGGGCGACGCGTCAATTGGCCGTTCGGCACGATCGCACCGAGACAAGAAAAATCTTCCGTTTGGCGCATCACAGGTCGTCGAACCAAACTCGCCTTGGCAGGAGTTAAGCCCAGTCCATGAGGTCAGCCGCGCGAATCGCAGAAACGAACTTTATTTTCTCATGACGGTGCCGGTGGGTCCGGCCGGTTCGCATCGGTGACAGACGTTAAAGTATTAGCCGATTGCACGTATCCGATGTCCCTTCGAACGAAGGTGGAGGAGGTGAACGAGGAAGAGCCGGAGATGGAGGCAAAGGTGGTGGAGGAGGAACCGAGAGAGGCCCTTCCTCGAGCCACCCACCAAAAATAAAATCCTCTTTCCCATCCGCGCTCTCTTCGTCCCTCCTTCCTCGCCCCTCCCCCCCCCCCTCTCTCTCTTCTTCTCTCTCCTCTCGCGTGTCCCCTCCGGCCAGAAGACCCTCTTCCTCGATATCCACCCACAAAAATGCAACGACCGTCTCTCCTCAGCCGCGTACCGGTCCTCCGTCGGACCCGGAGTCTCTCCAAAGGAGAATCGACGATCTCGTTTCCAATGGGCCACAGGGAAGGTCGAGGATCGGCCGAGCCGATCGTGGAAACACCCACGAGGAAGAACGAAACCGGCCGTTCCCGGAGTTTCCACCTAATACGATCCCGAGGTGCGTACCTCTTTCGAGGCTGTACGTTTATAGCGCCTACAAATACTCGCCGATGAAGATCTTCATTGTCCGCGTAAATGCACCACGGGCGAGATAATTGGCAGTTATTTACGCAACGTCCCGCAGAAACCGGCCTGGCAAAGCTGGGGACGCGAAAAGGGCCCCGAATGAGGTACTGGAAAGCTCCGCTTATCGAACCGCAATTCCAGTCCTCGCGCGCGACGCGCGATACTCGAAAGCAATTACAATGTATTCGGTGGTACAGAAACGTAGGCTCGAGGAAGAGAGATATTCACGGCGCGTCCTGCCGTCAGCTAAGGCGCGCTGGTGCACGTACGTGTCGGCTTGGAGAGGGGTCGAAGGTAGTGTGAACCTGTCCACAGTTATAAATAAGGCCCGGGGGTCAGGGTGAGGGCCAGGTTTACGAGATAAATACCGTAAGTTATGCCAGGGAGCGAAGGAGGAAGGAGGAACGGATGGAGGGGCTAATTCTACGATTTAACATGATCTGCTGAAGTGTCGCCTAACGTCTCACCCGCGCACCCTCTACGCCCTCTCGGGAACCCTCCAAAACGGTCGTAAGTCCTCGCGGAACTGAGTCCGACTCGGCCAAACCCGAAAGCTCCTTCGGAACTCCGAATCGGCCCTTCTTCGGTTCGGGCATTCCTGACCTCTCGGGTCAATCTGCGGCCACCTCGCTCGATCTTCCCCGTCGAAATTACCTGGAAGCACGGGAATCTGATTCGAGAGCAGGAATCGAACCTCGCCAAATCGCGCGGGAATTCTTTCATTTCTTCAACGCGAGTGCAAACGATGGAAAATGGACGGAGGAGAGAAGGTACGGAAGCAAGAGGCATCCGTGCCGAGTGGAAACGCGTGGAAATCTACCTGGAGCTCGGGAAAGATTTCCTTCCCACGCGTTCGCTCGACAGTTTTCCCCGGTTCCGGCTTCCTAATCGGATTTGGAACGATTCTTTGACTTTCTCGGAATATTCCTCGATCGCTGGAATCTTCGGACGACGACAAAACGACGCTCACTGCCAAGCTCCGAATACTCCGCTACTAATACCTCGCGCTTTTAATATCGGTGTTCGCCTACGAGAGTTTAACGATCCGATAAGAGCGGGATATATTTACATCGCCGTGATTACGATCGTAATCGTAAACACGGGAGCGAGCGGTAGACGCCGAGGATAAGGTCTAACGTATCACAACCGTTGGGCGATAATCGAGGATAACCAAACTCGATGGAGCGGCCGCATTTTCGTTATGAGCCGTGGAATTTCGTATCCGAGGAGGAGGAAGGAGATCATAGGAGGCGGCCTCGAGGCGACAGGAGCCCGTTGGAAAAGTTAGCGAGAGGGCCGCGGGATCCTGTTGCCGGTGAAGTTGGCGCGCAGGCAGGATGTTCGGAGGCGTAGACGATTTTTTGTACCAGGACTCAACTCTCTCCCCTTTCTCCGTCCTCCTCTCTCCTCTTTTTTCCCTCGCTCCCCGTTATACCTGCCAAGGCCCCGGGCAGCCGACCATTGTGCACAACAAAGCTACACTTTTCTACCCGATCCCAAGCCTAATGGATAATTAATTTTTGATAAATCGTCCCGCCGTGACTAGCGTCGACGCGCGGCCTAATTTGTTTTTCGATTTTTCACAAAAGGACGCGGGGTGTACTCTCCTCGGTCCTACCCGACCGACGCCTCTCCCCTCCGCCCCGTTCCCCCCCCCCGCGGGGCCAACCGCCTTTTCTCGTTCTGGCCGGTAACCTCGAGATTCCTCGTCCTTTTTCGGGCTCGTCGACGTGCCGAGCTGTCGGGATACATTAGGATAATGCGACGAATGACTGCCGTAAAGTCCGGATCCTGGCCGAACGGTAACTATTGTAAGCCTTGATTTACAATGCCCCCTTCCTCCTCCTTCTCCATCTCCCTCGCACCTCGCGGAGGGCCGCGAATATTTCCCCCACAAATCGTCATTAACGACGATCGATGGCGTTAATTTACGCCCGCGGTGGTACCTCGGCTGTCTCCTGGAGGGAGGGGGGCTCGATCGACGAGGATCCGTTCGACGGGGGAAAACGAGGAGCGCGGTACCGTGGGGGAGGTCGAGGAGGGCGCGAAAGTCATTGAAGGAAGATTGCAGGGAGGGAGGAGAGGCAGAGCGTGCTTCGCGTTATAGGGATATATCGGCAGAGCGAAGGGTTGGGGGGGGGGGTGGAGGTGGGGGGAAAGTATTCGCCCGAAGCGCTCACGTGGCTACGACCGACTCTCCACCGTGGATCACGCACACGTCTCCTTCGTCCTGTGAGCTGCACGCGAAGCTACTACACGGCCTGCTACGGCACACGGGACGACGCCGTCCTGGATGATTGCCGTGCAAACGAGATGCGCATAAGACGTTCCCGCTATCCCATCGACCCACGACAGTACGCCCCGCGTATAATTAGAAATATCCCCGGGATAGCGCTTTCAGAGTTATTCCGAAATTACTTTCTTCCTACCTTCGACGCCGTGGAAACGGGTATAACCCGCTTTTAAAAGCGGCCAGGCCCGTACTAATGCACGTTATAGAAAATAAACGGCGCACGCTGCGAGGTAATTTCGCGCGTACCCTGCAAACCGCGGCTGCCCGGAGATCGACTCGGTCTTCTCGCCAGGCCCTCACCTCCCCCCTCCGACCCGGCGCGCAGTCGTAGAAATTCCATTAGCCCCGGATACGCGGATACGCGAGAGCCATCCGCGCTCGAGTCCACGAGGTTAATGCGCACGACCGAAGGCAGTGCTCGGTGACGAGAGCGTTTGGCACGATACGCGCTTGATTGGACTAGGAGCGCCACGGTGGCTACCGTGTGGCAGCCTAGGTGGTCCTCCGGTGCGACGGAAGAAGTTCGTGACACGATCCAGGAAGGGGGGGGGGGGGAGGCGGCGCCGCGTGGAAGAAAGGGGAGCCAGGGTGGAGCGAGAGGTGCGCGAATAAGACGAAAACGAGGGAGGGACTGGAAAGCTCGAAAAGCGGCGAAGTCTTTTTCGAAGGGGGACGGGAGCCGGTGGCGGCGGGAGCTCGAGGGGAGGGAGATTTTTTTCCACACCGGCGCGAAGAACGGGGAGATCCTGGTCGTTACCGGAGGAGCCTCGGCGTTGCAATTTCGCTAGCCTACTGTCGGTCAGCAGTCGCCGGTCCGCCTCTCTATCTCTAGCCCCGTCCTCCTCGCTCTCCTTCCTCTCCTTCTCGAATCCTCTCAGCACCGCAGCCCCGTGCCGTCCCATCCTCCGACTCTACCCGCCTCTCCTCCGACCGTACTCCGGCCCTCCTCCTAGAGGTAATTTACTTTCCGTCCTCCTCCGTCCGCCGCGAGTGCCAGGTACGTTCCTTCTCCTCCTCCTCCTCCTCCTCCCGTGCTCCCATCCACCTCCTCTCTCCCTCGGCTAAGCCGACTATACTCCGGTCGCGCTAACCGCCTTCCCTCGTACCTAAGATCGTCTTCTAGATCCCTTCGTGCCGGCTGGCTTCGTTCACATTTTTCTCAGACACTCGGAATTCCCGGGTTATTATGCCACCGGAATATTCGACGTTAGCTCGGGCCGCGATTTCGAGGGAACGCCCGGGGTTCGATCCGTGGTGCAATTTGGAGAAAAGGGAATGACAATGGTAAACGTCGGCCCAGGGGCGCTGAGACGTAATTAGGCAGTTCGAAGTCAAAGAATCGGCCCTCTCGCCGCGGGTAAAGGACTTCCTGGCTCCTACACCAAAGGCGACTCCCGGCCACGGCCAGGAATCTCCATTCACCGGGCCAGGATGTTCCCGAAAGAAACGTGGAACGTGGAAGGGTCGCGCGCACCGATCGTCGAGGGGGGAGGCTGGTGGACGAATTTATATGCAAGGAGGAATCACAAAGTCATTTCACGAAGTATCCTACGGGTGCACCTTTTTCCAGTTTACTCCTCCGAGCGTTCCGGTTTATTGTTAGAGAGGCAGTAGATCCGCATTAGCGTACTCCTACGGCAGTCCAGAGAGCCCCCCACTGTCTATCTCCCTCTCTCTTTCTCGCTACTCCCCCGACCTCCTCGTCCACTTCTCCCTTCCTCTTCCGCCTTCACTCGCCGCCGTGCCTTCGACGCGCCGCTTCCTCCTTCTCTCTCCGATGCACGAGAAGAGGACGAAGGGCTCAGCGGAGCGATAGGCAGGGAAGGTGGAAAGAGAAGGAAAGAGAGAGAGAGAGAGAGAGAGAGGGAAACAGAGAGAAAGAGTGTCTCGAGGTTCGCTTTTTCTCTCTCGCACCCGCGCACCATCACCGAGGCCCGGTATAATTAATACGGGCCCCGTGGAATGCCGGTCGCCTCACTCTCTCGGGCCCTTGCCCCCTCCTCGCCCCCCTCCCACCCTCTCTCTCTCTTACTCTCTCTCCGCTCTTCCTCGCCACTCATTCCGTCCCCTTCCCCCTCCCCTCCCCTCCCCTCGAGCCAGGGCCCAGCCGTGGCCGCAGATCCGACCAGTTTCCATGGTCTCGCCTAGGCCCTAGCCAGGGGCCTGGCTAACCCCCCGGTCAGGCCCCGAAACCCTCGAGTATTCTGAGAGCCCTCGCGTGTTGTTCTAGCGGTGGCCGCCGAAAAAAGAGGCCGAAAAGTGGAGCGCGCGTAACGAGGTCGGGGACAACGACAACAACAATAACGGCCCTCGTTCTTTTGACAAGCGGACTCAAAATATTGGGGCCGCATTAGCCGCAGACCCCACAGAAGCGTAAGAGCGGGAGCGCCGAGCGCCGCCGCCGGGAGAAAGTGCACCGGATTTGTTTATGGTACCACCGGCGGATATCGGGCCGTATTTCATTTTCTTGTCGTCGGACAGAAGGGGTGAAAGGGTTTTATCCTCGTCGGTAGCCCCTCGTCCTCTTGGACGAGCGCGCGGGGAACGAAGAATGGAGGATCGATACTCGCGATTTGCGAGGCGCGAGGAAAGGAGGATCTAACTTTGGAGACGCGAGCAATGGAATGGGGATGGTTTGTAAGGATGAGCTACGTGGATTTCTGGAAATCGAAGTCACGGCCTTTCGTTACTCGGCCTCTCTTCGGTAAAGCGACTCGGGTGGATATTTTTTTCTCCGTAGGCAATCAGGGTCAAGGTGTTGAAGTACGGGATTATGCGAAATTTCGCGAGGATAAACCCTCGAGGGCGGAGGAGAGGGGGCACGGTGAGAATAAAAAAAAAGGAGAGCAGAAGTCTGGACTGGGCCAGTCGGTTCGCCTTAAAAGGTGGAGCGCCTTCTCTCTTCCCTCGTTTTCGACGTTTCGTAACCGGCAGCGAGACGCTTCTCGCTCCCCGTTTAACCGAGTAGCGAGCTCGCTTTGCGGAATATTATGCCCGGATGAAAGTCCCTCCCCGTCCGCCTCCCCGCGCTCTTGGGAAAATTGCCCGCGCGGACAGTCGGGAGCGAGTAATTTCGCGTTGAGCGCCGGAGATGGCGCGAAGCTCGAGATTCGTTACGTCTTACGAGCTTGACAAGGGCGTCCAGCGTCCAGCTTTGACGCACAAGAAACTACACACGTTAGAGCAAACAGTTTCTTCGTCGTGGGAACAAAAAGCGCTCTTTCAGCTCGATAATGGGGCGAAAACGGAAAC
The DNA here is from genome assembly GCA_038496175.1 of Ampulex compressa. Lineage (NCBI taxonomy): Eukaryota > Metazoa > Arthropoda > Insecta > Hymenoptera > Ampulicidae > Ampulex > Ampulex compressa. The sequence continues at coordinate 55,967 of JBCFXI010000100.1, read as the reverse complement.
GATAACAAACCCCTTTGGTGAGCGGAAAGAAAGGGGAGAAGGTTTGAAGGAGGAACGGAGAGCAAGGTAAATGAAATATAATGTAATGCAGAGGAGCGAATCAGGAGTCGGGGCTGAATGAGGGAAGAGAATCGTAATTGAGTCTTCTCAGTGGCCGCATTACGCTCCTGCAGGAAGAAAATAACCGCGTAAGTAGAAACCTCGCGCTGAAGTTCAAGAGTCAACGGGCTATTATCATTATGTCGCGGCCCCTTTTTCTGCAAATAAATCATTACGAGGGCAAAATACATCGGCTGTGTACCGGCGTACGTGATCTCTTTTCCAATCAGTTACCGCTCGACACTGACAAACGGATCCCAGCCGTCGCGTCAATCCTTCCCGGGAGTAGAATGCTCGTTACTTACGATATTACCCGGCCCGATATAATTAAACACAGCGCGACAGAAACGCAGGAGGGGGCCGACTTCCTTTCACCGTCGTGAATTTCCGCAAATCGGGGAGCCAATAAAGCAGCGGGTTCCTTTAACCCTTATGTGGCCAACCGCGTACCCAGTCCAACCTTCGACTCACCGCTTATTACGTGCTCTCAAAATATCGCAACGCTTCCCCATACTTTTACGTCGATGTTTCTCTTCAAAATTAAATTACGTAATATAAATATATAATATTACACGCTGGAGGTTACGATATCGAACGTTAAAGCTTCAAAGTTGCCAACAACCATAAAAATTTCGATCGCCTACGCAAGGGTTAACGGTGCTTGGAGGCCGCATACCGTTGCCCTTTTTTCCTCCGATCTCGGTGCTTTCCGTTCGCCACACGCATCACCCTTTATGTCTCATCCCGCCTCTCCCCCAACTTCAACGTCACGTGCTGCGCTACGTTGGGATAAACTAGCCTCCCAGCTACGTGTTTGTTCGTGCCTTGTTCCCGAATCGGTCGCGCCTACCTCTCGTCCCCTTCTTGCTCCGTTTTGGGGGATCGAATCGGGAGCCGCCGCGCCGTGCCGCAGGTCAGTTCGAGGAGAAAAAAGAGGAGGTGCAAGAATGGGGGCCCGAAGAAAATCGAGGGTCGAAGAGCGGCCGGCCGAGTTTCCACGGAGATGTTCGGCCGTCGAGCCTTTCGATGGCGAAAGCAGAAGGGAGGATCGTTCAAGTAACACACCGAGAAGAGAATTTGACGCGGCGCAGGTCGATGCGAGAACCTGGAAGAGGCAGGTACGTAATGACAGAGAGTAAATGCCCGCGAGGAGCACGCCTCGATGCGCAGTCCTCCGAGATTTCTGTCCTGAATAGAAGGCCAAGGCCTTTGTTTGGGAAAACAAGAGGATCGGGTGCGAGTATTTTTCCAAAGGCCTTGGCGCGCGTAGGATCACGATTATTTCCACGCGGATCGAAGATTTCGGATTCGGATAAAGGAGACTCATTAGCACGGCGCGATCTATGCCGAGCCTCTAACGCCTCGATGATGACTGGGTAATCGCGAGAGGAGCCCGCGGATCTTCGATAGAGTCGGCAATGACGAGGAACTAAGGGTGGCCTCGTACCTTTAAAGTTTCTCATGACTCACTATCGGGATTGTTATTACGCGTTACACCGGCAAATGAGCAGGGCCGGGGGCGAGCGTGGGTGCAAAAAGTCGCAAGGTCCACCCCAAGCATGAAATTAACTTAATTTCCGCCGATGACACGCCAAGACTCGACTCCTTCCTTTTCCTTCCATCGGTATTCCACTTTTCATGCCAGACGCTCGTGCCGTTAGCCTTGAAGGCGCTGCTCTCGACCGCAAGGATGTCGGCAGTGTCTCACCGTCGCTTTCGAGGCTCTCGCGTTTTAATTACTTTAATCTCGGGGACTGCTACGCGCCGCTTCGGATGCCCCTTAATATCCGTTTAAGCGGATTTCAATGACCTTAAATATTTGAGATTCCACGACACCTCGCTCTGCTCCCCCCCTCCTGATCCTTAGAAATATGACGAGGCTCGTAAAGTTCGGATAAAATTTCTTTTTACTGCCGTATTTGTCCGCGGGATTCGCCGAAAAAAAACTTACGGCCGTAATCGCCGGGACCGTAAGAACACGTTATCGTCTTTTAATTAATAGTTAAGCGGGCGGTATCTCTCGCGCCTCATGCCCCGATTTGTCCCCAAGCTCCGCCGTCTCCCGAGCAAACCGCGGAGCAGCGCCCCGGAGAAGGAAGAAAAAGGATCGAAAACAGGCTCGAGCTTTCGTCGGTTAAACTCGTCTTTCGACGCCCATCGGGAACATTTATCCGAGGTCCGCCAGGCGGGCAGAGGGAATGCCCGATGGAAAGTGCCCGGAGTGACGAGATCGAGACCTTCGGCGCACCACGCGATCAAAGTGTCTGCCCAAAGTGAAATCTCCGTGCACGACAACGGGCGCACACCCTCGAGCGGCGAAGGAGCGCGGGCCGAGGCGAAACTCGAGCGACGTAGGCGTGCGAGACGGAGAGGCATAAAATCCACATCCTCCAGAAAAGCCGCTACCGTGATTCAGATTAAGCGGCACGCTCGCCCGGCGACCGGCGCATGCGCGCCCGCTGACAAATGAGTTTGGGCAAGTGCAAGTGAAATGCGGCCCCGCAAAAACCTGGTCGCTGCGCCCTCCGCCCGCCGGAATGGAATATGGGTATACGGCCCTCTCCCTCTCCTCCTCCCTCTCCCCGCCCCTCGCCCCTCGCCGATTCCCCATTAACGGAGCCCGCTCCTCCTCGCACGATCCTCTTCGGCATTATCCACGGTTATGGTTTTTCGGCCCTTGCCACCGCCTTGGCGCGCGATAGCTCAGGCCTCTCTCCCCCTCTCTCTCCTTCTTCTTTCCCTTTCTCTCCCTCTTTCCTCTCCCGAGGCCATTCTCGCGGCCGCAACCGCGGGTCACTCGCGCAAAACCAGAGGGAGAGGAGAGATGGGCGTGGAAAGCCCGAGGAATTCCCTGGAACGTCAGCCTCGCCGGTTATATTACAGGCGCGAGATTACGAGGATCGCGAAGATTGGCCCGGAGAGCTTCGCGGGTGCGCATCGTCGTGCGGATCGCGGAGTCCTCGCCTGGAAAGCCACGGAGCGGTTCGCCTGCGTGGCCCGCTACCGGGCTTGCCACGAATTTCTCCGTCGCCGCGGACGAGCCCGAGACCAGTGGCCCCGCCGTAGGGTAAGGAACCTCCGCTCGTTTGCGCCGGCAGATGCGCCGAGCCCTTCCAGGCCTTTTAATTCACGTGTCCGCGGTGGAATTAGCATGATTAGGCAGCACGGTAAACGGGGGGCTCGCCGAATGTGCGCCGTGCATCCCACTTACGATTCGGCCGGGTATGATAAATAACGCGGACCCCTGTACGATATACACGGCGCCCACAAAGGGAGCGCGTGAGAGCTACGATGGTGTAGTGGATCCTCGGCTCGGACTTCCACCCGGGAGACCAGGCTTCGAATGCGGCTCATCGCTGGATGCTTTTTCCATGCGATTCGTCCACCGTAGCTCTGATAGGGTTCGAAAGCCACTGACTGCCACGCTAATTTAGCGCGCCTCGCCCTGGGTGCCAAGGTTTTGCAGCCGATCTAAACTTGCAGCGCACACTACGAGATATCTCGTAGCTCTCGGTCAATGTGTGAAACGGTAGGTATTAGTTCGAATGACCTTATCGGTCGGTGCCAAAAATGAATTTAGGAAAAGAAGGAGTACACGTGTCCAGATTCGCGGAGAAGAGGCGCTCGATGTTCGAGAGGACTGGAGAGAGAAAGAGAGAGAGAGAGAGAAGGAGCGAGGGAGGGAGAGAAGAGGGAGGGCAAAGCGGAGAAGCTGGCAGGGGCCCCGATGTGAGTAACGAATATCTGATAGCGAATCCCTGGCATTTCCAACGTATTCCATGGCGCGGCAGAACGAATGCGGGCCCTTCTCGACACCGCGGGGCCCCCCGCGCGCTCGCGGCCCGGAGCTACGGTACTTTTACCCACGCACTCTATACCGCGATCGCTCTTGCGTACGCAGAAACGAGAGACGACGCCGTGCCAAGAGGCGAAGGGGGGCGGTAGAGGGTGGGGGCGGGGCGGGAGGAGGACGGAGGACGCGCGTTTACTTTCGCCCGTGATACGGCCGCTACGCGAAACGAGATACGAAATTCTTGGCGCGGCGTAGCTTGTCGAACCCGATTGCAAATTAAATTAGATGTAGGCATAAATCAGAGACGGAAGAGAGATCCGGAGAGATTGGAGGGAGATAGCGGCGTGTATCCACGGAGATTCGGTTGATTAAGATTTACCGAATTAAGGTTTTTACGACCGGGAGGAATCATCCTGCTCTTCCTTCTTCCTCTTCGTTCGTTCTCTCTCTCTCTCTTTTTTTTTCTCGCTTTTTTTTTCCCTCTCATTGTCCTCCGCGTTTTTCTTCCGAGAGGTGCTCGCTCGAAAAGGGGTGGAAGGGGGGAAGGGAGGCGCTTCCCGTACGGTGCGCGAGTATTAATAATTCATACTTCGACGTCAGCACCGTTTTTAATTCCCCCCATTTTTATCTCGCCTCCCCCCCCCCTCCTACGAGCACTCCCATTATTTCAGGGTAACGTTTCATTTTTATCGAACGGATTCTATAACAGAGCGTCTTCATTCTGCTCGTTCCGGCGACGTATCATAACGTCGGAACGTGCAATTACGATTCGAAAGTCGACGACGTGGAAAAATGGCGGGCGCGTTTTCGAGCCGCGCATTTACATTTACGAATGTCGCGTTACGCCGCGGCGGGAATGATTCGAGGTACGGATAATTATCGTGGTAACCTCCGCGTATTTTAATTTATTTGCCCCAATTAAAGATCTCGGCTCTGACTAATATGTTATTAGGACGAAATGCGAGAAATCCCCGTGACCCGCTTCGAGGGGACTCACGACTTTATTAAAACGTCGAACGCGTTCATTACGCCGGATCTATTAAAATAACGACTTTCTCGCTCTTGTACCCATTAACCACGGTGCCCTGTCATTTTTCTAAGCCACGGCTCGCCGAGCATACTCAAAAACTTTCCCAAGATTCACTCGATGTGAAGCGAGGAAACGCTGGTTTATACCGAGGGTCAATTAGTAGAAAATTTCTCAAGTTTCCTGATAATCAGGAGTACATCAGTCCGGATATATTTCATCACACGGAATATTTCTTGGAATGATCAGTGATATCGCGATACAGGGTGTACGAAGCGATCTCAGTTTTCCGAGAAAATATCCATCGTGGGATATAAAAATATATACATATCGTTCAATGCAAAGACCGTGGGTGTTTCGTCGACGGATTCGAAAATCCGGTCGTCCGGTTGGCGAAGGCTCGAAGGAGGGATCCGCCATTATCGAGGGGCCCGAAAGCCCTCGAAAAGGGCGGCTAGCGGAGGCGATATTTCTCCGTAGGAGCACGTGCCACCAGCGCGCATTCCCTTCGTCCGCCCTCGGTTACAGATGGCAAACGTCCGCTGCACTCGCACTCGAGCGAGCCCTGGGTAATGCGAGCGGGCGAGACAAGGAGAGAAAGGTGGACAGCCGTGGTGCCTTTCAGTTCAGGTTACACCAGCCCGGGGACGATGTGCACACTCCTGCACACCCAGCTTCATTCACGCTCCACGCACTCGCGCGCACAATCCGCTCGCAACGTACTCGCGGAATGGCCGCGATTTCCTCGCGCATTCATTCCGCCGCGTCGTTACACATCTCTTTGATGATCGTCCTTTACGCGCGAGACACGCGCGAAACCACCGTGCGCCTATTAGTAATCTGACGAAAGTAGGAAATCATGAGCCGGCCAATGTGAGCGAGCGAATGAACGCTTTGAGTTTGCGGCTAGCGAGAATTCGCTTCAGACCACGCGTCTTTGGATCGCTTCGAGTGATATTATGACAAGCGGACTGGTATCGGAGCGAAGTGCTCTGGACGATATAAGCTCAAGACGGCTCGTGGTTTATTGAGAAAACATAGAAATATCCTAAGGGTGCGGTTGCGAGCGACAATGGGAATACAGAGAGTGAATAGGTCAATTTGAAGGGTCGTTGGAACTCTTGAAATCGCGAAGAATGGATAGTCAACGATAGCGTGTTTAAATACTTTGTCCATCCGCGTAGCTTGTTATCGTTGTCGTAACGCATTGTGCGATGGGAAGGAGAACGCGTACCGGGGGTTTCTCGGTATGGAATAAAAGTCTAGGAACACGACCTTAATTTGAGAAACCGTTCTCAGCAAAGTTGCGGTATAGCCGGTCTACGTAACGATATCACCGCAAAGTTCTGGAACGTCTGGTTGACGTAACACGAGCCTACTTATGGTATACATACCGATAGAATGAGTTTAACAACGTCGTACAGGCTTTCAGAATGAAATTCCTCGGGGCACGGCCCTCGGATTTTCGAGGGATAATTAGGGGAAATAAATATCGTGAATGGGCAAAGATAAAGGAAGAGGAACGAGGAGTACGATGCTGGAGAAAATGTAGGCTCGCTGGAGACGGGACGAAATGTAGGCTCGGACTCGAGTTCTTTTCACCCGAGAAGTTATTCCCAGCCTCGTGGAATAATTTTTCTGGGAAGCTCGAATGGACGAAATGACGCTACAACCTACTTCTAGCAACTCGTTTCGGACGACTATCCGAGTAACGAGGGTCAAGTTACACCTCGGCCACACAATGCCCGTGCCACGGTGCTCTCTAGCACGGCATACGTCACGTAAGATCGTCGATCTCAGATATAATCTGGAAAGAACAACGCGCCGGACTTCCCCGATATACCAGCAGGGCGCATTTTAATAACGAGAGACCGTCGTCGTCCCACTCGTTCCACCTTTCCCGCGAACTTTTTTTCAATTCGACCGCCACGAATACCGAAACGCGCCGCCGTTGTGCGCCGCGGTATTCTATCCCCGGTTATTAAAAAATACTTGGACAAAAATACCACTTCGAAAGGGGGTACCTTACCTGTCTTACCTGTCTTACCAGTTTACAAATACTGTCGCGTCAAGTTTGATCGAGCTGTGAATATCACGCGTGACGTATATGGCGTGTAAGATATATATACGCGCGCGGATACGCGTTTAAACGCGCCGAAGTGACGTATATATGCGAGTATCGTGAAGGGAGTCTGCTACGAAGCGAACGCCAAGCGACAGGTGGTCACGGTCTCTTCTACACGAAAGACTTCCCTGAAAATCGCAGACTGTTTTCGATGTCCGGGTAATATCGCCGGCTCCGCCACTGCACAATGAGTCGAAACAAAAATTACCGCCAAAGTCTGACGGACGCTGCTACGAGCGACGGCTGTGCGCGCCGAAGTTACATTGTGAATCATGAACGACCTTCCGCGATATTCGCAAACAGACGTCTGTACTCTGTAAGTATATTTCACTTACAGGTGGATACACTAAACCCCGTGAGATCTACTAACGCATTCGAGTCTCTTCATTTTTTCTCTTACTCGCCCATTCGAAGATCGAGATCCTTACGCGGGGGTGTGGATTTAAAAGGAAAAGTGCTTTCACCATGGCAATAATCGAGCTACGGTAAAGTAAAGCTATGGCAAAGGTAGTCCTGATATTGAGAAAGGAATACGGAGGAGGAAATACAGGGGGAATTGAATTCCGACCTCTTGCGCAAACTGCATCCACGTGACCGATATTACAGCGCGAACCATCCGATATCGATTTACCTTGAAAACTTCCTGGTTCTGCACATCTGATCGAGCACAAAGTAGTTTTCCGGCCAGTCGTAGGAGTCGAATGGCGGATAATATTTTCGCGTACGATCTCGGGGCTGCCCTTTTGACGGGAATCGTCAGTGTTATTGGCCTCCAGAAAACCGGCGGATTATACGTTCGCGTGTGCCCCAGCAGTGCCCGCAAAGATCGCGCCCCCGCGCGACGTATAATAATACGAATCGCCTATAACATTGTGCTCGTGCACGCATGTGCCTGCAGAGTGTCAAAATAGGGACGCGGGGAGGGCAATGGCGCGGATGCACACGCGGTTAATGCGCGCGGCTTTTGTAAACGGTTACGCAAAAAGCAACGCCGCCGATATTACGGTAATAATAATAACAATGACTTTATTGCGCTCAATGCACAGCCCGGGATATGGTGCAAAACTGTGCGCACCGCGAGGATATCGACCTCCGGATACACATAATATTCGGTGTTTATACCGCACTCAAGGCAGCCCGGAATTCTTTTTTATTCTCCTCTATTCGTGTGTCCATAAATTACTACTTGAGCCGTTTATGCTGATCCTGGAGCATTATAACGGACGCTCGCGAATACCTTGTTCTTAGCCAAAGGAGTTTAAGTATCCGAGGGCCGATTTAGCCGGTATCGGCGTACCTAAAAATCCCCGGGATTTACAAGGCGTCGCGTGGCCGTCGGTGGGATCGTGCCAGAAACTTTCGATTTCCCACAGATGGTGTCCCGTCCCACGGCCCGACGCACTTCTAACCCATGGCCGCGCGCCAGAGACAAAAGAAGCGCATCGTATATCGTAACTAATATGCAAATAAGAGCGCACGTGCAAGGGCGCGCGCACGCGCACGAGGCCTTGTACGCTGCATTACCTCCTCTCATTATCTCGGGCCGCGGACGTCGCCAAATTTGTATATCGGGCGGAGGATTTACCGCGTCCGACGCTAGTATCGGAATTCGCCTACGAGAATCGCCAAGGCGCGTACGTGTACAGGTGTGCGAATACGTTGGACCGATTCTCGAGAAAGCATTTAACGCGCTCGAACAACGTGCGCGGAATTATGCAAGCGTCATTTGAACATTCGCTAAACGTTTGTCCGTAATAAACTGCAATGATCGCAGATCGAAGGCACTTTAGAAAGCTTTTTGGATCGACACATTCAAACTCAAGTCAAAGTACCCTTAGGCGTTAAATATTTCTCAAACAATATTTCACGGGCCTTCGAATTTTCACGCGCACAACCGTGCTCGTGCTCCAAAATTACAAAAATTCCATTCAAAAGACAAACAATGAATAATAAAACGAAAAAAAAAATAATCAAAACCAATTCACTATCCAAATTAAGACAATCAAAACGACGGATAATAAAAACGTTTCTCCCTCGTTCGGACCATTATCGCCCACAATCGGCGCAGAGGTCATTTTTTCCCATCTTAGTATTAATTCAAGCCTCAATGGGTTTAGCCGAGCAACCACCTGCTGTTCCAGCCGATACCCCGCGTGCGTATCGCCCCCTCCCTCCTCGCCGACCCCGTCGACCAGCGCCCTCGCCAAGTCGTCCTTCCGTCTTTTCAGACGTATTACGAAATCGGGCCGTTTCTGGACCGGCGGACAGAGCGAAGAGCTGGTTATGCAAGTCGGAAAGGCGCAGGGACGTGGAGCAAGGTCGTCGAAACGAGCGGCGCGGCGACGATGACCCGACCCTTTCGACGGTCGCCACGGAGATCGGGCCGCCAGGTAAACGTGGAATTCTTAATGGCTCTAGCCGCGGAGAAAAGGGTAAACGTGGGCTGAATCGGAGATATCCCGAGGTGGATTTTTTCCTCCCCACCACGAGGCTCCGCTGGCTCGGATTGTTAAGTACATACTTAACTTTAAAGATACTTACGTCCTTACGCGGCGACGAGCCTGTATTAAGCGGCCAGTTTTACTCCCCTATTTACGTATCCGGCGCCCATTCGCGCTCCCCCCTCCGCGAGCATCGCCGTGTTATTAATTAATAAGCCACGGGTGATTTATCAAAACGTCGGGGGCTTCGTTTCGAGCCCTGTTTCCCGGGATCGGGACGGAGGGAGCCGCGAAGGGATCCTCGCGTACGTGTCTATCGTCGATGACGGATGAGAGAAGTAGCGCCTGATTCGCGATAAATCGATTAACAGCGTGCGCCGAGATTTTCATGTCGTCGAGGAAGAGGCGCCTTAACGATTCGCGAGAGAGAGAGAGAGAGAAAGAGGTGTTGGACCAGAGGCTGCGCGTCCAGGACGAGACGTTGGCAAGGTGTAATAAGAAGGTCCGACCGGTCTGAGTTAACGGTCTAATTACGGTCAGGTGTCTAATCGCCATGGTTTTCCAGAGTTTCGCGCGAGATCGCCGATAGGAAGGGAAGCGAAGACGTATAAATAGATGAGTTAACTCGGACGGAGAAACGCGGATGAAAGGAGGAAAAGGGTGGAGACTGGGGAACTCGTTCGATCGCGCATTACGTAGAAACAAACGAGTGAGAAGTGCGGTGTTGCGGTGGATGCTAAGCGAAGCTCTTCCGCGCGAAACACCCGAGTTCCAATCCCGACCATCAGCTCCCGACAATTCTCCACGCGATACGTATAGCCTAGGTGTGACGATTTGGCATCCACCTTAATTCTTTGAAGGAGAAGTTAAATGATAAAAGAGGACACAAATGGAAAGACCTCGGAATGATCCCGAATGCTCGTTAACGGATCATCAAGTCCCTCCGTCGTCGGATCATTTTCACGTTCCATTATGAACTCATCAATGTCATCTTCGAGCCTTCATCATCCCCACACGTTGTCCAAACATAACAATCCTTCGCGAAAGTATTCCTCGTCTAATTTGTTCATTAACGCCTTCGTAAACGTACATACTACAGCATTCATCGCAACTAATAGCGTATAATATTCCAAACGCATAAGACAAAAAACCCGTCTTATAAAAATTCCAATACCAGGATCGGTTTAAAAAATAAATCGCCCCTCTCTTGCACAACTCCATCCGATCCTTACTATCCGCGAACGCGTTAACACTATTCCTACCACGGTCAGTGATTTCTTTGAAAAATCGTAGAACTTTGAGGCGCGGTCGCTTCTGAGATTTTTCATGATTTTCTCGCTGACATTTTTTCTTCGTCCTCTGTTTCTTCAAGGATATATTTAGTGCGCTTAAATCTGTCCGGAAAATGGCTGGTAGGAATAGTGTTAACCCAACAGCTTCCTCCATCTCCCCTCCGGAGGATAGACCGAGAAAGGAGCGGAAGTGGCCGGCGGTGGCCGGGGAACGCGGAAATGCAGGAGAGCACCGGGAGTAAGTGCTCAACGGTAGATAGGCGCGCGTTGATTGGGCCCCGGCTTAATTAAAAGTCGACCTCGCCCTTGGCTCCGATGTCTCTGGCGCCGCTACCGTCGGATCCGTCACTCGGCAGTTCGCCTTTGGGCCCATCGCCGGCCCGATGTCAAACTGCCAGCAGAAAGCCCGAGCAGTTCGTGGCATAATCATCGTCCAATTAAGCCCCCCCGGTTAAGTGGGAAATAGGTATCGGCCTGAGCCATAAGTGCGCCGCGCGAGGGAGCGCACGGCGCATTACGATGGAATTAATCTTCCGCCTTCCGAACGTGCGATTTTATGGCGGACGTGCGTTTATCCGATGGATATATTTATTACGAGCCACAAATTACAATATACGTTCGCGGGGAACGCCTTCCGCGGTCGAGACCCACCGGCCACGCTCGTGTATGGGAAATAAATTCAGCAGGAAATGGAGCTCGGGATGCTTGATATTCCTGGTCGCCGCGCGGCCAAGGATCGTGGATTCTGCGATTCCCGCGCGATGTATCCTCGATCCGGGTAATGGCCGGCCCGAACCTCGATTCGATTAAAAGTCCCCGGATCCCCCGGGAGGCTCGGCCACGCGTTTATTTTCCTCCTAAGCTCGGGTTGTGGCGGCGAGGCCTTGCGAGCAACCCCGGAGTCGTTAAAAGGTGTCACGCTGTTGAAGGCGCCCTATCGCCGCTAATGATATACTCGGGCCTTCTTAAAGGCTCGTAAATTAGGCGCATCGAGTTTCCACGTTGCGCTTTTCACCCACGAGAGAGGGACTTATTTACGAGCGGGGGACATCGAAAACAATATATCCCGCCGGGGTCATCGGGGTTCATCGGCGACTCACCGGACGAGAATTAGTTCTGCGCGGTGAGCTGGTTGGTCTACACCGGCGAGGTTTGCTTAGCGCCTTTAAACCATCGGATTCCAGGGCTTTTACACGCGCGAGTGGGGTTATCTCGTTGGGAGAATTGCGAGCGATTTCTTTCTTCGCGCTTCGCTCGGACCTGCATCGGAGGATAGGCCATCGTCGAATATGCCCGATACTAATATTTCAGCGGGTATCGGGGGCTTTGCGAAACACCTAGAATCGGCTTAGCGCCAGATTTATTCCAGGTAGTCGTGAAACTTTGAGCGGTACGTCGGGTAAATATCGAGGAAGACGCGGACGAGTACGAGGTCTACCGCATCGTAAACGCCAGGCCGAAGATACACGCGTAAACGGGGTGGGGTAGTGAATCGATCGTATATCAAAAGTAATAGAGAATCGCTGCGGTAATATCTGGATAATTCCAGGAAATCCTAGCCTGCCCGTTATGCTATAATTACCCGGCATGAAAGTAAATTCGTACCCCATTGCGGCTAATAACGCAAAGAATCCGCCTCGGTCGGGAGTTCCGCGGAAATTAAAATTTTATATATACCAGCTCGAGGGCTACCAGACCGATACAGACCTGTTTCTCCAACGATGCCAGGGCAATTGCGATGAACGCGAATGTCCATAAATAAACAATTAACTTGTCAGGCTCGCCTTTTACGTAGGATCTAATAAAATAAACTGCCTTTCATACCGCGCCCCGAGAACTCCGTGCTTTTATCTTTCGCTCTCCCATTTAAGATACGCCGGGGAAAAACGCGTACCACGCTCGACCGGCATCCCTTAACACCTACTAGTTCTGCTCGATAAATCCTTGAAAAATGACTTCCCATGACCATATCGAGCTCGTACGTTAAACTCCTTCGGGGCAGCATCTCGCAAATTCTATTATCCCAAAGATTTACCTTTCACCCGGCGAGAGGCGCGCTTACCAAACGCACTCTTACACGCAGCGCCGATAATTTTCATCCTCGAGCTCGGCCAGATCGGCGAGCCGATATTCTCACGCGTCTCCTCACTTTTTTTCTCCTCGCGCTGCACCCCGGTGGACGATGGGCATCCAGGCACCGCGGTGGGGCGATAAGTAGCGTTATCGATCGTATCAATCGGCCGGCGTAACGACGAATTTCCGTGGAAGGGAGCGGAAGATTAAGAAAGTCGAGGAGGGAGGCGGCTCGGAATGGAGGAGATGATTGGTGGCGAGTGAGAAAAGAGGCGCGGATCCTATCGGAAAGTAATTACCGGGCCGGTCGTGCGGTCGTAATTAATCAAATTCCGCGTAGGGATGACGCGACGAAAACGAATCGGCCCGCGGTCAGGGGAATCCATTAGAGGAACACGCGTGTCCCGCGTGTATTATCTCGCGGCGCTACACGGGCCGCGCGAGCGGACTCTCGGCTATCGGGGCCGGCTTGCATTAGCCCGGCATTAGCTTCCACGTGACGCGGAATCCTCCGATCTTGCACCTTACCCGACTAATTGTGCGAGAGCCACTCTCGGCCCGGGAGGAGAGCCGTGACGGATCGACGGGTCAATCGAGGTCGTCGCTCGACCCATCTTCCCGCGAGTCGCCTCTTAACGCTCCCCCCAACCCACCCGCGGCTTTTCCCCGACGACCAGCGCCGCGATACGGAAGACCTGTCCCTGGTACGCGCGCGTATTCATTAGCCGCTCGCTAATATTGGAAGCGCTAAACTGGTCGCCGTAATAGCCCCACGGCCAACGTTAATGGCCGGCTCGGATAGGCCGATCGAATTAAACGATATACCGCGCGCCTACTTTGCGGGCCCGCGCGAAATACCGAGGAGAAGATTTCCGTCCTTCGATGGAAAAGGAGGTTGGCGGGGTGTATGATCGGTCGCGATCGAGCCTCGAGGAAGGGGAGGATAGGAGGAGTACCTTTATGGGCCGAGAAGGTAACGAGGGGGAATATCGAGAATGGTCGTCGATGGTCGCGATGGAATCGCGCGCGAGGAGAAGCGTTTAGCGCATTGTCCGCTACCTTATTTTACGCGCCTCTAGGTTACGCGGGAGATTGCGCAAGGATAATTACCCCGGGCCGTTGGTGTACGCGTAATCGCGGCCGTTATTAAAATTCCTTCTTTGTCCGACGAGCTGCCATTTCTGGGCGTCTGGAAAACGATCCTCGCGCCAGGTGGACGGGAAGCGGTGATCGTTCTACCTGCGAGCGGGCTTTCAGGTTGGCAAAATGCTTAGCCCGCCGCTTGCACTTTCCCGGTGCAGCGGTCGCACCAAGTGCATTAGAAAGTGCAGCTCACACGCAGTTTCCCCCCGCGCCCCTTTATCTCGATCGGTTACCAGGCTTATAGCCGGCACCGATCTGCCTACCGGGAGCGGGCGCTTTCTCTCTCGATGCCTTCGATGCATGCACACACGCACCCGAGATCGGCGCTCTTCTCCCTCTCTCCCTCTCGCCCCGATCGTTTCATTAAACTTGAAGGAAACGCACCCAGCAGCCGGGGGCGCCTCGTCGAGAGACGATCGAAAGCGGCCGACTTGTAGCGCTCGTTAGCACCGCTGCTGAATTTCACCGTCTCCCGCACGTTCCTTGCGCAAAATGCTTCCGTGCGCTTTTCGCCAATCGCGATTACGATCCTCGGATCTCGGGGGCTGCGCGCCCGCTACGGGTATGCTGAAAGGCGTCGACGCCGAAAATGGTTCCTCAGGAGCCACCGGAGTGGCCCTTTTATCCCCGGGGTGGCGAAAAGTGGCGATTTGGCATGCGGGACGAAATGCCGAGGATCGTCGCCGATAGCGCACGCTGAATCGACAATCGAAGCCGGCGTATGCGCAGTTATGCCTGCCCGTGGCGGATTGCCACGATCCACGCCGTATTTGCTCGCCGCGAGAGGCGAATCGGCGTCTTTGGGCGGGGAATTAAAATTTCCTCCCAAAGACGGGGGACGGCGTCGGCATTAATCATACTTTATCCAGGAATCCTCTTATTTAATATGGACGTATAATGCCTACATCGTGCCGCTGTGCGATTAACGTCGAACGTATTAACATATTAAACATCGGGACGTATATCACGGGAGCCGTAATGTTCTCACGTCATCGAGATTCCGCGGTAATTGACAAAAATTGGGGAATTAATCGAGAGCCGCAAAATGCTTAAGTTTGCTCGTAACTCAGGTTGATGTGCAATAACCGAGGCGCGAGGACAGTGAGAAAGGGGCAGGCGCTGGGCGATCGCGTAGACCAAGATTTTTCCCCGCTCGGCTCGCCCGGTTGGTACCGGCTCGTAGAGCGAGCCAGGATTTTACGAGCCGTTCTTCTTAACGGCGTTATGCACCGTGAACTCGGGAGCGCACCTTCCTCCCCCTGCCCTCCCCTAGGAGTTTCCAAGCAATCACCTACTTCTTATGGCGTATACACTTTCTTGTCTCCTAACCTTCGCTGGCCTGCAGCTAGTCGGCGCCGCTCGAACCTCGTGTGCTGCGCGTATCCAATAACCCCGTGCGTATGCCGGGCCGATGTAGTCGTAACGATCGAGGAAAACACATCACGTACGGGAGACTTATAAGATAATGGTCACTTACAAATGCGATGTTAATTTACGCGTCCATAACGTGGCGACTGCTTTGGATGCGGGTCACGAGAGGGAATTTTGCCACAACGCTCATTGTACTTTCTAAAGTCTTCGAGGAATCCGATAAAGCTCGCCATTGGGTACTCGTGCTGACGCACGATCCGCGATGCGAGTAACGGGCCGCGTAGAAAGTCGGCTCGTCCCCGGATTCGTCGGTCGATCTCGTTCCTCGCGGTCAGCATCCGTCGAGGAAGCACGGAGCATCGGGCGAGGAAGACCCTGAAGGGATCTCCCCAGCCTCCACGGTTGACGGAAACGCGAGGACGAGCGCTCGAGCGAGCGTCTCATAGCTCACCACCCACTGACGAGGGAAAAGGACGTTGAGTAATCCAGGGACATACGAGAAACTTGATAACCAGCGGTTACTGCGCTCGCACCTTTCACGACCACGAAGAAACGACGACGACTCTCCGTACGGGGACTATTAGTTTTATTCCTCTCTATTATGCAATTATCGTCGGACAGTGCTTATTTCCAACAGCCTTCCAAGACCTATCCCTCTTCTCACGAGACGCAGCTGCCGCGCCATCGGCGCACCGCGGAGAAGTGGTGCATCCGAAAATACCTTTTTAAATTGGAATCTTCCGGGGGAGAACGTGAAATTCAAAAGGCCCGCTGTTGGCTCGGTTTCCATGGGTGCTACGACGTAAATGCGAGGAGCCACGCGCGTAGCGAGAGAAGGTACCCCGTATCTAGCCTACAATTTCGACATTCATCATCCGTAGGGCCCGCATCACTCCCAATGCTATACCGCGCGAGGAGAGATTTGGTTAATGCGCGTTGGAATGGAACTTAATAACGATGACTTTCTAATGGCCGTAATTGCTCCGCGATACGGAACGCACAGGCGTAAGATGCGGTTTCCACTCGGTGAGAGGTAAAGCCCGTTTCCCCGCTCGATCTCTATTATTCCAGAAATGGGGATAAAGAGGCTCGCGTTGTCTCGAAGCGCGATTTTGCTCGCGCGATTTCGCACGGTGCCCAAGAACGATCGTGGCCCGAGTTTCACCGGGGAAAACCGTTCGAGTCATTAACCCTTTCCCCCCGCGATCTGCCTCCTCGTAATATAAATTAGATTCGAGTGTACAACTATAACAATGAACGCGGTATCGACCGATCATCGGTTTCTACTAAATTACGATTACACTTTTTTCTTAACGCTAAACATACCAGACGATTTTTCCTACATCCCGTTTTTCTAGAGATATCTAATCTTTCCTAGGGATTTCCAAGAATATTTTTAATACATTTAAGTATATCCGTAAATTGGTCGATGGGTTCGATGTTAAATTCGGATATAATACGGCGCGCGCATCGAAGCTCGCCTCTCCCCGTGGATGGGAGTGAAGCGCGAACGCGGCTCGTCCTTAGGAGGCACGGGGTTAACTCAGGGGGTAGGGAATTTATCAATCCCGCTTCCCGGCCAACGATTTCGCCGCTGGTGCGGATTTGCATTTAAACTGCCGCGATTAAGCCGCGATGGAGCATTAGCCGGCCGGCATTGCACGTGGAAACCAATGCGCGGCGCGATTTCGGCGCGCAATTAAGCGCGAAACGTTCGGCTATCGGGTCTGGCGATCGTATTTATGAATCCCCAAGAATCCCCGAGCGCGAGGAGACGCTCGAGCCTCCTCTCCTCGGCGGCTCTATACGGAGCTGCGCCCGGAATACGAGCGCGACTCGCGGCCGCGCGGTGGCTGCACCGCGACCGGTGCACGCGAATGCATATATATCTCTGCCTCGTCGTTGCACTCGGGAATGCGGTCTATAGCGCGTAGGATCGAGAGCGGACGAGCGAGGAGGTATAGCCGCGGAGATAGGGAGCGAGTGGGAGAAAGAGAGAGCGAGAAAAGGGGGAAGGATGGAAAAGGGAAGGAGCGAGAGAGAGCGAAAGAGAGAGAGAGAGAGAGATCGAGGGACGAACGTGCTGGAAGACTGGGAGAAGCAGGCGGATGGAGACAGGAATACGGAGAAGGAGGGAGAGGGAGAGTGAGAGAGAGAGAGAGGGAAGGAGGAAGAAGGAGGAAGAGAGAGCGAGAGAGGTAGAGAGAAAAGGGGGGAAAAGGAGAGCGTGCACGGCAGTCGTAAACGGCAACAATTGCTGCGGGCGTTGCCACTCGAAAGCCCGAGTGCCTAATGCCAGATGTCAGACGGTGGTTAGAGTCATTACGGTCATCACTTTGTACCGCGATACACGATGTGTACCGGCCGGCCGATGCACCACCGCGTCCTGCTCACCCTCCCCCGTCGTATCTAGAAGGAAGGCCGACCGGCTCGATCGAGAGCCCATCCCTCCGACGGGGATAATAGATTCCTGCCGATCGGCCATGGAAAGTATAACAGCTCACCCCGGGACAATTTTGGAGATTAGGAGCATTACCATCGACACTCGACGGCCGATCCGGCGATACGCGCGGCGCGCATCGGCGCGCAATCTTACGAATCGATCGCGGGAGGGCCGACAAGAGCGTTGGAATCCAACCGCGAGGAGGAGGCAGGGGGATTGGTGAAAAAGGCAGGCCGCACACCGACGCACGATACTGTCTCCTAGATTATACAAGGAAGCGGCGGAAACATCGTAATTATCGTATCGCGGCATGCCCATCGTCGTCGCGGCGATCATCGCGGAGCGATCGCTCCAAATAATACCCCCCCGTGGGTTCCTCGCGGAAGGGGCGAGAAGGTGGGAGGGAAAAAAGTGGGAAACACTGCGAGGCGCTCCGGTAGGAATGCCAGGGGAATAAAAGGAGGAGAAGAGGCTCGTAAGAGTCGAAGT
Source organism: Ampulex compressa (assembly GCA_038496175.1). Taxonomy (NCBI): domain Eukaryota; kingdom Metazoa; phylum Arthropoda; class Insecta; order Hymenoptera; family Ampulicidae; genus Ampulex; species Ampulex compressa. The sequence continues at coordinate 37,671 of JBCFXI010000100.1, read as the reverse complement.
GGAGCAGCCTCCTCGAGAGCCGATCTTTCCCTCTTTCCTCGTCCAATAGCCGGGGCCGCGTATATGGACGGACAAAAGGCAGCGTGGCTTAATGATCCTCGGTTGCCAGTTAGGACGGATAATGGGAGGCTTGCGCGAGGATGAATCGGAACTCGTGTCCTGGCATGTCGGCTACGCGGAGAGCGCGCCTGTACGCGTGGATAGGCGGGAGGGAGGATGAGCGGGCGCTGGGTTACGCGCGCTCGGATGGGCGATCGGGGATAGGGGAGCGATAGGCGAGGGGGGACACGGTGGTGGACGATAACGACCTCGTGATTTCTGCTAGAGAAGAATGGCCCGAGGGGCGGCCGGTATTTTTTCGCCAGCGACCGACGGACGGACGATCTCCGCGGCGTGTGATCGGTGGCACCCGATGTCGGCATCAATCATGTCCCGCGCCGCGCGGGGCACTGCTTTTTCATCAATTACGGCCATTAGAAAAAAATTAATGTGCCCGTTAAGCGGACTGGATCGGTACGATTCGTCAAGCCGATCGGGGCCCGATCGACCTTCGAAAAACCTAACCGGTGGCTTTTCGGCCTAGCGCGAATCCGTGCCACGTCGAAGCCGGGGAAGGGCGCTCGGAACGAATCCGTCTCCTCTAGGAAGGAGCGGGATCCACGGGTGAGAATATCGATCGAGACGGAAAAGTTTCGCGGTCGGCTCACGGTGCTCGCTCGGCTCGGGAGTCCGACTTCCAAAACCCGTTTCCACGGCGGAGCCGACGTAGATCTGGTCGCCTCGCGAGGCGGCCGAAGCGCGAGGAGGGCGGAGGGAGAGAAACGGTCGGGAGGAGTGAAAGAACGAAAGAGGGAGAGGGAGAGAGAGAGAGAGATAGAGAGAAAGAGAGAAAAGGAAGAAGAAAGGAAGGTGGAGAACGAAAGGGGTGGAGCCGTACCAAGGGGGATGGAGCGAAACGCGCCAGGTCTGGCCCCGAGACGGGTGGGAGAGTTCCGGCGAAAAATCTGTAATTATAATAATTATAGCCGGGCGGACAACAATTATAAATCATCATTGAACTAGGCAGCGAAACGCCAATAAAATATATATCGTACCGGCGGCCAGGATAGCCATTAACATCGGGGTCGTGGGCACACGCACGGGCGCGGCCGTGTGCGGGCCGCTATCCGATTGAAAAATGTACTCATTTATTCCTCGCAATTTCCATCGGCATTCAGCGGCGCGAGCGTTCGGCGCTCCCCGGCCGAATGTGGATGACAATCCAAGGGGAGAAAAAAGGAGGCACGTGTTTCGGCTGGCAAGATGGACGGACGGGTGTAGGAGAGAAGTCGAAGGATTTCTTTCCTCCCGTTCTTTCGGCGAGAGATCTCTTCCTCCTTCGCCCCGTCCTCCCACTACCAAACGTCGTTTCGCTCCTCCCGAATCTGCGGTCCTCGGATCACGGCGTTATGAATGGCAGACGCTTCGTCACAGCGCCAACTACCTCGGGGGCTCGGCTCCATCGCGCCTTCCTCCTCCCGCTCCTTCGCCTCTGCCCTCTTCCTTCAACCCCTTTTACTCCCTCCCTCCCTCCCTCCCTCCCTCCCTTCGTGCCCGCGACCCCGCTTCCTTTCGCGCCTCTCTCGTGGGAGATGAATTCGCGTTTTGGCAGCGTCACTCGCGCCTCGAAAGGTCGGCGATGCCCCTCGATACTCGCGCCTCGGATATATAGGTTTATCGGCTAGATTTTTCGGCGCGATCGGCAGAAGCTCATTAGCATTGCCTTCCGCTTTAACGCGCCGTGTCTTGTATACGATACCGGCGATAATCGGCGTACCGATTCCGGCGAATTAGTCTTTAGTATTATCGATGTATTACATCGGACTTTCACTTTCAGCGGGGCTGCCAGGCGCGCTTAAGAAGGAAGAGCTAAGAAGAATTTAGCACCGCTCGTTATCTCTCTGCTCGTTTTGCGGACGTCGTCTTTGCTACAAGTACCTATAACGACTTCGTTATCGTACGCGAACGAGCGCCCCGGTATAGTATTACTTTCGACGATTACGTCGGCCGTAATACGATCATTCGTAAAAGGCGACAGCCGGTACACGCATAATCCCCCTATGAAACGGGCCGATATCTCAAATTTCACAAACACAAAACTCGAGTACGTGCCCCTGTGCTCGCTGACTTTCGAGGTTCGCTCGCGACCCCTCACCGAGCGATCGACCACGCTCCGCTCCGCGATCCTCGCTGGATCGCGGATTCAAAGTTACTCGAGGCGGAAACGATTCGTTCTCGGTTTAAAACGAGTTATTTCTCGATGCTTGACGATGATCGTCGATGATCCGTCACGAGGTGCTCTTCGCTTGAATCTGCTAAGCATCCCGTCGATACATTTTTGTGCGTTTCTTATGATTCTTCTTAACCACCGGAATCGAGTTTGACGCGTCTCCTTAGCTCTTATTCGCTATTATCCTTTACTTGGGTAAATACTGCAGATTTCTATATTATCGAATTTACTATCGATGTCCGAATGTTAATGCATACTATCGTACAAAACTGCTCGTTTCTTGTAATTTTCAAATGTTTTATCGAGGTATATTTTCCAAAGACGAGCACGCGAATATATCGAAATGTGTACCGGATTATTTTTTATACCCTCTCCAGTTCATGGCGGATCGTCGACAAACATTGTTCTCGCTCTATCGATGCTTCTTAGGAGGACGACTCATCCTCGGTATTGATGATACGAGGAAACAGCTTCCCTTCCGCGTGTCGAGGACGAAGGCCACGTGTGCAACGGACGATATACGTATCCCGAGACGGCCAAGGCACAACGGTACGTCCCTGAGCGATTCATGTCGCCGGTATCCATACGCAATGCCTCCCCCATTCAGAGTTCCAACGACTCCTACTCGTATTCCGTCGGTGCTTGCTCGCGAGTACGACGGCGCATGTAAATGAATGCGGATTTATTCGATGCCTCGGCGAGACGTCTCATGCCCCGGCTTTTCGCGGAAAAGAACGGTGATCGATAATGCTCCTCGGATATTCCCGATACTAATCGCGACACGCCGCGGAAAATCTTTCGGCGATCGACACCAATTACGTTCTCTACTTCGTCCGCTCCTTCGATTTATTTTTGAGACCGAGCGCTAAGCTCAGGATACACTGTTCAATGTGGACTACACACCACAAGAGCTATATGTATGTATGTATGTATGATGTGTGGTGCATAGACAAGCGACCGAATGCGTGTAAGTGTGTGCGTGTGGAAATGCGTATGCGTGTACCGCTCGATGTTTTTAAGGTTAAGACGCCAACCAAAGACGTTTGACGATGACGTGAAAAAAAGACGTTCGGAGAGACAGAGTTCGGACGATTGCGAGAGCGAAAGCGCGAGTTTTGTGCGCGAGTTAGGTTATTTTCCATTGTCCTTCGACTGTAATAAACTTTGTTATATAAAATTCCTACGTTATTCCTATTTTATTATATAAATTCCCCTGCGTGGAAGTCCAAGACTCCATTCGCCACACCGCCATAGCTCTAATTACGTTCTCGATCGGCGCAACGTACGCGAAGGTGGAAACGCCGACTGGTCCTCGAGGTACCGGCCGGCCTTTCGGCTGGAGAGTTCGGGGGGGAAACCTTTTAGCGCGATCCTCGATCAGAATCGCTTTGCGCGAAACCGCGGGCCTTGTGCAAGGGTCAAACGAGATGCGCCCGTCGAACGGCGTCGCTTTCGCGCCGCGCCGCGGCATTTACGATATTAATTTGCGGAATCCTTCTCGCGGGACGTCGCGCAATCAATTCCGATGACAGGTCAATTAGGAAGTCCCGCATAAAAGATCGATGCGCTCCCCCCGCCGCGAGCCGCCTTGGATACGCCGAATATATCGCGTGCCTATTCAAATTCGCGAGGTGCCTCGCGTTGCGCAAATATTCGGCACGCCTACGGGACACATGGACGGCGCCTACTATTTGGAAAGCCGGACTTCGGTGGGAAATCGGCAAATTCCAGGATGTAAGAGTAAGATATTCGAGCGCTCGGAGCGCGGAGGCGCGTGGCCACCATCGCCAAGGTGTTCGTCCAGCGAATGGACACGGTGAGGGGATTAGAAGCGTGGATCCTACCTTGAGAAAGCAGCGTCCAACCGGCATATCCTCCGGCACGGTGGCGTTGTAGAGCGGCTTCTCGAATATGGGCTCGTTGTCGTTGAGATCGTGGACGGTCACGCGTACGGTCGCGGTGCTGCTCAAAGGTGGACGACCGGAGTCGGTCGCGATGACCACGAGTATCGGCGCGGGATCGGCCTCGCAGTCGACGTGCGTCATCGTCGTTATCAGACCCGAGGATTCGTCGATGGTGAACCACGTGGAGTTCTGCAGGGAGTACCTGATGGCGGAGTTCGGCCCCTCGTCGAGGTCCGTCGCGGAGACGCGCAGCACGGGAGTCCCGGGCTCGGAGGCCTCCAGCAGGTGGGCCTCGTACCTGTCCTGCGCGAATTTCGGCGCGTTGTCGTTGACGTCCGTGACGACGAGGCGGAAAGTACGCACCGCCCTCAGAGGAGGAGTGCCCGCGTCGGTCGCCTCGACGGAGAGATCGTAGACGGGCTTCTCCTCGCGATCCAGGGGCCTCTCGACCACCACGAGGTATATGATGTTGTCCCTCGTGGCCAGGCCGAAGTGGCCCTCGCCGCCGGACAACGTGACGGTCGCGTTGGAGTACTCGGTCCTGGAGTCGGGGTCGCTGATCGATATCCTCGCGACGAACTCCCCGGGCTGCGCGCTCTCGCTGATCTTGGGCGTGGCGTCGTCCGAGAGGAAGATGACGGTGATCGCGGGCTGATTGTCGTTGACGTCGGTGACGCGCACCGAGAGGAAGGCGCTCGCCTCCAAGGGCTGCGCGCCGCGATCCCTGGCGACGATGACCAGCTCGTGGCGCTCCTTCGACTCGAAATCGAGGGCCTTGTTCACGTAGACCATCCCGGTCTCAGGATCGACGCGGAACATCTCCTCGCGGTCGGACTGCCGCCGATTGATGGAATACTCGATCCGTCCATTGTCACCCGCGTCGCGGTCCGTCGCGTTGACGGCGAGCACCGGCGTGCCGACAGTCGCGTTCTCAGGGACGCTGGCTACGTATCTGGTCTGATTGAAGATCGGCGGATTGTCGTTGACGTCCTGGACGGTGACGTTGACGCGCAATCGGGAGCGCAGAGGCGGCGAGCCGCCGTCCAGGGCCTCTATCGCCAAGTGGTACTCGGACCTCGCCTCTCGATCCAGAGAGCCGGAATTCTGGAGGTCCAGGTAGAGGACGCCGTCGCGACCCCGGTGCTGGGACAGCCTGAAGACGTCCCCGTAGTTCCCCGAGACGATCTCGTAGCGCTGGGTCGAGTACTGTCCGAGATCCGGATCCTTGGCCGGCGGCAGCGCCCTTTTGGCGTCGCGCGGCGAATTCTCGGGGAATTCCACGTCTACGTGCTCCACGGGGAACGTGGGCGCGTTGTCGTTCTCGTCGAGGACCTTGACGACCACCTGCACGTTCTGCGGCAGGGCCACGAGGCTGTAGGACGGCCTGGTCTCGCGGTCCAGCGGCACCTTCGTCCTTATCTCGCCCGTCGCCTGGTCGACTATCAGGTCCGCGTCGACCGCGGAGCCCGGCACCGGGACTATGAGATAGGGCGGGCTGTCCGCGTCGATGAAGCCTACCCTGGTGCCCGGCCGCGCGTTCTCCGACACCTCCAAGTGTCTTACGAGCTCGGACCACGTGCCCGGGGCGAGGCTCGCTCCCAGGACGAGGAACAGTAGCAGGTGCCGCATCCTGGGGCCTCCACCACCACCACCACCGCCTCCGCCGCCTCCTCCTCCGCCCTCTCCGTCTCGCGATATTATCTGGATCTTTCCATCCCCTTGCGATCGGTTTTGCGCAGAGGCGGGACCGGCGCGAGGGCTTACGGAGGGCGAGCGGTCGCGCAACCTCTGCCTGCCCGCTACGAACTCCGACTATCCCCCTCGATCCTCTCGATCTTTCCACGTTAAATTATTCTCGCCAACCTCGAATCGAACCACGAGAACGCGTACCACCGGCACATTTATCACCCACCAGCACCAGCACCAACCACCACCACGTATTATTCTAGTTTCTCCCTCGCCTCACTTCCCCCGTTGAAAGCACGCGTGGCTGCGTATCCCTTTCGCGAGCTACGAACGTTCCCGGATGACCGTCGACTGTCTCTATCCTCTCTCACTCTCTTTCTCTTTCTTTCCTCCTCGCGCGATTTCAACCCAATCCCGCTGCTTTTCCGAAGCTTCTCGCGGAACCGTGGAAATCCTCTCTGCCGTCGGTGCAGCCCACTACGCTGCGTTCGGCATCCTTCTTCTCTCGAGCCCCTGCCTCCTTCTTCTCGCACCTTTCCTCTCTCTCTCTCTCTCTCTCTCCCTCCCTCCCTCCCTTTCTCGCTCCCTCACTCTTTCCCTCCTTCTCTCTCCTGGGTCAGCGCTTATGCGGCCGCTATCTCCTTTCACGGTGCGTCGCCGCTATCTGCTATATACTCACTGTCACCGGAATATCTCCGCCGGTGAGATATCGTACATTCCTCGCGTTAGATCCACGCCCGATAAACCGGACGATCAACACGACCGCTCGCGAACCCACGGCGATCGTCCGGCTTCACCGAGGAGCACCCGTCATCTCGGCCCCCGTCGGACGCTCCTTGCCCAGGGCAACCTGGAGCGCGCCTTCTTCTCCCGCTCCCGAGCTTTTCCACACGCCTCGAAACGCGCGCTCCTCGATATCACCGCGGAGCTCGAGCTCGGTTTCCTACTGGACCCTCCTCATCTTTCGACGAGGCGCGCGGTGCCGTCGCGAGCTTCCGGGGAGCGTCGATCGATCCTCCGGGAAGTTAACGACCAGGCAGGACCAGTTGGACCAGCGCGAAGAAGGCGAGCCACCGCCGCCGTCTCCGCTGCTCTCTCCCGCGGCTCCAGGAAGGCCTCTCGTGCTTGGTCCCCGCGCAAGCACGACTCCCCCCCGAGATAAACTGTCACAAAAACACTCGAAACCCGGACCGATACGTTTTGCAGACCTAAACAACGCGCTCGCCAGGCCTCTCTGTCATATGCCCCTTTTTTTCTCTCTCTCGAATCGCGAACCGTGAAGCAACCGCGGCCCTCGTGGCCGTGTATCGTGCGGAACACCGATCCTCCCGCTCGATATTCCTTTTCCTCCGGCGAGCAGTTCCAATTTCGCGGGCGCGAGCTCCGTCCTCGAGGAGTCGCGCTGGAGGCTCTCAGTTATTTCAAATTCGTATCCCGCCTCTCGATGAGGAAGGATCGCGCGTGTCCTTGCTGTGGCCGCGCGCGAGTTATGCACGGGCCCCGATCGGCGTAACGCAGGCTGCAGGAGGAACCGCGGCGGGCGAGAGCGGCCAGCAGGAGTAGCACGAGGTGTCGCGTTCTTGGGCCCAGCGTCCGTTCCGCGCGGCTTCGAGGTTAGGCATGCACTGACATGGCGGCACCTGCAAGGCCTACCCTTCCCCTGACTCGGAGGACTCGGCTGGCTCGGTCAGGGGGACCCGGCTGGACCCGACCGGCGGCCATCTTGGAGAGGGGAGCGGTAGTACCGGGCCCCGATACAGCAAGGGCCCGACATTCAGCGCGCTCCGCGGCAGCGAGCAGCTAGACTATACCAAACTCTCTTGCCTGCCTGTATGCTCGCCCGCCCGCCTGCCTGCCTGCCTGCCTGCCTGCCTGCCTGCCTGCCCGCTACTCCCTCGATACTCTCCCTCTCCTTTCCTCCCGCGGCCCTCCTTTCCCTCTCCCTTCCCTCCGCCGCCTTCCGACCTACCTGAGCGCCCGGTATGCGAGGAACTGACTTACCGTCGGCGCTCATTCTGCGCCGGGCCCTACGAGTCTCCTCTACGCCCGTGCCAAAGGTCCTGGAATTTCGTGACGTGACGAGGAAAGCGACCACGGGAATGCGCCGTCCCTTGGAAAGGATGCGCGGGATATTTTGCATCCCCCGAGCCGCCGACACCGCCGAAAAAGATCTTCGGGGGGGCCGGAGCGTGGCGAGATCCTATCGGTGAATGCAAATCGGCACTGTTGTAATGCCAAGGTAGCCGCCACGGTTTTAGGTTCTGATGAACCGTAAATTTACGTTTGAGGGTGGATCATGGTGTTTTGCTCCGGGCCTCACGGCGGGCACGGGCCCCCGAATCGTGGCGGCATCGAGGCCCGGGAAATTTGCGCGTCGACGGAATGCGGAGCATTAATTTTGACGATCTGTTAACGCGTCGACGGCGCGAGGGCACGGGGCCGAGGCTCGGCGTGATGCATGGGATATTGCGCGACGATATAATGTTTCAGACCAACCACGGGAGAATAATTGCTCGTTCGAATAATATATTTTCCGAGGGTGCGTGCGTAGATCACCGCTGATTTACGCGGCGCCCGGCTTGGGCATAAGTGATAAATTCTTGCGTTAATAATTCCGCGCACCGTCGATGACTCGCCGAACCGTAGAGCCCAAACCTGGAATCCGATAATGCCGAGGCGGGAGAGAACGAGAAAAGTCCCTCATATCTGTATGCGTTAGAATCTCGAGTGTGCCAAGAATCCGTAATGCCATTTCTCACGTGTGCAGTACCGTAGTTTATATTGTATATCCGTAGCGCATTCGCGCCGACGAGAGATAGCCACGAGCTATCCTCCTCTCGTCGCGCTACGAGGGGTTGGGCGTCGATCGCCTCTCGACGTTCGTCGAATGCGAAATTCCTTCCTGAAATCGCGTCCTCCTCTCATTTCGCTGGCCCATCGACGAGTCCGTGGATCAACGAGAAACGCCACGGGCCGTGCGAAATCAGCCTGGAACGAAAGGAAGATCCATCGGTTCCGTCGGCTCGCGCGACGTGTCCCGAGGGTCGAGGACCCTTGGACTTCTCTACCTGACTCTACAAGTAGGCAGATAAATCCGCCGCCTACTACTACTCGCTACGGACAATGCGCCCAGGACGGTGCATCATCGTCCGTATTGTTTGCCCAGCCATCGGGCGCACGGCCCGATCTTTTGCAGGTGCTGGAAGCAGGAAAGAGGCCCGACCTCGAGAACTTAATGCGCACCGCCGAGACGAGTCGCGGCTCACTTCCCGGAAATTATTTCGCTTGTACGGAAATTGTCTTACACGCCGCGAGAATCGAATCGGGCCGTGGTTTATGGGGGCGCGTGTCTATATGGAAAATCGAGCGCTACCACGGCGATATCGCTTAGATCCGAGGGCCCGTCGTCCGCCGGGATTCTTGTCGATCGTGAATTATACGATCGTCGTAACACGACTTTCAATTTGTCGCAACCGCGGTTCGAGCTTATTCGCCTTGCGGCCGCGAGGAAAGCGGGCCGCCTCGATATGAGTTAGCCGCGTCGTTATCGTGTCGCGCGTTAGCCCCTCGGATCGTTCGTATTACGATAATACCACGTTGCTGAATTTCCACGAAGGTCGGAGCGTCGCGAGGTCCCCCCGGCTTGTAAAAAGAAGGAGTGGAAAACAAGAAGAAAATGATTTATAACGAAATATGTCGTGCAGGAGAAGAAGGCAGTCCCGCTAATTTTTCTCCTTCCTAGAAGGAGTCTCTTGCCCTTCGCTTTCTCCTTCGACTCATTATCCGTTTTCTTCCAATTATCCGCCTCTTCCAATTCCTCCTTCCTTCGCCTCCGCCTTTTTCTTCCTCGAAGGACAACGTCGTAGCAGAACCGCCATCGTCACCGTGCCGGCCATCCTCTCGCCGGTAGGAACGAGATTTCGTCGAAATCTCTCTACGTTACACCAATTTCGGGCCCGGCATGGTGGCAGAGTCGCTAGGGGAAAATTACAGAGTTCGAGGATAAGTAACCGGGGGACGGGAAGTCGGCGCAGAAGAGGAAGAAGGCGCGAGGCGGTTCCTGCGCCGGGAAGGAAGAGAGCAGGACGATAATCTGACGCCGGGAGGAGAGGATAGGACCGAGCTCTCTCGTCATTAAGCGAAATGATTACCAGTCGCGAGGACCACCTACACCCAGTGCTGGGCTCCAAGGACGAGCCGACCGTGGTAGGGAGGACTACGAGCTTTCCCGAAGGGGACCCGCGATTTCGACGCTCGACTTCCGACCGACCTTATCGTCCCGTTCCCGCCTTTCCATCGGTCCCACCCTGTCCTCTCTCGGGACAATAGGAAAAGGGTCGACTCGAGAAGATTGAATTGTGACTTCGAAGAGCGGGGGAGGCGGGGGTAATCACCTTTCTTACGAGGCCAGGAAGACCGATGGTGCCAGGCGGCCGGGCCGCGATCGAGTTACGAGTTTCGAATGTCCGTAGCAGTCGTGAGTGCCTCTAGAATTTCGCGCGTGTTGCCTCCTCGTGTTTCGTATAAACGTGATTTCGAAAAGGCGATCGGAAACTTCAGAAAATCGGAAATCCATCCCTACCCTTCCCAACCCCTCGACTCTCCTATTCGATCAAATCCCCCAAAGAATTACCATCCCTACAGCGATAATCGAAAGTGTAATCAAAGCCATCGAGGAACTTCTAACTCAAACATTGTACGAATCTCGATCGAGTATATCCAGAATAAGGAAAAGTCGTCCAATAACCTAGGCTTTTTCCGCAAAATCTTTTGCGGCGTTAAAATCGTCGAGCGGTTCAGCGTTGCGCGACAATAATCTGGAAAAAGATAAGGAGGACCAAGATGGCGCGCGAAGGGGCTAGAGAGGCGGGAGGAGTGGGGGGTGTTGTCGAGGTACGGCGAAGGGGCACTGAAAATTGGGTACTGGTGGGGGTGATGGAGACCAGCCGCATAATGACAGGGTGTCTCGCGCCACGGCTCCACTAACGAACCGGCCTACGGGACCGAAAGGGTCCGGGCTAGGAGACGACACTGTATTATTTTACCATTTCGGGGGTCGGGGGCATCATCAGAAATCATCGCCGAATCCATATAATCAGTAGACGGTTATGTGCAGCCATGATTTTAAGTGTAGAAGGACGGCGAGTTGGGGGAAGGGGGGGAGGAGAGAGCGGCCTAATAAGGCGAACGGTGGTTCGTGCCTCGGCATCCACGTCCTCGTCGTCCTCGTCCTCCCGAGGATCTCGTGTACTTCTCGGTCCTTGATACGAACTTATAGGACTCATTGCGGCCGCTAATGACACGGGGACGATAAAAAGCAAAACCCCCTTCCCCTTTTTCGCGTTCGGCGAGCTCGCAGTCTTGCACGAAAGGTGGGCCTTAAAACCTCCCAATGAGATCGCGAATGCTTCTGAAAACGATTCCTGGGCGCGGCAAGAAGCAGGGGGCCGAAATTGCATGTGAAAACAAACGGACGGAAAAAAAAGAGAATAATGCCCACGTACGCGGTCCCCGCCGTATGGTCCTCGAGAACGTATGTTGCGAAGAGAAAAGTCCGGGGCGACCGTTCCTGGCTAATTTTACGTTCCATTTTTTCGTGGCCTTTCGCGGTATTCCCTGATTTCCGCTAAAAGCGCTCGTTATTTTGCGACCGCGTCGTAACGACGGCGCCTTTCGCGAAATCTCGAAATCGTCGCTATTCGGGAGGGCCGAGGATTCGGTGCTCGGGACGATGCTTTCGCGCGAAAGCGTTGGAAACGTCAGAAGTGCAGTAATAAAGAGCGATATGCAGGTATACCGTGAAAGTTGATCGATAAAGATCTAAATGAAAGTTGTTGGATGTAAAACGCCTCTTGCACGCATTGAACTCGACGCTGCGTAGGAACGACCGGTTTGGCGCAAACGGAAAGAGAAAAAAGGAGGAGACTTTTCATGACGTATACCCACGACGGGCCGATTCAAAATTTGTGACTTTACAAAACTCCATCGCGCCGCTGTTTGCAGAACACGGTTTATGTCGATGTCTCGATTCCTTTCACAATCGCGCAAACAGCGGGAGACGAGGAAAAAAGCGTGCCTTGCCGAAACTGCCTGAATACGTTATTTATAGATATTTTATGCGGACCGTAATATTAACAGAGCTACCGGACGCCTTTACGCTCAGCCCCGAAACAATACCGGATCGGGGCGGAATATTCGAATCTCGAAATAACGAGTATATCCATCGAGAAAATACTGCCAGAGTGTGGCAACAAGTAGAGCCCTTAATACGTAACCAGTATCGACAACGCAACATGCGTTATCTCGATAATTAAGGGCTTTCTCCGGGCCAAAGTATCGATGTTGGGGCCCCTCAAACTGGTTTCAGAATTCCATAGTCCGTGTCAATGCTGCGCCCGAGAGATAACGCATTGACAGTCCGCTCGTACTCGTCCGCGTGTCTTTCTCTAATCTATATCGGATACACAGCCCGGAGTATCTCACCGTGGACCCTCGACGTACATTTATCAAGATATCCATTGACCAACTTTTGGCCGCTTTTCGCCGCAAAAGGGATCCCCGACCCTCGAGGCTCCGATAATCGAGATCCTGTAATAGGCAACGCGATAAGCAACGACCCCTCGTCCCTCGCATTCGTGAACCGCTTTCTTAATTTTCCGGTCATGTCTTTGAATAATACCCCGCTTTATAACGCAATGTATATCCACCCTTATTTAAATTCAGAGGGATCTCCCTTTGATCTACTTCAGGAATCGCGCTGCTCTTGACTCGAGATTTTAAGGGCATTCTCCGAACTGTCACGTTGAATCCGTAATCCGGCCGGCTGAATGCGAACGGAATACCAAGTATTTTATCTCCGTGTTATCCGCGGCTGGAGACGCAGCCTTGATACACGCTGGGGGGAAGTTACGTGGCGCTCTCTCTTTCTCTCTCTTGAACTCTCTTTCTCCTCCCTTCCTTTCTCTCTCTCTCTCTCTCTCTCTCTCTCTCTCTCTCTCTCTCTCTCTCTCTCTCTCTCTCGTCCTATACGCGGTAAATCGATGCGCCGTAGTATCAAAGGCACGAATACAATGCGCGGTAATTGAGTTACAGAGGCACAGCGCACGGCGAAGACGTTCGGCTCGAGCGATTCCACGCGGATGACGAAGAAATTACATCTACACGCAACACGGTAAAGATGCATTCATCCGGGGGGAACCGTATTGATCAGCGTGAGGCTCGATCAATTTCCAAGGATACGGAAGGCCGAGAGTCGTCTACTGCTGGCCCCGTGGTCTCGTTTCCCTCGAGGTACACAATGAGGTCGTTCAAGGATGTAAACTCGATGGTGAAACTGAACCGATGCTCTTTAACGTGCTCGTCTCTTATCCGTATAATTTTGAAGTTAATTATTTATGAATACGTATTTTGAAAAACGCGCGTAGTTCCTTGCAATTACTGTATCCAATAGCGTATATCTGATGTACGAGGGGCAATGAGAAAGGTTACATCGTGTTCTAGAAATCATTATTAAAAATAGGAGATGAAAAATACGGTTGAACTATTTCCTGATAAATTTATAAAAACAACGCTAAATGCTAATAATTTGAAAGGCGCTTCGAATCGTTGCGTGTGAATAGAGGAATCGAATGGAAACACTTTTTATTCGCGTCATTGGATATCGATTATTTCCGATTTAAGTAATAATAATATCTGAACGCAATTGCTCGACCATTTAGATTAACCATTAATTTCTTCCGACGGCATATTTCATCAGATAGGTGTCATTTATGACCGCAACGTCGGTGCACGACTCGGCGAGAGGAACAACTTGATATTGCCTCTGGCACGATAGGTCGAGGCTTGCACCTCGGTCTTCTCGAGTCGTATACATGTGCCTCGCCTCATCGAGGCTTTATGAGCTACGGACTGATTGGATTTTGCGGATCGAAAATAATTCGCTTATTTGAGAAACACGTTCGAGAACAAATCGGACTTTTTCGAACTCGATAATGGAAAATTGCGATTGAATAAATATTCCCGTAAAATAATGCTATTCACGTGCCAGACGCGATTGTGGAAACAATTATTTTTGATGTAATTAATTAAGAATACAAGTGATTGGATGTTGTTTGTAGTAGTGTACTTTTTATATCGCACTTGCACGTATCACGAACGTTATGCATCTGATCGCTACCCTTTGGTAGCAACCCCCGATGCAAACGCATAGGTGGCGTCATCTCTTGCATAACCCCCGAATATAGCATCAATTCCTTATCAAACCCACATGATTATAGTCAAAAGGATATTTCAACCATTTTTTTTATTTATTACAAACTATACATTTTAAGATGGATTTCTTATTTACTAAAGTCGCAACGGAATATTCGGCCAATATTGTGGCTTAGCCTTATCCTTGTGCCTGTTCGTCGTAGCTTGCAAAGCGGTTTCCATAGCCAATATTCTGGGACTAGCGTCGCCGTACAAAAGTTTAGCGTTACGGTTTCTCGCCTGTGCCCATGCAGCACCAGTTTGTATAGTAGCCATTTCCTCTTCTTTTTCCTTTTCCTTCGCAGCTAATTTGGACTCGCGCATTTTCTTCAATTCGACTTTATGCCTAATACTTTGTTCCAAGAAAGACATCAAATCTTCGTTTATTTCAAACTCTACGCTTTCGTTATCCGCGTCGGACGAATTTTTTTCTTCGCCAATGTTACGCTCATCGGTAATATCGTAACGATCATCGCTCTTTTCTTTGCAAGTAGGTTGCCGATTATCTCGATAGGCCAAAGACCTTACCTTATCCTTGAGTATTTGATTCTCATATTCCAAAGCGATGCAGCGAGACTTCCACCACACTACGCTATGTCTATGGATTAAAACATTTCTTGAACTATATTATTGTATATAACTATATTATTATATAGAGTGAATAAAATGATCGTAATCTAGTTACAACTTACCTTTTCTGCCATTCTTGCGCCGCGCTGTAATTTTTCCAAAACGCGTCGGCCTGCATCATGCGCACGGGCAACTTATCTTGAGCACAGGAACGAATATTTCTCTCAGGTACGAGTTTCTGACGTTTGCCTAACCTAACCTCTAATTTAATTTGCTCGCGACGCCGTTTCTTAACATGCCGTCTTTTTTTTCGACTCTTGCTCCGTTTAATAGCAATAAATTCCATACCTCGCATTAGTCCGTTATATATGTAGACTTTTAGGTCGACGAAAGGGTATCCATTGTTTACATTCGACGTCGAGCTCGCGACATTTATTACGACGAACGCTCGGCGAATATGACAACGACGCGCAAAAATACGTTTACCATTAGATGGAACATTGCATTAGTGTACACACGGAATCATTAATTTGTTCCATACCGCTGAAGGGATACCTCCACAGTGATATTCCAGCTTCTCTTTACTTTCCTTCAGGGGTCAAGGAACAAATGAAGGATTCCGAGTGTACTAGCTTTAGATAACACCGAGGGATAGAAAATCCGCCGGTAATAACAGGTAGTAGGGTAAAGTCGTCCAACAGTGTGCTTGCGTATGGGTTGTAGATACGACGCATAATCGTGCGGTGCTCAATCGACAAAAGCGCCAGAACATGAGGAAGCTTATCCTACGATCAACAACAGGTACATAGAGAAGAGAAACCAATGCTATGCGCGTAAAATTAGTCAGGTGATTTTTATTAGAAATATACAGTACTGTCGTGATACTTTATACAAATCTAAAAAAGAGATGTTTAACATAAGTGAAGATAATGCGAGCGTGACGCCCAATGAATTCAAGAGGTTTTTTGTTCCCTCTTAAACGTATCGAATTTGCGTGCATCCGAATATAGAGACAAAGAATACCTCCTCGTAGGAAATTATCGTTTATTTATTTACTTACGCATCGACTCCATTATCTTTTAGTAACTACAGCGAGTTCTATAAATATTTCAAAATTCAACACTACCATGAGTCATTTACGCTACAACTCTGCAAAGACGAGGTAATCTTTGACACTTACATTACATTACCTTAGTATCTTAAGCTCAACAAACAGGACGTTTGTCTACAATTTTGTTCCGAACTTATCCATCCCCGTACTATGCGTATTAGAATGTACTCATCGACTATACATTTTGCATAAAAGCCTTATTCGTATAAGATCTATCTTCGTTGAAAGCCAACAGAAAAGCATGGTATTCGTAACAAATCATAGAACATTTTTAAAAAATCATACGTAACCGTTTTCGAATGGTAAACTATGTTTTGCCTTCCCTCGACATCCGCGTTGCCATATGAACGTCTTTCAATGAATAATAATGTAAGACCAGTCCTGATTTCACATGTACGATAAATTTAACCCGCGTTCGAACGATACTTCGTTGTTCCCGAATTTGACGTTTCCGCTTTCGGTACTATTTCTCCTTGAAGAATTGCCCTCTCCGTTTATCTGAGTATTAGTTGCAACTGTCTCGTCTTCTTCCGTATCGCTAGCTACTGGCGTTTTAGGCAAAGGTTCTAAATCGATAATCGCTCGCACATTATCGGACAGTTGATCGGCGACTGATATTAGTTGATAATATATCCCTTCCGCTTTAGAAAGCGTCCACGGTAATTCGATGTGTAGGGAAAGATCATTAATATGCTGGAATACAAATTAAGGTATTAAAAAATATATAAGTAATTTCAGTTTGAGGAAACATCAAGTCCTCACCTTCAATATTTCGGTAAATCCGTAACGATTTTCTATCAATATATTTTTTTCTGTATCAAGTATAGCTGCACATAAAAGTAAGTGGAAGTTTTTGCAAGGTAAATCTGTCCACAATATTTCCCAAAGTTTCATTATATCTACTGCGTTGAATTCTCTTTTGAATAACACTAAGAGCCACCGAAAGCAAAAGAACATATTTCCCGAATCATGCTTATTTAGATAATGCGCCAATTGAGGATCCGTAGTGCTTAGGAGTGTGTACAATTGACATAGCTGCGCTTTCATCCCTGTTTGGTCCATTTCGAAGTTGGTACTCTATATTAAACAAAATGATTACTTTGAGGAAATCCGAAGATCGATCGTGTAGTTGGCAAATCGTATGCGTTGCAACATACCACTTTGTCCATGAATCCAACAAAACACCAAAACGTATCAACCTCACTATCCATTAAGCATAGTATAGGACTAAGGAGATCGCTCATACCTTGAACGTATCCTAAGTCAAAGTTATACATTACGTATGTCATAAGTATATCGTACAGCTGCGCCAAATGAGGATTATTATCACCCGAATAATATGGATGTGTTCTATCCGTTCTATTGACATCCTTTTCTGAAATTAAAAAATAAATCGTACACTAATTCACGAAATACATATACCGGTTTGAATTTGACCAAAAATTATATTTTACCTATTAAATTTTTTCGATCTCTGTAATCAGAAAATCGATTTTCTTGTGCCGCCGACATTGACCTCCATTGCAATTTCATTGTGAAATACTCATCAGTCTTTTTTTTCTTAAGCTCCAATCTTTCAGTATGCGTTGACTCCCACGGATAATAATTTAATAAAAACTTCCATACTTCAAAGCGCAGTGATGGGGAAATACCCTGTAAGTTATAAAAAAATTGAAATGCACTTTGGCCAAGTACAATAAACAATTACACGATAACATACTCCTTTGAAAATAATTTCCCTCACTGCATCAGGATTGGTAACTCTTCCTTCCGAGTCCTTATACCGGTCCCATTGTTCTGCCGACAATGGTGCGCCTAGTATAAATAATGAATTATTAAATCTAAGAATGTATGAATACTATGAAGGATTTATTTTATTACCTCTCGGACACTGTGGTCGTGGTGGTAACACGACACCTAAACCATGTTCTCCAATCACTTCGTATTCTTCACCAGACCCTACTGATAGCGGTGGATGAGGAACATCGAGCGTCAGAGATCGATTCAATAAATCTGCGACTGCTTCTTCAACGGGCCGCTTTACCGGTTCTTTATACACTGTAATATAAAATAACATAAAACCATATGTATAAGCCTCCTTCAAAGACTAATGCAACCCATCTATATACATACACCAAATATCTGCCAATTTGCTAAATGCCTCCAATGTCGTTTCATATGGATGGTTGTGCAAATTTTTTACAAATTTCCACACATAATCCGAAGTATTTTCTTGAAACAAGTCTAATTCGGCAAATGATTTATTAAGAACTGTCTGTACTTCATCCAAAACAAGATATAAATTTCTGTCCATTCGAGACTTAACAAATTTGATAAAACCTTTTAACGAGTTGACAAAACTTTCGGCGTTAGATAGCTGAAAAAAAGCAACGTATGTGGTGCCATCTCGTTGCATGAATATAAGCTGCTGACCACCGTGATTTACACGAAACGATTTCAATTCCGAAAATAAAATTCTGACTATTCTTGTACGACCAAGGGAGTCTGGTCCTTCCGAGGAAGTTCTGGTTCTTCTGGTATGAGTATCTACCAACGACCATTCCGGATCTTGGTCTTGATTCTCGGATACCACAGAGTCTTCGATCGGTTTCCATTCTATACATTTTCCGAAACTCTATAACATAACAAAAGATATATTTTAGTGTACTTAAAGCATTGGAAAACCTAGATATAACATTATCTTACATATTCAACGATATTCAGCGTTCCTGAACTATGAACTTCATCCTCCCTCGTGTTTGCACCTCGAAGAACAACTCCCGTGTGAAGACAGAGGTCCTGAGGGAAATACATTAGCAGAAGTGCAATAGACTTTATACTTTTATAACATCCTCTCTCGTTCATTAATCAATGACAGGCCCATAGAAAAAAGGTGACAAAATAAAAAAGTATACACGTAATCGTTTAAAATAAATATAGCAGGCCTTCATGTAGTGTTAAACACAATAATGTCTTGCATACGCGAAAAAGAGAAAGGGTCGAGAGCGACGTTAAATGTGCAATGACGTAAAAACTGACATGAAAATAACAGTCACATAACCTACGCTGAAAAACGATCTTGGGAAAGAGAAATAAGTAAGAACGGTTTTGATCGAATACAGAGGAGGGAAAGGGGCGTCGGCAGATTCGATTCAATCATAAATTCATGGGACATCGTGAGATCTGTTCGTCTGCTTAGTAGTTGCAAGTAGTCTTGTTGACATACCATAGGTACATGTGGGTGGGTGTTTAGAGTACGTCATTCTCAAAATTCGAGGAGCGTGACACTCGGACCGTGTGCTTTCGCAGTAACAAATATCGTGCTCGTGGTATTGCTGATTGCTGAAAAACGGTCCTCACCTTTCCCTGCTCCGTCGGCTCGAACATTTCGAACGTACGCGAATAAATCTGCACCTCGGAAGAGTCACAGTCGATCTCAACGCATCCCTCCTACTCGTTCACCACTATATCGGGCTCTCTTGCGCCGATCGTTGCCTCTCGCTTCTGCAGCCGCAAATAAACCCGATACTGCGTGCTCTTTCGCGAGGCACCGCCGCTTACTCACGTATAAGCGCTAGTTTCAACGCAATAAGTGTGATTAATTGTTCCTCCGCGAATATTATGCTCTAACGATTATCGCGGAATGTGGAGAATTTTCATAATCTGGTCAGCTGCTGCTCGATAAGATTAAAGCTGCTACATTTTAATGGATGCGTACATTAGACATAAAATATTGCATGAACAAGCACTTAATCGCGACCTCTGTTACGAAGCTCATGTTCTCTCGTAGGCTCGTACGTTTTCGCATAGTAGAATACCAAAGCGCTGCAACGAGCCAGAATACGCGATACATTCTGATGGTACACATATACAGAGGAATAATGTACGGATCGAGCGAAACATAGCCCGAGTTGATGGTTTTTTTTTTACTGAGAAATCTTTATACACTGTTACATTATGATTGGCATGGATTTTTATAAAGAACGGCTGTTACGAAGAAAATTGTGATTCGGTGTCTCGATACGTGTGGATAGACTGGAAACACCTGTAGGATAGCAACCCGTTCGACGTCTTTGCAATAGCAGCCACGGAGACGTACTGCCATCTCACATTGGAAGCAGGAAATCAACGCGACACCGAACGAAATTATTACTAGCATATCCGATGATTTAATGAAATTTAAATATGCACTCAAAGTTAGCCG
This sequence comes from Ampulex compressa, assembly GCA_038496175.1. Taxonomy (NCBI): domain Eukaryota; kingdom Metazoa; phylum Arthropoda; class Insecta; order Hymenoptera; family Ampulicidae; genus Ampulex; species Ampulex compressa. The sequence goes on along the minus strand of JBCFXI010000100.1, from coordinate 17,677 downwards.
AGTGCAGTGTTTTTCATTTTTTGTTGGGTGAGAAAAAAAACATTCTACGGAAGCAACAATCTCAGTTTTAAATTACAGAAGCAAATATGATACATTTTTTGTGTACACATGTTATTTTTCATATGCATATGTATTCAAAGGTATAACTGCTGATGCCATCTCGATACCCTTTTAGTCGCATAAATGCAGTGTTGTGCACACCAATTTACATGCAAAAAACGTGAAGGTAAGAAATATTCTTCGCATGTCTGCGAAGTAATTATTTACCGTGACTCGTGAATTAATTTTAGTCACAAAGTATCTCCAATATTACCCAACAAGTTGGTATCACACTTGCAATTTAAATCTCCTAACACGCATCGATGATTATGGTAATAAATGATCCATCTCGAGCGGATTATTTCTAAACTCGCTATAAACGATCCAAGACGTATCCTTTGTTCTGGTGCATCTACTGGAAATGGATATTCCCCTTTCACGCTTCGAGCGTTGTATCAAGTACGTTTGCACCGAGTATCATGACGTGTAACGTACTGTGCAAAGGAAAAGATCGCGTAAATAATATTAGAATTTATCGAGTGACAAAGTCTAAGTATTTTTAGGTGCGCGTTACAGGATCTGTTTACTGATATCCTTATGATTTGGAAAAAAATGCGCGCGAATCAGCGGTCAGATTAGTTATGTCGTTGCTCTTTGTTTTAGTCGGGCAAAGTGTGCTTTTAAATTAACGAGTCGCATGTCTAGCAATGCTAAAGTAACAAATAAAAATCTAACGGAGCACTAAAACGCAGACGCAGTACTTCAGTGCTGCCGAAGATCTGGAATGTGAGTACCACTCAGTTTCTTTTTCAAGCATTCATAAACATTTACATTCCTGGAAGTTGCGATGGTGTACCAGGGCTTTCGTAAACCGTAATTGGAAGTGATGAAGGAGAAACATAAAAACAATCGTACTCAAGCTAGATTTCCTTGAAATGTTCCTCTCGATCTATGCAATATAAACATTAAAAAACTGCCGGCCCATTTTTTTATCAATATTCTTATAAACCGGTAACAATGATCAGCGCGGTCAAAGCCGGTGTGTGGAAATTTTAAGAGATCGGCAAAGCATGTGGTGTAATTCATGAATGTCGCAACGAATTTCTCGCTCTATTTCTGCTGGGTATGACTTATTGATAACTTACTCGTGGATGCCATTTCCACAATAATTTTTGGGCAGACGCTTTTCTCAAAATAGCCGCACGCCACAGACAGGTAGATTACGCAAAACTTGGCTTCGTTATGAACAAACTACAATTACGCTCTAAGAAAGTCATTGCTTAATATAAGGTAATCGATATGAAGCTGTTGGAAATGTGTCGTCCAGTGCACACGTACTATGTCAATAAACAAACTTCCGGTGCGTAGAAAAATGCCGGAAGCTTGTACTAGATGGCAGCGGAGAAAGGATGAGCCAAATGTAAACTTTAATCTCCGGCATAATTGGCTTATGTCATTTGGTCCGTTGTTAACGATAATTATGAAACGATGGTAACCAGAAATGTTTAAATATCATCGTGAAGAAATAGTAATCTCTAACTTAATTCTATATCAAGATTGTTAATCGTAGAAATATTAGATTTGATCGAGACTTCAGGTATGTCGTAAAGATGATACCATCCTATTCGGAAACTGTGTTGCATTTAGCTCGTATCTCGTCGGTTCATCAAATGCTCGTAAATTTATTGCGCTCCAAGAATATCGGCTACCGTAACACGTGTGCACCTTATCCTTACCGAACCAAGGTCCTCGCTGCAAGGTTGCGTATGGCAACCCCATAAGCATCCGCACTCGCCACTCAGATTTCGCCAATGTTAATGCAACTACACGACAACAAAGCAAGCACGTGCACAAAGAAACGTGTTATTTCCTTCGCCTGGATCTAAAGTTCGCCGCGGCGAGTGAGAAAAATAAATGAAACTCTACGCGTCATTTACGGAGAACGGCATTACGGTGAAAAAATAAGCATAAGGATACAGTTTGAACAGGTAGCAAGGCTCTGTTCCGCGGTGGAATTATACCTGTCCAGAGATTTACTCCGTATCTCCTTTCTCTTCGCGATTTCCTATTCCATCGGCAAAGCGCGTTCCTCTTCCATCGTTTCCGTTCCGCGATACTTTGGAAAAAATCGATCGAACGCGCATTACGCTTAAGCACGAGCCGCGCCTTCGTCGCGCTCAAAAGGATTTCAGCAAAAGTCGACGTTTAAGATATCGGATTATACCTTGGCTTATCCGCTGAATTACATAAAGGCCTCGGCCGTAGCTGGGTGAAAAAAAGGGAAGGAAAAACAGTCGCATAAAACGCAATGGTCGATTATATAGGAGGGCGGTAGGGACATCGGGAGGGTCGTGAAAATACGCAGACGGTCGTTTGCGTCAGAGCCTAACCCAAAGTTCGATCTTCATTGACGAGTGCGTGCGTACTTCTCCGTCGGTCCTCTCGCTTTCCACGCAGTCGCGCTCCTCGTCGCTCTCGTCGACTGAGCGACCTGCCTTTTCCGAACTCCGGGTGCGCGCGTACCCACTCCGGTGCACCAGCACCGAGGAACCCGCTGGTTCGGTACTAGAGTATCGACCCGCCGCGTGTGCTGGCTCATTCTCCTTTCTCCTTCGCTCTTTCCTTTCCGCCGTCCTCGTGAGACATTGTACCTCCCTCACTTTTGCTCCGTCCTCCTTCCGCCCAGCGGCCATCTCGCTCCCTCACAGCCCCGTACCTTTCGCTCGAAAACCACCGAGGACCATTTTCGCGGGCACGTTCGCGGAAATTTCGCCTTTGCAACGCATAAATACTTGATCGTCGCATGCGCGAGGGGAGACAGTAGCGTGTCCATCGGGCGAGCGCGAAAGGCGTTCCTCGAAATATTTCTGGAGACGATCTTTTGGACGCGAAAATGGGAATTGTTTTTCCATCCACGTCACGGTATCGGGGCGCGCGGTAATTTCCACGACATTCCGCCCCGATCCGCGAAACACTCGCGTGCAAAATGCGACGTGACATTCCGGGTACCGGTACTCTATCATTACACTGAATCACCGTGCTTGGCAATACCCTCCAAGAACTCGATACCCGCGAGTTTTTCTCTTCCGGCGCATAATGAGATTTTATGTAAGAACCGAGCATGGTGTCGCGTACATCACCTAAGACGATCTACGTTCTTCCGTAGGATGAGAACATCCATGAGCGTAATTCATTTATCATACCCTCCTTGTTCCTACGAACATTTCAATTTCCTCTCTATTCCCAGCATGTAGATTCTACCAAGAATTCGGACGATTCCTAAGCCAAAAAAATGTCAATGTAATCGCACAAGAAATATCGTATCATCATCGTTGCTACGCAGATACTTTTTTCTCCGTTCCATACCAGTACAGAAGTAACGAGAATTTTAAAGGGTTTAGTCAGCGCATAGTTCGACGGGAGATAAAGTCGGGAGATAGTTTACGTCCGCGCTCGACGATCCTTGGAAATAGGAAGACAATCGTGAATCACTCGAGGGACAATGCTCAGACTCGAGCGTGCCCCGAGGCTGCCGCACTGGGTTGCAACAGTCGGTGGTGGTCCTTTGGGCGAAAGAGGGAGGGCCCCGATTATCTTTACTGGCGCTCCTGAGGCCGGTCGCCAACAGTTCGGCTCATTTCGTCGGGGCAGCCGAACGGCGGTGCATAGCTCGACAGCTGATTCTCCTTCGACGGTGCGAACGTCGTCGTCTTTCTCCCTCGGCTGTGACGAGGGACACGCAGTGCGTGGATACGAACTGGTGCATCTCGTACGCGCTCTCGGCATCGTTGTGCGCTTCGTGCCTCGAAGGAGCGACGCGACAGGTACGCTGGCCCGAAACGAATGCGGTGCCAAGGGCCGAGGTGTTCGTCGCTGAGGAACGGAAAGGGGATTAGGGACGGATCCGGATAGCCGAGGATCACGAACTTTTCTTGCGGCAGTGTCGTTTTGTGTAACCCCCGTTATTCCCTCCGCCCTCGTTGTTTGTGCGAGAGGCTGACAGATCGAAGATGCACAGCACCATCGCTGGGGCATGAATTCGGATACCGACGGAGGACCTGAGCCGATTTTCATTCAACGGTGAGTCTCTCAAAGGTTTCCTTTTTTCTCTATCGTGTTTCTCGATACGTGGGAATAAAATGGGATCGTGCGCGTGTTACTCGGTGCGTGTTTATTGATGGTTTTCGATCGCTGGACGGCGTGTCGTTCCCTTGCCTTCGCGGAGGGTAGATGTCTCCCTTTGTCTTCGCACGGCTACGCTTTCTAAATACAGTTCTCTCCTGGACCGAACCATTGGAGTGACGTATTTTCCACCCTTCCTTGGGAATACGTGGGACGCTACCTGTTCGGATAAAACTGGCTCGCGTTAATTCGCTTGGGGATTACGAGCTACGTTTGGGCGTTATAACGCATGCGACGTTTTCGTGACGGGAGTCTTTCGCTGCGCAGGATCGTTTATGTTATTTGGGGAATTTGTTGGGATCGAAAATAGGCCCGGTGTTCTATCGGCGTATAAATATTTTTTACATATGTTAACAACGCATGGCCACGGCGGAGCTCTATTTTTAGGCGAAGAAAATCGTAAAATTCGTGCGGACGCTTTATGTCGGGTAAGCGTGTATCGGTTTTCTCTTTACAAGCTTTTTGGTACCTTGCTCGTGGTGCATCGAATATTAATAATCGCACGATTCGCACCAACATATTTTTCCGTCGAGCCTACCTATTTTACGCTCGGATTCGTAGATTTCGTCAGAATTTATATTTCAGTTGGGTATGTAGTGGAATGTTTATCCACACTTCAGATTACATTGTAACGAGAACACGCTTGTACAATGTTACATTTATACATAAATTAGCGCAACAAAAAAATCAAGTGGAGATAAATGTTTTTTATATATCTACGATTGATACGAAATTAATCAAGAATCTATTCTAATCGTGATATATCGATAAATAAACGTCCGTGAAACATTGGTGAATTAAAATTTGGGACGAATATACATTTGTATAGATCACAATAGGATACATTGAGAAACGGTGTGACATTTGCCGCAATAAGCATGCTCAGAAAGTAATCCTGCGCAAGCAGCCGTAAACCACATACCCGTATTTCATTGTGATTAACGAAAGAATATAAACCGATCGATGATTTGTACTCATCTTTGCGGCTAACGTCACATTAAGAGCTTCGTTCGTCGTCGCAATTAGGCGGCCGCATTGTCCAATTCGTCTCGTGTCTCGTCAGCCTTTTAACGCGCTTATTTCGCTAATGTCTCTCGAAATTTCCTTACCTCGTACACGCATACCCAGAATTACTTGGCCCAGTTACAAAATTGACATCCAACACGAGCCGCGGCCGCGTGATTTACAGGGTTCAAAGGCGGTCAAGCTCGAGATCCTTGAAACCAATAAAAGCACCGAATCCATAATGCTTAAGCACGGTGCATATGTATTACACAGCTCGAGAGGCCGATCGAGAGAGGAAATTTGCATATCGACGTGCGTAAAAATATGCTCTACGAGTTTACGACGAGGCCTATTGGCTTTATCGCGCCGTTCGAAAATTCAATTGCCGTGGTGAGCCCGCATAGAAATTGGGATTGCGGTGCATGCGAGTGCACGCAGGTTATACGTCACGTCCATGAGGACTAGTGCAATTTCTGGCACGTGCTTGCATTAAAAAAACTACGATCGATCAGCTGCAGCTGGCTTGGGAACCGATGGCGTTGCTGGTTTTTTTTTTACTTTTTAGAATTTTATCGCTCGGCACTAGCGACGAGTTACTTCGAAGGACCGTGAAACGATTGTTTCTTCGTTCAAGTGGGAGCGACACTTTTGACTTTGTTTCGACAAAGGAATACTGTAGAAACACTAATGGTTATTTATCCCGAGTTTCGACATCGTTTCTCCACGATAGATCTATGATTCTGGGTGCGATAAAGACGGCAACTCGGTTTAACACTAGAACTGTCAGCCACTTTCTGGGCATATTTAGAACACCATATACATCTTTAAATAAAAGGGGAGAGTAAAAGGAAATTTCAGTAAATCAAAATACTGCATGAGAATCATGGAAAATCTAAAAAAAATACACCGTTATAAAGTAATACGATTTTTTAAAGAAGCGACTGACCAGTCATTTTGACTGGTTTGGTAGTTCTAGTGTTAAAGAAAGGCAGCGAAAGGATTCAGTGGCTCGTGTCGTAACTTTTGGTACTCCACGTGGTCTACCATGATTCGACAAGAAATAGGAATTTCTCGTACTGGAATGAAAAGCTGCGTATATCAAAAGTGAGATTAAGGAACATACATAGATGGTATTACTTCCTGATGAAAAAGCAATTTATTGCTGGCAATGCGCCAGTTCTTGCTGTTACGATCCACGCTATCGTCTATATAAGCAAGGAGCCGATGTCGTGTGGAAAATCGGCAATGGATTTATACATTAAATTTGGCCGTGATCGGTGCAAGAGCTTCGTTATTGGTCGACTGCGTTCAAATAAAGCTCGTTGCGTGTTTTATCAAACGACAACAATGGCGACGATCACGTTAACCATGTGCGTTCATGGAAGCTAATTTTAGTTTCTAATATCGTCTTCCAAAAAAGTTAGCTTCCGAGATACCTACTTGGCTATTTTGCGACATAGCCTGGAATGGGGAATTAATTTTTCATCGAATTAGCAATTGATATTCCGTCACCGTCGATTATTCGATTGCCGATAAAGCGAGCATAATGTCACTAATAATCACATCTTCGATGGGGAACCAAAGTGCTCGTCCGTATAACACATTACGATCGATCTAACGATCAAACGTGTGTGATAATTAACATCGAGTGAAAACGCTTATTATACTCACCTCCATTTTGTTCCGACGAAACACTATGCTCCATAACTCTCTTATAATCGTAAACATTAATGTTAATATAAAGACTGATTTAGATATGTAAAAAGAATGATACGATATTTCATGATGTTTAGTTTGCTTCTTATTATTGCGCTTGCGTTTTACTTTTGAACGCGCATAAGATGGGATTCAACTCTAATCGTTACCGTGGTAGATCCTCGTGACTATTTCTCGTAGCTTCGATGCAATTAAGTAATTACGGCTAAGTGCTGCAGATGGAAAATCCACGGCAGCAAAACAAAAGTGTTTTGTCGATCCTAACTTTACGCGACGATGTAAGTGCATTTACCTTTTAAACTTGCAACGAGTTAACATCTGCCTAATTCACGGTGGCCAAAAAAGCTGTGCAAAATATCGGCTTACAGCCGTGCGATTTCTTGTCCGCCCTGTTACTTTGATGCTTCAAAACTAGCAATGTCTAAAGAGCATAGAATCTTTTGATAATATCCAGCCAACTTTATTCCTGCCTTTTTGTCCGTTTATCGCTGCAGAGTACCAAGCGTCACTTCATCCGAGTTCCTAGATTCTAAAGGGAAAACTACTGTACTTAATGTTACGTACTTTTATCGTCCAAAAAAAAACATCTAGACAACGCAGCTAATTCTTGAAAATTTAATTACACGTATTATAAGATTGTATCTTTGACATAGTGCACGCAAAGGTGCTAAAAGCTCCATTCAGTAAGAATTCCTTCGACAATCCAAGAGACCGTACAAGACACTGGAAATATTCTTAACCAACTTTAGTCCAATTTGGCGCGTACGATCATTCAATAGTTGCGTGACAAACATCGTTCGCTAATCGACAGTCTAGAAATAGTCGCTTAAATATTGGATAAAAAGGATTCAGGGCCATGCTAAGTTTATACTCCCATTTAATGGGAGAAAAATCAAGCAAATTGCCTTTTCGTCGTTAATGCCATACTATCGACGCAGAAAATGCTGAATCAGACGCTTCTTGCGGAATACAATGTACAGTGTCTCCGATTAAGGATCTTTGGCCCCTGAAGAATGTACAAAGTAGTGCAACAGTCGAATCCATATGTTCTAGCACCGGTAGATGATGGCAGATCTGAAGAATCTCTCTCTGAGCGGTGGTAGTGGATCCAGATATAGCGGCGATGAACAAGTGCAGTTCATTCCGGGTGGAAGTAACCAGGTGACCATCAGGTCTCCACCCCCCTCCCTTCACTTGGAAAACCTCAACAATGCCGTCCTTGGGTACGTACAAAATCCGGTTTGAGGAATTGTCCGACGTATGTCGCACGTTGAACGGAATAAACGGTACGTCCGATGAATCAGCTGTGTCAATGGAAGCACAAAGCGCAATTCGCGATACATAACGATTGCACGAATATAAAATGTGGGAAAGTTGGACGTAGCAGCGTTTATTAGCGTCCAAGTATTCCACTGAGGTGTACCTCGTGTTAGTTTAAAACAGTTGGATAAACCGCGATGCACTTCGCAAAGTTCACGTTACACTTCGACGTACGGACTTGCTATTATAAGAAGCTTTGCGTTGACCGCAGATTACGGTATTAGACGTAGATTTGAGGGTAAGGATACGCATGGATTAGCGCTGGAGGAATTTATTTAAATAATACATCAATTACGATATTTAGTCGTATCCTGGTATTTAGGTTTTGCTTGGCACTTTGGACAATTGCTTAGTTCGAACAATGTGATTATTTCGGAGGGTGTATTTAATAACTCGTGAACTTATGTTCTCGAGGAAGCATGATTCCGGAGGATAGTTGAGGGACGTTTGTGGAGGAGGTCTGGTCTTCGAGTGAGTGAGATTTACGTATGGAAATTAGAATGAGCTTGCAGGAGCAGACCGAGATTCTGCTATGATCCCTATCGACCGCTTTATATGCGACTTTTTTCCGCAGGGAGCATAGAAATATATGCTTTGTAGGTGACTACGTACTTCATCGACCGCGCGTGTCGTTTGACCCGAATTCCATTGAACATTTGGAGGATCACTTCCATCGCATTTGTCCGAATCATGTCATAAATAAGCTCCGTTAACTCTTTATAAATAGTGAATCTTACGCTCCTAGGGAATGGCATTGTGCTTTCTGAAACGTGGAGAGAACTGCATATAAATAAGGCGTATGAGCCTGCAGTCGTATATATATATACACAGATGCACGTAGGTATTTCTTCATTTTTATGCTCAGAAGCTCTGCCTCGGTTGCGAGAAAAATGCAGCCTACTTTAGTCGCTACTTTTTTGCAATGCGGAATGTATCACGAATACGATGTGTACAAATCGTGTCTTGCTTCACCCTTAGTGACATATAACATTCTGTCCTCAGAACAAAGACAGTAAAATGCAGTAAACATAGGGTCCTGCTATTTTCATGGATCTTTATCATTATCGATGCGATGTCGAAGAACAGTGTGCGAGGTATGCAGATAAATTGAGCCAAAATCTATGCAAGAGGCCTTAACAAATTGTAAACGAGGGCAGAGTGTGACGATCGAGTCACCCCACGGCACGCGAACCTTTCCCCTAAATGTAAATAAAAAGGATTTCAAGGCCCTTGCATCGATTACGGGGACCCTCTCAAAGACTCCTTAAAATTCGCCTTGTAAATATAAACAAATTGTCAGAATTGCAACTGTCAATGCTAAATTTATAATAATTCTATCCTAACCAAGTATGCCAAATACTCATTTGAACGTGTACACAGGTACGCGATAAGGAAATATTTCCGAGATAAGAATAATCGTGATGTAATCGAGACTTTTTTTAAACAACAAACACGAAATAAAATGGTTCAGCATGGCGGTAGTCGTTTTCTTTAATGTCTTTAAATCATGTGGGCATTTGCGATCGAAAAGAACCTTCCAGATAATCGATTACGTCTACATAACATGGAAGCCAATGCAAATTCAATATTACTTTATCAATATGGAGGTATCAATTCGACAACGGTTTTCTGATGTTCCGCGTAAACAGTCTTCAAGAATACGAGGCGTTTAAAACGACAAATATGGATGCAGACGTTTGTGCAATTTTGCGTACACACGGCGCGGGTGTTTTCACTTTCTCGGTTAGATTCCTCAAACAAGTCCGTTATCTCAGCACCTTGCTGATAATGAAAACCTAATTGGTCCGAGTTATAATACATTCGGAAACCTTCCACGGCCTATTATCGGATGCGTAACATAATATGTTTTCTAAGCCGACGGCTGCATTAAGGTTGACGTCACATTTCGCGGTTTACATTCGCCGTTCGAATTTAAAATCATATTCCACCCCGCAATTGCAAAATGGGGGAATGAGCCAAAAGGTTTTCTAAGCGGATCATCCGTCAAGGCGTTCATATTTCTTCCGGTGCTTCGGTGCCTATTGCCTCGGAGGATAAGGCGAAGTACGTGGGAGTGATTTAATAATCTCATTACTTTCATTCAGCTTTCTACGGACTCCGAACTCGCGGCTGCAATGAAGCTTCTCCCTGCGGATGAAACGCTAAAGGAAAATATATCTCGCCAATATAAGGAAACAATTGGCCCCTTGGTTAAAATAAAAACCTTGGTTGCGCATCGAATCCATCGCGATGCTTTCGTTATGCACGCGATTCCCGAGGATCGTTGAACAAGATCGACCGCGAGGAATCGCGGAGAAATCCTCGAGCGGCCGATAACGGTGCAGCTCCTCTAGGCGCATTATTTCCCTGATTGCAGCGGATCGCAGAATAACCTTCACTGCAGTTGCAACGGCGCCACGTCGAATGGTGCTGCAGCTGCGGTCTGCACCGGCGGTGTTCTCGCGAGAAAAGTGCCGAATCACAGCGGGGCGAGCCCAGGACAGGGCAGCAAGAGGCCGGCAGTGGCACTGACGCATCTTCCAAAGAGGCCACCGGTCGACGTAGAGTTCAAGAACCTAGCGTACAGCGTGTCGGAGGGTAGGAAGAGAGGTTCGTTCCGAAACTACTAATTATAAACACTCGGCCCTTTTTCCTCCGCGATACAGCAGCCAGCGCTCCAGTACCTGTCGATCCTCCGCAGGAGTCTAAGCAACGCACCGCAACGCGCGGGGCGATATCCCTATTGGCGATTATATTAATGCGCATAATAGTTTCAAGAAATTAAGGCTTTATATAGGGTGCGCCATCGACTGGTTTGTTTTTAAACTATAGGATATGGCGACACTGATGTGAACGATTTGCTTGAAATTTGAACAGCTTTTTTTCACTCTTTGCCTTTTTCAACAGTTTTTTCTTCATCTCTTTTTCTTGCTTTTTTTCGAATTTGAACAGCAGTTTTTTTATTCTTGTTAATAACGTTTTTTTAACAACTCCCCTTGGGGAGTGGCGCGTTTTTTTTAATTAATTTTCAGCATCGACCGCTAAGGTCGTTTGGCCTAGGACGTACTGTTTAAGGTGCGTTCCAAACCGCCAGAGCTAGTCTAGGTATCGCATAGAAATACAGAGGCGATGGGCGGGATTATGGGTTGGGTTGGTCCGATTGGGAAATGAACGCATTGGCCTCAAGAATGCGGGGAAAAAAATAGACAAGGTTCGAGTGCGACGATCTGTTCGGTAGGCTTTTCGTCCGGTCGGCGTGTGTGAACGACCTGGCCGAAAGAATCGATAGAAATGTACGGGCCGGTTCTCGTTTCGGCGCAGATGCACTGTGGAGGGTGCAACTGCACTCGGTCGAAAGAGGTCAGCCAGGGGTCTACCGGTCTATCGGATATGTAGCTCGAATAAATTTCTCTATCTTGTCTTTGCGGGTATGGCCATTTTGGCAAGTACCATACCGTAATTCTGGCAGTAATACCGAACGACACGGGTATATCCATACTTGCGGACCATCTAATGCCGCGAAATGTCTTTGGATCGAGTCGGTACACGTGCTCGAAGATTGCTCAAGTACGTCGAACACGTTATAGATTGCCAAATAACTTATTCCCGCGATAAAATCTGCCAAACGATGAAGGTAAAAATACCGAACAAAGAAATGACCTTGGAATGATTAATAAGGTACGCGCAGAGGTGTTTGAATTTAAAATCGAAGGAAACAAGAAAATTTTTCGCTCGACGTCAACCTTTGATTTTATAAGATAATCGTTTTCCAAATTGAATGGTGGATGTTATAAATTTCTTGTTTTATAGCTCATTTGGAGCATTTTTTTAAATAGTAAACGAGCGTCAGGTATTGGAGATGGCTCAATTAAATTTTTTAATGGAGGTTTTTATATTCGCGTAACGGGCTACCCGGTCCCAATCAGCAGCCCTACAGTTTTTCCTTTATTTTACAGGGTATAAAACAATTCTAAAATGCGTGAACGGAAAATTCAGATCAGGAGAGCTGACCGCTATTATGGGTCCTTCCGGTGCCGGAAAGAGCACCCTTATGAATGTTTTGGCAGGCTACAAGTGAGTCGATCTCGCCTCATATATAAACCATGCGAATAAAAATACGACGGAGATGCGTTAATAGGTACACGTTGTTATCGGATATAACGATATTCTTCTGTATTTTTAGAACGTCACATTTAAGCGGTTCCGTGCTAATAAACGGGAAGGACAGAAATCTGAGAAGATTTCGAAAAATGTCTTGCTACATCATGCAAGACGATAGACTGCTACCCCATTTAACCGTTTACGAGGCAATGACCGTCTCGGCTAATTTGAAACTAGAAAAGGATATAAGTGCAACTGCCAAGAAAGTAGTGGTAGGGCACGATTGACGTTACTATTATCGCAAGACGATCAAAGTCACTTGTCTCATGCGCGTGTTTAATACAAATCTAGATCCAGGAAATTATCGAAACGCTCGGCCTAAGCGAAGCGAGCAACACGCAGACCCACTGCCTCAGCGGTGGTCAGAGGAAAAGGCTGTCGATCGCATTGGAACTGGTCAACAATCCGCCAGTGATGTTTTTCGACGAGCCAACATCCGGACTGGATAGTTCTGCTTGCTTCCAGTGTTTAAGTTTGCTCAAGTCTTTAAGTAGAGGAGGTACGTAAGATATTTTGATCGCGCTACGATTATCGTGCAATTTACATTTTTTTTTCTTTCCTTCTTCCTTCAATCCATTTTCCACACCAACTGCTCAGGTCACTTGGCCTAGGGCCTACCCTTTAAGGCAGGCTTCGTACCACTGGCACTTTGAAATTTTTGAACGATCCTTTGTGTTGTAGGAAGAACAATTATATGTACAATACATCAGCCGAGCGCGCGACTTTTCGAAATGTTCGATCATTTGTATCTTTTGGCCGAAGGACAGTGTATATATCAAGGGAACGTCGGTGGTCTTGTACCCTTTTTAGCTTCAATGGGCCTGGAGTGTCCGAGCTATCACAATCCAGCGGACTACGGTACGTATTTCACTATTAAACCCAGCGCAATATCCTGGTATATTAACTCTTACGAATGCTCGATTAAAAAACCCACCCTCAATTCAGTGATGGAAGTGGCGTGCGGGGAACACGGCGAGTGCGTGCATAAATTAGTAATGGCGGTTAACAACGGGAAGTGCAATAATTATCAGCACCATCAAGCCGCAATAGCCGCGGCCCAGACAGTTTCGAATGACATAGCGAAGGAATCGCCGCAGCAGGAACAGGCGAAATCGGAAACTGCCTTAATACCGAATGGCGTGGCGAAACCACCGGGCGGAGGGACGGTTATCAATATGCCCGTTTCTTGCACCACTTCTTTGCTGGACAGTGCGGAAAGTATAGAGCAGAAAGTCGGCTTTCCAACAAGTGGCTGGCTGCAATTTTGGATTCTACTTAAGAGAACTTTCTTATCGCAAATAAGAGACATGGTGAGGGACGATACATGAATATTCACCGTGTCAAATAAATTGCGAGGGGCGAAGATGGAGGTTTTAAAAATCGTTTGTGTCTTTTTTTCATTCCAACAGACGTTAATGAGAGTAAGGCTGATTTCACACATAATTGTTGGCTTCCTCATCAGTGCAATTTATTACGACATCGGTAATGAGGCCTCGAAAGTCATGAGTAACGCCGGATGTGTCTTCTTTACGGTGATGTTTTTGATGTTCACCGCTATGATGCCTACCATTCTTACTTGTAAGATTTCATCTATTCTGTTAAAAAAAAATTGTTCGTAATGAATATACGTTTACTCGTGTCTTACCTTTCAGTTCCGGTCGAAATGGCCGTATTTGTAAGGGAACATTTAAATTATTGGTATTCACTCAAAGCTTTCTATCTCGCGAGAACGCTGGCTGATTTGCCGTTTCAAGTAAGATCGATACTTCTGAACCGCTTTTACGTCTAACGCACGCTCTTAAACCATTCCCTGAGAACGCAATATTAATACGTATGATGTGGTATCATTGCAGGTTGTCTACTCGATTGCATATGTTATGATCGTCTATTTTATCACGTCACAACCATTAGAAACGGAAAGATTTCTAATGTATTTAAATATATGCATATTGACATCGCTAGTTTCCCAATCAATCGGTTTACTCATAGGAGCAGCGATGAGCGTTGAGGTATAATTACAATCTGAGCCATATTAATTAAAGCTTTGTCAGTTCGTTTTGTGCAAGTGCGAATTTCTTGTTTTCAGAGCGGGGTATTTATCGGTCCTGTGATGTCAGTACCGATTGTCCTCTTCGCTGGCTTTTTCGTCTACTTCGACGCCATTCCAAAGTACCTGAAGTTTCTCTCGTACGTAAGTTACATCAGGTACGGCTTTGAGGGTGCTATGATATCCGTGTATGGCTACAACCGTGCGAAACTCAAGTGTTCTGAAGCCTACTGCCACTACAAAATCCCGACGAAACTCCTCGAAGAGATGTCAATGAATCATGCACTCTATTGGGTGGACGTCGTCGCCTTGATCGGCTTTATGCTCGGTCTAAGAGTGGTCGCCTATTTCGTGCTAAGACTTAAATTGCGATCTCTTCGTTAAACCGTGGCAGTGGCCAGGGACAGACAATAATCGACAAATCACGATACCACGATAAACAGTTCGATTGCACTCCGTTCGATTACAAGCTCATCGAAGATCTCACATTGAACGGACACACACTCGAATAACCAGTTGAAAAACGTACGCATTGCCAAGAGAGTTGTAGAAGTGCGATCAAAACGTTAATTTTTATGGAAACCGGATTTATCAGGTACATATTCATTAACTATATCTAATATCGATGGTAGCGGCGAAAAGCATTTGACATTAACGGCACGATTACTTGGCCAAAGTATGCACACGTATGTGGGTAAAATTGGGGGAACACCATCAGCCATTATCGATATAACACACACACACACACTTCTTTTACATTTTTTTTTTGCGCAAACTACAGACACGAAGGATTTTCTTAAATTCAATTTCGCGAAATTACTCATGCTCTCATATCGTTAATCGAATCGTAACACCGAGTACAGCACTGCTGATAAAATATGGTTGTTCAAACAGTACGACGTGCGTAAAGTTTAAGAGCAAGCGATTTAATACGTCACAACTTCAACAGCATTAAATAGGGTACGCCACCCCGATACCTCGTGCAGAGTATTTGAGAGAGGTGAGTAAAAACGAATCATATACACGTAAAACGTAAGGATTTCTAAGAGGATAGAATATGCAAGTGATAGGATACATTCAATCGCACATCAGCAATAGTAGTCTGGAACAGTATCATCAATTACCCGCATTAAGTCGATAGGCAAACGTTTATAGCCAATTACTACAAACTCGCCAGGGGTTTTAGGCCCATTCAAGACTCATATCCCTCCAACGATCGCGTATGTTGGACGCGAAAGAGTAGAAGTTTCTGTAGGTAGGCAGTAGGATTTACGAATCGAGTTTTAAACCGAATCTCTCATTCTTCTCGTGTTTGCATCATACGCTAGATTCACATCGATTTTAAGCAGGTTTCTCGTAAGTGTGCGCATTGGTACAACAGAATATGCGAGACCAATGGTGTTTATATATTAACGAGATATCTGGATATTTGTACTCGAAACGATTTCTTATGCGATCACAGTCGATCTTGATTCATATCGTAATTCCATTAGCCGGTGATCTAGCCAGTGTAACGTGTAAGAGAAAAGGAAAGGAAAATGATTGTTGTAAAAAGCTCACACTTGACCAATCACTAGCTGCCTGAGCGTTTGCTTCTAAGTGCGAGTGCTGAATATTATTACATTTACTACAACGTAATGAAACATTAGAATGCCCAAAGAAGCATACATATAAAAATTAGACGCGTGAAACCGTGCGTTGGTAAGACAAAGTAATTATGGTTTATAGAGTTTGTATAGCGATTCCTTTTGCGGCCTGTGTACTGGCATAGGCAAGTAAACGTTTTATGATTTATGCACCGATTAACGAAGAGGAAATTATGTGATTGTAAAGAGCTCCGAACATTCTTTTGTTTCCATAATCGGACAGTGTGTTGGCTTGTGCGTAGTTTAGGTTTTCGGACTCTATAACGTTTGATTAATGTTTAGTTATGTAGTGAAAAGGACAGTATTTATCAAATTATTTTTCCATGGATACATTGTCTAAAGTATCTCCTATTATTGTCTAAGAGCAAATATCGTTGGATACTTATTTTGAGCCTGGAACTTATCTACCGGTGATAGGCATTTTTGTATTTTTTTTTTATAAGGACGATTTTTCCACGATTTATATTTGACGAATTTAAAATGTGTTTCCACGTTCGTTTGTTGACTGTAAAACATCTAAGTACTTTATACGTCGTACTTATTACGATAACTACTAACGAATCTCTGTTGAATCTTAATAATAGAATTTTTCGTTAAGTGTAAGTTTTCTTTTTCTTTCCATTACGATGTAAAATGATCACGAAACGTTTTCGAGAGTGGCCATACGTACTTTCAAAGTTCTTCAGGTTTTTATGGCCATCGTGTAAAAAAAGAAAAAAAAAACAAAACGATTTCGTAGCGCTAAAGAACAAACGCGCACTGCGTCTTGTAATGAAAATTTGTAGATCACAGTGTGCTTCGCGTGTAACACAACTGTTAATTAATAGAGGCGTAAATATAACGAGGAATCATTTCCCCGTAATGACTCTAAGGAGCCAAATAAAATTTCCATATTTTTAGACTCGCTATATTATTATCATCGTTTGTACTTTTACTTATTCTTAGTCTAAGTAACTAAATTGTCACGCTACCCAGAGAGGGAACAACGAGAGCTCTTATCGAAAGGAAGACCTGCCTTCGTTCGGTTAATTCTTCATTTGATGTACCGTAGTTACGCATTAAAACGAGGCTTATTTATTTATCGTAAGCGTTGTGGTAATAATCGAAAATAGAAATTAATCGATACATACGCAAAGTGTCAGATACGGTCGTGCCACAGGCGTGTTTACGGCGATCGTTTTTATTTTACCTTGACCGCGTCTTAGCGAGCGCTTACTTGGAACGTCTGTGATTCGTTGTAAACAGCAGGGTCTGGGTTGTAAGGACGAAAAGCTGGAAAGGTCAGGACAAATCCACGAGAAAAGGAAACGAAGAGAAGCTTCGAAAAAAAAAAATGGTTAATCTCACATGCCGGAAAATTTTCCGTTATGCCTATTATTGCTACACGTTTAGATCTCGGGTTGTGCGTGTAATATAATGAAACTGAACGCTATGTTACATAAGATTAGATAGTGATTATTATCCCCCGCGTAGCAATAAAGTATTTGTAAATTTAATCGATTCACATGCAAATAATACGAATACATACCATATGCATATATATATATATATATATGCATAT
>JBCFXI010000099.1:302814-327322 GCA_038496175.1 Ampulex compressa | reverse complement strand
CCCCCCACCCCCCCCCCCCCCCCCCCCCCCCCCCCCCCCCCCCCCCCCCCCCCCCCCCCCCCCCCCCCCCCCCCCCCCCCCCCCCCCCCCCCCCCCCCCCCCCCCCCCCCCCCCCCCACCGAAGGCAATTTCTTTGAGCACACCAGTAGCGATCGTTTCAACGTCAGCTTCTTCCAGGAGATAAAATCGTTCTGTATCGTCTCCCCCTTGCCCCCCCCCCCCCTCACAGAGCGACTTTTACTCCCCCGTCTCTCGCGTCGTAATTAAATTTTGAATCCAAAACGGAATCCGATAACGCCGACTTTGCCTTTGGGGTAATCCCCAAAAGTGTCCCTCTATGGTTTCACGAATTCCAAGATACACCGAGATTCGTGCCTCTCGTCGGCGCATAAATTACCTTTTACTACCGATCGTTTATTCGCTTTGGCGTCTCCTGATTATGTCTGGCAAGGCTGGCTTGATCGAAGTGGAGAGGGGGAAGGTAGAGGGGGTGGGGGGTTATGAAAAGGAGGACCTCGATCGTTAGGTGGGATTTGGTTCGAAAAGGGGCACAGGGGCTAAGGATTAGCGAAATGGCTGTATTAACGTTTTATTCGCCTCGAAGCAGCCAGGCGTCCTCTCTCCGGCGCACGAATTCGACTGGAATACCGTGATTAAGGTTATGGCCAGGAAAAAAATACCGCCGAAATCTCTTCGGCGATACACTTCTACACGCTTAACTTCCTTCGGGAGTGTAATCGGGTTCTGCGCGTTTCCACGCTGATTCGGGAATTGTGGTCCGTGGAAATGGAAATAATGGATACGCGTACCTTTATCTCGCGGCTCAACTGCGGATCGTTGCTTCGGGACGATCGGCGGGTTGCAACGAGTGCAGGGGAATTCTCACGTTGGAGTTTCTTCTGGAAGATTGGAGTCTGGCTGGTTTTGGTGGGCTTTTTAACCGACACCTGTACAGTTATGCCTGTCGCGATTCGCTCTCCGGTAGGTATTGATCGTGCATCGAGCGATCCTTTCTGTACGAAGGTGCGAGAGCGTTGAGCGTGGCGCCCTTAGAAAGGCTGACCATTCACAAAGGTACAACCCGGGATTTTTCACGACCACGGTCCAGCGCTGCTCGAATCGTGGGATCGAGCAAAAGATCGGTGAAAAAAGGGTGGTCGAAAAACGTCGAGGCTCCGTGCGCCGATGTGGTGATTATTTCTCCGACTCTATGTCCGACGACGGAAAGGGGGAGGAGGCTGGAGGGCAGGCAGAAAATCTTGGCCAGTGGCTGTTCGTCCAATTTCTTTCGAACGCGATATAAATCTGCGCGGCATCCGCGGAACGTACCGAGTCGGACTAACAACATATAAGTTACCAAACGTCGCGCGCAAAAAGGTATTAATCAAATCAGAGGACCGAAATATACCTCGATTTATCGGCCGGCACATCGTGCCCTTGGGATTTCTATCCCCGAAGCATTAATAAAGTTTCTCCGCCTCGTTTATCGGCCGCTGTTTATTTTTCCTCCGACACCCTGACTCTGCGCTCCCTCTGGCCCCCTCTGCCCTTTCCTCTTTCTTCCTTCCACCCCAAACCGCTTCAGGATCGATTATCGATCACCGACGTCTCGAATTCTCGGTCCTCTTCAACGTTGGCCATCCCTCGCTTTCATCTTTTACCGAAAAATTGCCGCGTTATGGGGTTTACCCAACGATTATACGGATACATCGTTCTAAACATTTTTTTCCCCCTCCGGCACACGCGGAAAAAAGGTGAAAATGTAGCTTAAGCTAAAACAAATGGCGCGTGCGTTTAAACGAATAAAATGGGTATTAGTGCCGGAGTGGTGCTCGCGCTTGATGTTAAATTGTCAATGTTTTGTTTTCTAAATTTTACGTTTTTTAAGTTGGAAGTTTTTGTTTTCAAAATTGTCTAGCCGTTTTTACGCGTATTTGTTAAAGCGATTTTTATTAACACGTTGCGTACGGCACTTTGCTCGCTGAATGCCTTTTCAGAGGCCATATATTTTTTAATGCTCCAAAAAACCTTTATACAATGTATATACCTATGTACCTTTTTCATTCACATTTAGTCGATTTATTTATTATGTAGGCTCTTTTACGTTTTAGCTATTATTCGTTATGGAAATAAAATTTTACAAAGTTGAATACTCTTGCCCGAGCGTTATTTAGTGCATCCGATAAGTCAGCAAACGATAATTCATCTTTATTTTTATTTTCTTTATATCTACGAGACATTTCGCTACATTTTTATAATTAAGGTCTATTTTGTAAAATGATTGAAAAGCTGTTTCCTTACAAATTAAAACGCGAACTTTTGAATGACAGAATGTACGACGATAAAACGCTTTATAATGTACGATACACGATGTACCAATGGCTATGCTGATCGATTTCTTTCCCCTTTTTCAAAACTTTGACATTCATTTATTTCCCTAACCATTTGTCATAAGAACACGCAAGGCTTTGCTGCCCTGGTATCCTAACAAACAAATCTATTTTTAATACCTCGAGTCGGCGATTAAGTCGAAAATACATTAAAACAAGATATGTCGTGACCCATACACAAAGTGTTAAAATCATACTGGCGACAAAGCACCACGAGTGAAAGCAGTTTTCGCGATTTGGTCGAACTACCAGTCTCGATTTTTGTGCGCCGCTCTATTTCACCGTGTTTATCTCCCTTCTTCGCAATTTCTTCGCGGCCCTCCTTCTTCACGGTGCCAAGGGGAATCGAATTTTGTCCCCGCTCTCAAATCCCGTCCGTCGCTCTCGACGCTTTCGTACCTTCATGTGTGTCTATGCATTAGTGTGTGTACGTTGCAGTCGACCACGACACACATTTTCCCGCTTCCTCAATAAACAACGATCCGAAAAACACTCCCAGAGATTTTATTAGTATCGAACTGTTTGCAAACGGCTGCAAATATAATGGCAAGTTTGCGTAAGATAAATTATGTAAGATAATGTACCGTACTTTTTCTCTCGTTTCCTCGATGCCCGCACCTCTTCTTTATTTCCCTCATAAAGTAGTCAACTAAAGTAGTTTACTTTCAGCAGTAACGAATAAAAAGCTTCAATCCCAAAGCTATTTCTTCTTCAATTATCCTTCGTACGCTTTGGCTTTATTTCTTTTATCTGCATCATCAGCCGACAGTCCAAAACAGATCGCCGACGTAAATATATTACAATGCTGGAGAAAAAGTGAAATAGGCATACCTCATATTGTTACTCGATAATGATATATAAAATCTACCGAATCGAAGAAAATGATCACTTTGGAAAATTATGCAAATTTGAGACGGGATATTTTCTAAGATTCTACACGATATTGTGACAGTGCACGCATAGATATGTTGATCTATTGACACCTTTTCTTGGCCCTATTTTTCTTTAAGGATATATATTTAATGTGCTTAAATATCGCTGCGAAATGGCCAGTAGGATTAGTGTTAAAGAATCATTACTCCCAAACTGCGCTCTTCGCGTACTTTATCCGTATTTCCTTCATTTTTATTATACGCTATCAAGGTTAGGTATTCTAAGCTCAATTCGTCGACGTGGATATATCACGAGATGCGTAACGAATGGGAAAAAAAACCGGAAGCCGCGGACGAAGTTCAAGCACGAGCCATCTCCCGTGGAGTTAACAGTTGGTGTACAAAGGCGGAAAGTAGCCGTACCTCGAGTCGACTTATAGCAGGGGTTCTTAATCTGGGGTTCGCGATACATCCAGGATACATCCCGAAAGTACATGTCCATATATATTTATGTTAATATAATTAACATTTAATTGTTAATTATGTTATTTTAAGTTAATATAATTACATTTAAAAGTTAATATAATTAACAATTAATAAAAAGAAAAGCAACAGCCTTCGCATTGACGTGTGTTGCCAGCATCAAACTTGTGATCCCTTAAAACACTTCGAATTATTCATTATTTGTTCGGATAAAAATCATCTTTTGTAATTCCAGATCATATTTGGACATTTAACGATATTATTCTGAGAAAGAAATTGGTGGCCTTTACCTTCTTGTCGAAGGGGACCGCGGAACTAAAAAGGTCAACACATTCGCAGAGGGCAATGCCACATCATTAATTCTCATGGTCACGCTATGTAACATACGACGTGATACGACGCAAAATCTACAAACCACATTAATTTTATACAGCGTTAACTTCTCGAAACTATTACGCGTTTCGATGTAATCGCCAATTGGTGATTCGTCGAGTATTTTCATTTCGTTCTCCATAGAGTCTTCGCTCTTCACCAACGTGTTAAGAACCACTGACTTATAGCCTTCCAGGAACGGTAGGGCGAACATCAGGTACACGCGCCTCTACTTTGCACGGTAATTTACCGGAGTCGGTGGTTCCGACCGCGAAACCGCGCATGGAAGTGCGCCTACGATAGGCACAAGTTCCCGGGGGCGATAAGTAGAACGAACCGTTTGTCTAACGGCCGTAATTTCGGCGGCGCCGGTCGTTTCCCGAAAATTCCATCTAATATCCCGTGAAATCTTCGACACCGTCTACGCGATGGGCCGGAGACTCGGAGGGTGAACGAGTTAAGGCCAGAGGCGGCGGTGAAATAAGAAAGGTGTCCTCGCTTCACGGCCAGTCTGAAGCGCAAATGGATGAACCTGAATAAATTCTTTGTTCGGCCAAAGAGACAAATTTTGTGAGAAATTAGTCGATACTTCGGTGACTTCTTTGGAAAGTTCCTCTTGATCCATGAATCGAAGGTACCATGGTTGAAAATTATAGCGAAGGATGAGAATGGTTGATACTAGTACAATGATCTTGACGCACCCTGTCTTTTGAAATGTATTGGTAAGCGTGTACCGGGTATTCCTTAAAATATTTCTGTCAACGAGCACGCGAATACTTAACACTAAACCTGCCAGCCATTTTCTGAACATATTTATGTATACCATGTATTGATATACAATAGATCCTCAAAGAAAAAGGCTATTAAGAAGATATATTAACCAGTTAACTGCGTTCAACATATATCACGTCACTCCTAAATTTTCTTCTCACGTAGTTGACTCCTATATTCATAGTGTAAAATAAAAAATAATCATTTACTGACTAGAACTCATTTGCAGAAAAACTAATGTCTTATAGGATAAAAATGTAATCCTTCCTTACTTTGTTTTATATCTATCGTAAAACCATTCTGCGTCTCATTGCTGACTTACAGTTAACTATTTAATAGATCGATAGAACGATTCACACTATGCGGTAGAATCATGGAAAGTCAGCACTTTTTCTGAGAAACGATCGAGGAGTCATTTTGACCGCTTTGGTAGGTTTAGTATTAAGTAATTGAGCCGTTCTTTAGTGGTCGTAATCGTGGTGTTGTGTGCAGTTCGTGACATTCTAAAGTCTAAAAAAACCTAGCGATAAATCCCGTTCCCCTTCGAGTGGTGAAAAATCGGTACGATTCGAAGTCTTGTATCGCCCACTCGCCGTAAGACACTCATGTTTCAAACTTCCGCACCGATTCCCGCACTATCGTCGCCTCTCCACATTCTCATCCACTTTCCTAACGAGGCCATAAGTCCACGCGCCTTAAGTTCCGCGATGCTTTTATTTACCTTATTCCCGGGCACAATTCCACGGACTTTCTGACACTCTGATTCTCCCTCAAGGCCGTACAATTAATCTTAGGGGCCTTGCCCCTCGTACCTGTACAATGCCGTGCCAGGATGCCCCTGGATGAAACGTAATTATCTCGGGGCGTAATTGTTTACAGCCGCGAGAGATGCTTAATGATTTTTAAAATGAAAAGCCAAATTAATGGGCCGGGCTGCGATATCGGCCCACGGGTAAACGACTTAATATCAAGTATGAAATTCTTAATAAACGCTTAAACGACGCGAACCGACGAGCCTCGACATCAGTCTCGTCCGTTGCCCCTTAACAAGACCCGAAACTCGAGCGGGGCTGTAGGAACTCGTAAATCAAGCCGCTCCGTGTGATAATTAGGGCTACACGGCGATTTAACTTTGTTGCTCTTTATTCGTTTGATTTGCGGTTGCGACTGCCAAGGTTGCTTAACGTAACGTTGACAATTATCCGAAAGTGATGGGCAGGATGTGAAAATTTGTTCGGTCTTGGATCGGCTACTTCAACCAATGCTTAAGATCAGTAAATGCTACAATGGACATATCGCGTGCAATATTGATTATTCAGATAACTATGTTCACTATAGAACGAAGTATCGAAGTGTTCCAAGAAAGAACAGACTGTGTCGAGAATCAATTTTATATCGAAGAAGTCCCTTGAATTCGATACGTTGACTTTCAAGGATACTTCGAGAAGTTCGCAAAGTTATTCTAATTAATACTGTGCGTAGGAAAGCGAGTCCCTCAGCCGTTCAGAAAGCAGGAATTAACGTAGGGAAGCGTGAAGGGAACTTTATACTCGTCGAGAAGAACTTTTTTTCGGGGACACGACTCCTCGCTCGGAGCGTCCCTCGTACATTCGTCAACGTCCCAACAGATGTCCGAAGACACCTCGGAACGACCGGTACCGCCGGATCGATCGAGGTATCTTTCGCGCCGCTCCTTTATTCTCCCCGACACCCGCGATTCCATTCGTAGATATTCAAATATTTTTCACCGGCGGCCCAGATCTTCCTCCGAAAGTGTTTGCCGAAGTTTAACCCGCTGCTTGCCAACTTTCTGCGCCTGCGAGCGCATGCGCCGAACCGTTGATTCGTCCGACTAATCAAAATTTCATTTTATTTTGTTCATCACTCGCTGAACATGTATATACGCATATGCACCCTCAACCCTGTTTTTGTGCGGTGGATAAGGACCGCATAAAAGAAAACGCATAAAAAAATTGCACAAAACTTCACGAGCAGCTATAAGACATAGTTTTCGCATCACCATTAAAAAATATTTTTTTGGTGCGATGAAGGGGGACTGCATAAAAAAGTCTCACCTAGAAAAGAACTCAAAATCTTACGAAATAACTTACGAATAAATTATCTTCATGGTCCAGAAATGTGAACTCACTTTGAAAGACGTCGATTAATACAACGGATTTGTCACTTGCGCAGATCAGAGATGAATAACAGCAACTCTTTGTGATTTACGATTACAGAGTTCGACACACATACAATGTAATCGGCTGACGCGCTACGTGTGTCATGTGATGAGATACATACTAAACATCGAACAAGCTAAATGAACAATCAAACCTACTACTTATTTATTTGATTATTAATTCGATTGAAATTTTCATATACCGCACAAAAACAAATCGCACAAAAGCAGGTTTGAATGTATACACATGCATATATAATACATATACATACGCATATACATATACATATCATATACATATACATATACATATACATATACATATACATTTACATTTACATATAAGGTAAAAGCATCAGTAGTTAACACTACACCAGCACTTGACACATTTTTTAAAAAAGTAAATAAATAAGGAACCACAAACTGGAATACATCAAATTTTATTAGTCTATATAGTATCGTTTTTTAGCGGCCTAATTACGAAATAGTGCGCATGGTCCACCATTGAGAAGTGTCATAGCGAGCGATTAATCGAATTCGTTTGTCATTCTTACGATTTTTGCGTATTTTTTTTCATACAAATAACTGAGGACTTGGTTAAAATCTAAGTATTGCAAGTTTATATTACGTAACTTACCAAGACTAGTTCATTAATTAGTTTTTCTCCGTACGTCAACTACTGAAACAAAAGGATGTCAACTGCTAAATTTTTAGTCTTTGCTGGGTGTCAACTGTTGAATCAAATTTTACTTTTAGAAAAGAAAGAAAAATATTCTTAGAACCGCCATCAGGAGTTAATATTTGTCGTAATACAATAAAAAAAAAATACCTTGCGCAGCAGCGATTGTAAATTTTCCATGAAGTGAACTTGGTCTGAGCTATGTGAATAAATAAACAAAAACTTCCTTCATGTTTAAAATACTGATACCTGTACCTTATATACACATACACATACTATTTTCTTACAGATACTTTTGTTCGTAACTTGCAACGATCATGCAACGTGCTTATTTAAAAGCAAAGTTTCTTGTTCGAACAATAATGCTAGCCGTTCGAGATCAAAGAGAACAGTAGTGGGAATTCCGATATTAACACGTATATTTTATTTACAATACCGAGAGATATTAACACCTGTCGGATACTGATAAATCGTGGCTGTCAATCCCGCGGATTGAACGGCATTTCCATGAGAGGACAAAGGCAACTTCAGGAACGATAATACCGATATCATCCTTCTTTACTCACAGGGGTTTGGCTTCATATCTTTCGGCCGGGCGAAGCTGGAAAATGATCCTTCCACCTACATCGTATATACGTGTACAAAGGGAGAGGCATTCACGCGGCTGGAAAGTGCCTTTTTTACTTTGAAAAGTATCCAGAGTAAAGAGAAGTATATATCCACTCTCGTGTATGCGCGTATATATTTGTCCGTACTTACGTTCAACCGTCTTTCGTTTAAAGGCAAGAAGGAGCCATATATCGATTGGCGTTTTGCATCGTCCAGAATTTACGCGCACCGAGTTATTCACCGGGCAAGACCATTATTAGTCGTACATATTGCGTAGGAAGACATCAAACTCGGGATATAACGGCGGGAAAGTTTCTTGCCGTTATTAAAGTTGAAATGAAACAACGCACCTCATCGTCGCAAAACTTGGCCTGAGCTGGGAATTTCATTCTGCCGGGCTTTGACGTCGGATACATTTTCCGTACGTGGTCAAACATTTCCTTCTCCTTTCACGCTTGATCCCGAGCTGTCGTCTTGGAAGTTTCGTCCAGCACGTATTACGCTCTTCCGTGCATGTGCTTATATAACGATGCTTCTCTGCACGTCCACGCATGCGCACTCGAGGCGCCGAATTTTTGCCTGAAATTGGAATCTGGAAGATTTAGTAGCGAGAAGTGGCGTGCATTATGAAATAAAGTTGCCGCTTGAAAGGCGTATCGTAAATACGATGTTTATTGGAATTATGTCCGCAGGTTATTAATCTTTTATTCTGGAAGTGAATGCAAAATAATGTATTAATGCGCGATAGAATAATATAATCTGATCGTTACTTTAATTCAAGACATTGTAATCATGTTATATCAATAAATGTTTTCTGATCAAAAAGAATGATAGAAACTTACTTAACGTGTTATTATGACACCATAAAAGAATAAAATCAAACCGGTTTATTGCATTTACTATGCGATGATCATTTCCCTTGAAGAAGAGCAAGTGTGAAGAAGAGCAATTTATCTTTCGTATAATGTACACCAGCATAAAGCATAGGCTTTTTAGCGCTGTAATGCCGCTCGATTTTTCCCAGAGGAAAGGATACGAAGGAAATGAAATTTCTGCCAGCCCACGGTTGGAGAAATCGCTTTATCTTGCACGTTTAAAACGCGCACATCTAAACGCTGATAACGATCCACGATTGTTCACGGATCCTCGTCTTTCTCCCTTCTTCATTTACGATTTAAGATGCTTGCTCAAAAAGATCACGACTAAGCAAATATAAGTCTTACATGTATATATAACATATTTAATAACTTCTGGGCCAGATGATCGTAGTTAGATACCAACAAATTTTACTTACAGTACATTCTTCATTCTCTTAATTGTCCACGAAAAATTAGAAAGACTGATAAAGGGAGAGCAGGGATGCTGGACCTGCGAAATCGAGCGTATGATTTCGTCAATAATACTTCGTTAATGCCATTCAGCAAAGTTTCCATCGAGATGAATCTCGAGAAAGACATCGGTACGTCCAACCAGCTAATTACTCTCGATGCTGACTTTGTCGTGGGAGCAAAAATGCTTCCGCGAGATAATCAAACTATCGTACCAGGACGATTTCGCAGAATCCCATTATCGCTTCGCTACGGTGTCTCCAGGAGGACCGGGACTTTCGACAGCATTGCTCCCAGAAATTGAGCACTATATTGTTCGTATGGATAGAAACTCAAACTTCCAGGCGCAAAGCCAAACTGGAATCCCGTCGCGCCACGTTGGGATAATTTTGCATGCGTTACACACATAGGTACAGCTACAGTTGCTAAATCCGTAAAGGCGCTAAAACCGCCAAAAAAACCTAAACAAATAATTCGTAATACCTTACGAACATTCGCCCAATTTCTCATAATACGTTGTCCGAATTTCCTCAGCATTTTTTCCTATTCTTAAATAACCTCCAAATGCTATTCTTGAAAATGCTAATCCATGTTCTTCCCACTGTGTCTTTGTCTTTTTAACCTCGTGGGCACAGTTGAATTTTACACGGAAGTGCTTCTCCGTACGATAGAGTTCGACGCGTAGTCCACGTAGACGATGCAGCACTTCAATGCTTGACGGCTCTTCTCAACGGGAGTACATTAGAATAAAGTCTTTGATGATTAAATTATATTTTTTCTTCAAGATATAGTACATATACTTTAATTTTAGTCAATTACTTTAATAATTAATAATACAATTGAATATGATATATTTTAAAACAGGGTACGAGACGTAGACCCACGTCACAATCTTCACACTCATACCGCGATCTTTGCCTTACATCGTTCTTTGAATATGCGATACAATTTTACATCGATTTTTGAGATTTGTTGAACTTAGTGTACGATGGAAAATGTCTCCCGGATAGTCTGAAGAAGCGATCAATAGTATATTTGCCACACTTAAGTTATTATTCATATCCCCAAATCTTTCAGAAATTACTTGAAGCAATCTAAGGCACAACGCTCGCATTGTCACTTTAATTTTTTTTTCAAGCGTATAAAAACAACAAGCATTCCAGATTGCCACGTCAAAACGAAACAGTATATATGAAAATAATCATTTAACTCAAACAGTGAACAGTGATTCAAATTATTCACAGAAATGACATCCGCGAAAACCACTATAGCGGCACGTCGCGCCTAAAAGTCTAATAAAAACTATTATTTAATTATCTAGTATATCGCTGCTGGTTTTCTTACTTCTCTAAACGACAAAAGCGAGCATTTTTCCGCGCGTTTATAGCATGCGTTGGCGGAAAACGATCGGCGCTTAAACGTTTAATTTCCCATGCGACGGTTCGGTTTCCTACGGTAGGACGATCGAGCCTCTGTGGCCTGAGTGTATCAACGACAAGTACATATTGCCCAGAAACGTGCCTCCCCAAAGCGACGAGGATTTCTCACTTCCTGCGGCTCAACCCCTTCGTCTTTCCTTTGACCCCTGTTCTCCTCCCCCGCAGCTGACACGTTGCTCGAATAATTCCTCTGTAAATACGATCGTTAGGTCCGAGAGCGATTTCGAAGGAGAGGAGTCGCAGCGGAATAATACTCTCGCAGGAATATTACGTGGAGGAATTCAGAGTGGCGGAATCGAATGTACCTCGTGAGCCATGGGAAGCGCGGTGTGCATCTTCTGGGATTCAAAATTAGAATCTCTTAATCCGACGACTGTAATACTCCTTTTATGTATTTTCAAGGATAAGGAAGAGGATAATCCGGAAGACAGAGGAACGAGGAACGTTATATCGTATGAATAGAGACTTGATATAGTGTTAAGTACGAGCTTTCGGTTGTACGGATTAATCGTAAATTCGATGGATAATATTTTGTTATGTACTCGTGATTTACTTGTTTCAAGAGGAGGATGATGGATTGTGGGAATGTGAAAATGGGCCGGCGTGAAAATGAATCAATATTTTAGAGAGTATGAGGCGGTAAAAGAAGAGCGATTGGGACGGAGTGCGTGGTTTAATTTTGGGTGGCGCATGGTTCGAAGAATCCACGGGGCCGATTGGTGTGCGAATGTGTACGAGTAAGAGGAGGTGCATGAAGAGACATTAGGGAAGAAGAGCAGTTAGTCACAGAGAGTGACGGAGAGCAGAGCAGAGATTTACAGAGTCAGAGCTATAGAGCAGAGTACAGAGAGAAGAGTTAAAATCCGTGCCGAAGAGCAGAGTTAAGAGTCAGAGTCAGGAACAAATTAAAGAGCTAGGATATAGAACAGAACTGCATCATAGTAATATCAATAAAGTATAATATCTTCACTTATCAACACTAGTCACTGGCGAAAAAATACTTAAACCTAACCACCCCCATCAATCCCCACGGAATATTACGTATATTTTAAAAACCTTGCGACGTTTGCTGAGGTCATCTTAGTGCCTGCTTTCTTTTATATTCATTATTAGCACCGTCTGCTAAGCTCATTTATCCCAGGACCTACCGCTTAAGACGGGGTTCGAACCATCAGAGCTACAGTATACATATCACACGGAGCAACCATCAGTGATGGGCGTGATTCGAACCCGGATCTCCCGCGTGGAAATTCGAGCCTCTATCCCCTGCACCACCCTAGCTCTCTTAGTACCTGTTTATGAAATGTCGAAGGCATTTCTGGAACAACCTTTGACATTTGTATCGCAATTGTGATCATCCGGGATTGATTTCACGTTATCATCAGTACCCCTAGTTTCAAGATTAATCGGGGTTTATCTTCCTGGCTGGTCTTGGCCCGTTTAACGACAAAGGCTGTGCTCGAGTAACCATTGCTGGCAACGCGGTTCGCCGCTGCTCCCGCATATCTCCTCTGGCAAGCGTGTGACGAACGTACCGATAGTTTTAGCAAGTCAATGCAAATCCGCTTTTACAAATGCGTCCTTGGCCCTCGCGGAGCTCCCTATTTTTTATCTCGAAGCCCTATCCGTCCCTCCACGGTTATGAGCCGGGATAGAGTTTTAGCGCGAGTGCAAACCTCCCTTCGCCATAGTCTGGAAGATATATGGCGCATGATAATTCCGAAAATCTATTAGCCACGGTTGTTCTTTCATCATTGTCCATTATTTATGCCAAGCGAGAGCGGTGATGAAGGAGAAGAGGAAGGCTTCCCTCTTTTAGACCACTGAAATACGTCGATAATCGTGGAAACGAAATCATTCTTTCTCCTGCTCCTTGATTCGAGGATTTCATATGGCGCCCTTTCCACCAATTTCCAAGGAAAACCGATTTCTGCGCTGTCAAAATCCTTCATCGACGAAAGGCACGCGATGTTAATCGATTCTTCTATTATTCCCTCGAGATACGTGCGATCAGGTTGACCTTGTTAATTCGTAAGAATGAAAAAACGATGGCAAGCAGATTTCTCTGAGACTTTTCTTAGAGTCGCGCGTTATTGTAACGTATCTTAATTATGCGCTGCATGTACCACTGGTATTTTTTAGATTATTTCCCGAGAAAATGCGTTTTGCTTTGATAATTTAATACGTTAACACGTTCTCGGAGGTTTCTTACGGCCTCTAATTTTTTATCGTTCCGCGAAACCTTCGACATCGCCTCAGAGTTATCGTAGGTATAAAACATCGTAGGGGGAAATAGAAGTGCGAATGGACACTTTAACCGGAGACTGAAAGCCACTTTTCTCGCCAGATGCTGGTCGATGCTTATACCTTGCTTATCGATTCCACGCGACGTTTCGTGTATTTCAAAGAAGTTCACGCGTATCACGTTACGCAGGGTTTCGGCCGATGCTCTCCGAGCCGTCAGGAAAGTTATTTAAGTTAGGCGTCGAAGTAACGAGCAAACAGAATTTTCGAAACACTCCAGCTTTCGCAGGAAGATCTCGTTTACGAACATCTGTGTCCCCCTGCCTATCTCGATCCCGAACTAGTTAATATGCAAGTTCAATGGAAACTCGAGGAGAAAATACACGTTACTTCGCTTCCCTTCGGAATCGTGAAACAGGCAGACGATCCTAAGCGTGTCGTTTGGTTAACCGTTCGATTGTTCCAACGCATAGCAATAATGTGGAGAAAGATACTCTTCTTTATTGTTTGGAAAAGAAAATATGGAAGCAGTGATAATTTACTTGAATAAGACGTATTGTATGAGAAATGATTTTTACGATTGAAATTTTTCTTCGTTGCGACACATTTTTGCGACGACATTCAATTGTGATTGTTGTCGAACCGACAAAACCTTGGAGAAAAGATGTAAGAACGCTGCACAATTACGAGCTTACACAATCGGAATGGTTTGAATGTAATGCCTTGAAGCTATAGAAACGTACCCCGCGAATAGTAAAATGAGGAAGGGAAGGAATCCTTTCCAGTGAAAGCACTACATCCATCCACAGCAGCTTCCCAGAAAATTAATCTGTTCGCCAACGATCGTGCAGCATTTCTGACGCTTTTTTTCCTTTTATCTCCGGTACTCCGCACGATTGAAACCACACCATTGCTCATTTATTTTATGTTGTTTTTATCAAGAGTAAAACGATGGAAGGGAAGTAAAACATGGAAAAATGAACAAATTTTAGGGAGTATAAACAAACGTGTGCTGGATTATCTCTGCAATTTAACGATTTTCAGCTTATTTAAAAAATGTTGTTATACAATTCCCTAAATAAACAACTTGTATAGAACATGTATATTTATTTATGTTTATATGCAACGTATGAAGATTCTTATTGCGTTATAAGATTAATAGACGCAGAAGATTTACTCGAATATTCACTTGCCCGGATGGAACTAGTCGAGCATATTGTGTCATTCGGCATGGAATGACGGAATTTTTCGCGCATTTCCCTCCTGCTGATTGCCGAAAGAAGCTAAAATGACGGGCGTGATGGGTGGTATAAACTCCTTCCGGCAGATTGAATTTTCACGCGCGTATAAAGTGTCCCATTTCAGGTAGATTTCAGTGAATCGCCAGGGCGATAGTTCTAGGCAGAACTTCCGGGCGATTTGCAGCGACAGCTTGCAAGTGAGACAATTGCTTGCAGTGGTAAAATTCTTCAGGTCTATTCACGGAGCGTACAATCGAAATAAGACGAATGGAAATCTAAGAGTAAAGGAGAATTCCTTACCTCCTACGACCAACTTTTTGCTATCTTACGCTCCTTCTGACACAGTTTTCAACGAAGTCCGAATGGCAGATGAAGCAACAAGGACAGTGCAAAAGTATCGAAATTAAAATCATAAACTTTAAAAGCTTTTCAATCTCCGTTTTGATAAGGTATATTATAGAAATTGTAGAAGTCTCGAATATCGTCAGGAAAAATTGAATACCTTGCCTAAAATATTTGTATTATAAATAATGCGATTGTGTTATTATTATACATTAAACGTATAAAAGCATATAACAGGAAGCTAGTCGGATGATCCTAAAGATAAACTCAGCTCTATCGTCATTTCATCGTATAAGAGCTTACAGCATGTCTCTGATGCAGCGATAAGTAGTAGTATATTTTGATGTCCACTGGGTTTCGAGCTCCACGTGCCATTAGGACGACGCAGCGTGATTCGTGATGTAAAAAGCAGCGGACAATGCTTGTCCAACCGTCACTGAGGTTACATGTAATTCATTGAGACAAAAAAAAAATATATACATATATATATGCTCATTGTTTTTATATTATTGCGCTCTGTGTACTAATTTAAACCGCCTTCCAAAGACTCCTGAGTATCCCTGGTGTTTTATCGCTTTTATCCCTTACAACTTTAGAAGTTGGATAATAAACTGTTCACTTTTGTCATATTTTCTCCTAACTACCTTCTTCCTCAGCAATTATGTATGTGTGCTAAACAATTGCTCTTTGCGAGCAACAAGTGTTTTATGAATTATGTATGTGCGAAGGTAGAAAGTCATGATAACGGCATCTAATCAAAAATACCGTTTGTACACGCAGATGTATTAACTGTTTACTTAATATCATCCAACTGTTAATTGCATGAAAAATTGTGGGATGGAATTCATGACTAATCTTCGCCAAGAACGATGTGTATGTGGTTGAAGATCCAGACCAGACATCAGAAGATCCAGACATTAGATATATTTTCTCCATTATATGTGTCTTCTTGCTTGGTAATTATGTATATGTGTTAACACGTCGTGCCACGTCAGTCACCGGCGACTGACAGCGCACTTCTAAGCAACGCGCGCGGCCTGACGCGGATTTTCTTGTAAATTCGCGTGACACTCAACGCCTTAAAAACATAAACGTAATTTATTATAACAAGGTAAACAAAAGTGACGTGTGCTTGCACATTGATTAGGGAAGATTGTAACTCCTCGTGTTAAATTTCGCGCCATATTTGAACCTAACATTCCTGAATTTGTATTATAACATTAAGACTATAAGCGAACTCAGGATACAAATCTAAAACAATATTAATCGTGATTGAGAAAAATCAGCTGACCCATCTGTTAATACTCTGGCTTGCCTATCGACACGCAGCTCAGAGTGGCTCGCTTGACAGCTAACTGTGACGTGGCGCTTAACGCGATAAACAATTGATCTTTGGACGCAACAAATGAAATTCTCATTTAACACACTTAACATGTTCACTTTTGTTCTTGCAATCGGCGGTTAACTTCGATTTGCCTCGAAGATCTTCCAAAATTTCGTAGCCCTCGTTAAACAAGCTCGTACCTTTACCAAGTCAACCTTGGCCCTCGATCATCTTTTCGCTCCCGGGAGAAAAGTAGCCATTGTCATTCACTGCTCGAGCGCGGCTTACAGAACACGGTACAGCGGTTGAAACCAATAAAACCCATAGCAGGAATCGACGTGATTCGAATTAAACGACGTCCTTGTCGCTCCCCTTGGAACGAGCTGCACTCGCATCTTTCTCCCACCGCTCTCTGGATCTCCCACTTTCTTTGAGAAGTACCACGTATCAATTTGCGATCGTGCAGGCCACGGCTTCTAGACTCAGCACTTTCGTCCAAGACAGAGCGCCATATAAGAAAGCAACGCTTCAAATCCATCGACGTGTCGTCTAGCATTTTCGTCCGCTTCTCGGCTTAGCCGATTCTCCGCCTTTTGGCGTAGCTACAGTTATAACTCGAGGATGAGCTGGCTATCAGCTGAATAAGGCAAATCGCAGATACTCTTGGATATTTTATCGGAAAGATTTATGGAATGTAGAAATGTATATTGCAAATCTAGGTGGGCAGATTTATGGATTACTAGACTATAGATTGCGTATTTAGTTGGAGAGATTTATGGATCGTAGAAAGCGGAGCTTGCGGCGGCGGCGTCCAAGATTCTTTTAATATTCATAAAGGACCATGTTAAATCGAGATTCGTAAACGCTTCGATCTCAAAGCGCAAGGAGCAGGGCAAAGGGAATGAAGATCAGAGTCGAGGTTACGTTTGACCGTTATTTGCTTACGAAAACCAAAAGCTAAGGGAGATCGGGGCTCGAGTCGGATGAAAGTTTTGCATGGCTCGTTCCACGCAATACGTGTATCACGGTTAAGTAAAAGTCCGCACCGGACTTAGTCCTAAACCAAACGACCTCGAGACGCGGTAAAAGAGCGATAAGAAAAGCTCAAAGTCCAGATTTCTCCAAAGTTTGACGAATACCCAGAAGAAAAAACATCAGGGCTTATAGCAAAGATTTAATAAGGAACTATTGTGGAGAATTCATTTTATAAGAATGTGTTTTGGTACGACTTTGTGTACGAGATTTTATTTTGATTCCTTTTGGGCCATTCCCAATAGATATGAAAGTTTTATCCTCGAAGTTCGCCCAATTGCACTTCAGATTCATCTTTTTGCAAATCAAATTCACCCTCTTCGAAATCAATATAGTTTTTATTGAGGAAGTGTTTCCAAAAATTAAATTTTGTGCAAGGAGTTTTATTAGTCAATCCTTCGAATCGTGACTTAGTTGTTGCGATTAATAGTTCTGTTTCAACAACCGCTCCTACAGATTGCAATAATTATTTCCGCTAGCACAGCAGTAGGAGAACCGTTATAATGACTTTGCATATACATGTATATATACATACATACATATATATATTTTTTAACTCCAAATAAGCATTTTATTTCCTATTTATATTATTCTATGTTCAACTACAATTAATTATATATACAATTTTCCATTGAAATAATATCGTCATATCGAACAATTTTCTATCGTCAAAGAACTTGCATTGCAAGAAGGCAAATTTACCTAGCAAATGGATGAATTTCATTTACAAGGAGGTGCATTTTAGCCGCAAAACCTGTATACGCAGCAATGATTGTATTCCAAAATTGATTTTCCAAGCCAGAACACACCGTGGAATTTGGAGGGACAGGCCAAGGTACGCAGCACGATCCACGATCCGAGGTGGTGCTCGATCCACAAGCCGTTCCAGTGATTATTACTTTCCGTGCGCAAGCATTACGAGGCCGTGGAGTCACGGAATGGCGCCGGCGAAATGGAAGTTAACGGCCAAGTGGGAATTGTTCTTACGATTTATTACCCCGCAGCCCCATGGAACTCCTGCCTCCCCTTTGCTTTGGTTCTCGAAAACACCACGAGAATATCCCCGAATAAAATCCGGCGCCTATTGCGGCAAACCAGGAAACACGCAAATTACAGCACCGATGCATGCAAATTTTCGTGAATCTTTCATGCTGTCGATGAAACAGAAAATCGCAAACTTCCTCGAAAGACTAACGCAAATTCTTCGATATTCGCGCACCGAATTAATACTGTCGAATTTTATAAACGATAAAGGATATCGATGAATTGTTTCACATCATACCCTATAAGTTTGTTGATTCTAATAGCCGTTGCTATCCTTCAATATCAGGGATGCACAGTAGTTTCTTATAATCCTAGTGTTAAGCACTACTCGAAGCATCACGCACACGACTAGCGAGATATTAAATGAATTGTTACACGTGTATTAGAAACATCCTGGAATGGAGATCGACGTTGAAATAAGAAAAAGGACTGTGCCAGCACGAGTAAATTTCGAGAAGCAAATGAAGAAACTTGCGGAATTTATCGGGCCAGTTGTAATTTTCGCGGTGACATTCGAGGAGGGTGGACAGGACGTTCGCAGAGTAAAGGAACGGCTGCGAGAGAAAAAGTGCAAACTGTTCGAAGTGGTGGGTTTAAAATTCCAGATTGGCCCGATAAATATTCCCCTATCGGGCTGCTCAGGTGCGTACCCGATCTGGACACCAAGGAAGTTCCAATAGCACCCTCGGGACGAAAATTGGCAAACCTTCCTCGTACGTGTCGCCTCGAGATTGGCTACAGGCTAGAAATCCTCCCGGTGGGCGTTCACGAGAAGTCGATACTAAATTTCCCGTCGAGTATTAACTTTGAACGAAAAATGCGCTAATTTGTTCCACCCAGTCGAGAAAAACGCACGCCTCGTACATCTATGGAGATCAAACTTTATCCTAGAAGTTGCAAAAGGAGATTGGACCCAATTCTG
Organism: Ampulex compressa; assembly: GCA_038496175.1. Lineage (NCBI taxonomy): Eukaryota > Metazoa > Arthropoda > Insecta > Hymenoptera > Ampulicidae > Ampulex > Ampulex compressa. Next base: position 308,051 of record JBCFXI010000099.1, on the reverse strand, counting down.
CACGAAGTTCGAGCGAGAATCGGGAATAGATTATTTAAAAATTTTCATATTTATTCTGAATTAATTTTCATATTTAAATTTTCCTCGAAATACGGGAACACCTATATAGATATACAGATTATTTTTACTTTATATTTTTTTTTTTTCGGTGAAATTCGAGAATGAAAGGGGACAAGACTCATTTTCATTCTACTTTGTCTTACTAGTTTTACTCGACATTGCCGAGACGCTGGAAATGAGGGAGATCCTTACTGAATTGTCGTTCGTGCTTAGTAAGGAAAGTGTGTTGAGGAAGGAATGATAAAAAGGTTGGTAGGGTCTCCGGTTTAAGCCTCAAACTGATCCAGTGTTCGATTAGTAAATCCGCTACATTAATTCAAGGCACGTATCTGAATGGTAGACCTTATTAAGAATACACCAGCGAAAGCGTTCGAATTTAATCTTCTCTTCCTTGAGAGTATCTTTGAATACACACGAGTTCCTTCTTGGCCATGAAAATAGGCCGCAAGGAAATTGCGTTTTCCGATCGATAAATTAAGTAGGTATGGCGGAAAATTCGGTTCCATTATTAGGTACAAATAATCAATTTGCATAAAGTACGGCCGCGAGGCGGAGAAATAGAATAAGAATAATAGTAAGGGGCCCTTTAATCTCGTATATTGTTGATATCAATTACATTACAGGATGCCTCACGGACCACGGAATTGAATTAATCCCTATCCTCCGAACGTAAATTCTTTACGAGCATTTGGCAATTTTATACTTCGTCCCTGGAGTTTTACCTTCTTCCCCTCGAGTAGCCAATGTCTGACCCATGAAACGGTCAGATTATATCTATAGAAAAGTGAAATTGATTTGAATACGGGTGTCTTCGATACCAAATCGACTAACTCCGTACTACCAAAGTTACAAAGTTATCTATCCCTCGATACTCTATCCCATCGCCTTATTCGGGCAAAGGAAAATAAACTAAGGAAAGTACATAACTTGTCACAAGCTTCAAGTCGTATCCAAGTACTTCGACTCCATGCAAACATTGCTGTTAATACGTATTCATTAATTTACCCTTCTGTGATAGAACATTTTTTGCACGCAGATCGGTACCTGATACCAAAAAAAAAGGATATCAAAAAACATAATAATTATCATTATATTAATATAATAATTATTATCACATTATATTAATAAAATAAGAATAATTTCAAAATCATCAAAAGTAGAGTTGTTCGATATAATTTATAGTTGAATAAAATTAACGCGATTTTTGATTGACAGGACGTTTACGTGAATATCAAAGGACGATAAGTTCGATTCGAAACTCCAACAGGAGTTCGAATCTCCGCCGATTGTTGCCTCGGTGCATTTCCAGCCAGGAGGGATGAAACTAATTAACATGCAGGGCAAACTGTTAAGCTCCCAAAGTTCTGTCGCAGTTTACTCAATTCGTCGTCGATCCTATTTACGTTAATGGAATTAGGGACGATTGCCGCTCGAGGTGGTTAGGTTTTTCTCTCCCAAGGTCTGTTTGCCGGGACAGAACTTAATCTAATACCGTTCTTAGTTACTTATGATTAAGGATCGAAAGCGTGTAAACGCGGCACGTTTGCGCGGCGACACTTCGAGGTTTGTCCGCGTTTAGCGGCGTCACGCTTAATAATGGAAGGAAAGGGTGAGCGTAATCCAAAGATGTCTGCTTTGCACTAATTAGCAGTCGACTTAATTAATTACACGGCTCCTCAAGCCGGTTTTGTCCGCCACGCGGACAAATTAATTAAACGGGAATGCCGTAAATTTGATTCTACAGCGGGGGTGTATTACTGCCTTTGGACGATAGTGACGTTCCAATCAATTCTCAGGAGAAGACTATCGACGCGCCGAGGATTGTCCCATCGTCCCCGTTGTCTTTGGCCGAAATTCGAATTTTACCCTCTCTTATTCACATCAGTGGCATCTAGCCGACCTTAATAACACGTTAATAAAGGTGTACGTTACACGTACATAAATAATGGTCCCTAAATTCGATGTTCGTTTCGTTGCTCTTCGAATCCCTGAGCAGCAGGGTACCGAATTCGCTCCTACGTCACGAATTACCAGAACAAACGCGAAAGCACTTAACAGATCGAGTTTCCTGGCCAACCGACGTCACGTATTTTCTTCCAGGCAATCTCATGGTGATCCTCGTGGTGACGTTCTCCAGGCGATTACGCAGCATCACGAACTTCTTCCTAGCGAATCTGGCGGTGGCGGACTTCTGCGTCGGGATATTCTGCGTCTACCAGACGCTGACCAACTACCTGATGCACAGCTGGCAGCTGGGCGACTTCCTCTGCAAGGTCTACATGTTCGTCCACGCTCTCTCGTACACCGCCAGTATCCTGATCCTAGTCGTGGTCTGCATCGAGAGATACTTGGCGATCGTGCATCCCATAAAGTGCCGGTCGATGCTCACCAGGAGTCGCCTGAGGGCCGTCATAGGCGTAGTCTGGATAATCGCAGCTGTCTACGCGGCGCCAAGGTTCCTCTACGTCGAGACATTCAGGAACCGGCTGAACACCGGGGACGAGGACATAATCTGCATACCGAACATGAAGAAGCACAATAAGAACGTGCTCGACGCGGTTAACCTGATCTTCCTGTACCTGGTGCCGCTTTTTCTGATGTGCTGCCTTTACACGAGAATCGCCGTTGGCCTGTGGAGAAGCGGCGCCACCTTGGGCGGCCCTGGACTCGTCGCCAGGACCAGAAACGGCCGAGTCCATCACGTGCACACATCGAGCAGGAACGTGCTCAAGGCGAGGCGCGGTGTCATAAGGTACCTCACCCTTACATTAGCCGGATATATCTTTTTTCCCTCGTTTCGCGCCTCAAGAAGACACTTAGGCCTCCAGGGGCCAGGGACATGAGAGCTCGTGGATGACCCTTCAACGAGAAGGGAAAAAAGGGGCTCATCGAGCTTCTCACGCGACTTCTGTTTCTGGTGGCTTGATCGATATTTTGCGTTTTTCATATCGAGGCGATCTGGAATTTTTTGTACTGTTTATAAGTAACTTTTTGCGGATCCTTGGATGATTCGAAAGACGCGCCAGAACTGTGCGGATTAATAAGGTTGGAATCGTTCCTGTCAGGTTTACTTGAGCTTTGGAAGTGACAGATGTATTCAAATTAACACGTTGAACGCCAGGTAGCCCAGATATGGGTTACGGCTATGTTTCCGCGGAGGCCTCGTAAGCCGCAAACGAGCGAAACTCTTCTTCGTCCAATTAAAACAGGATTTTGAAGGTAGTTTGTAATAAATCCATTTGTAACACAGTTACAACGAGTATACACGATATAAAGCAACGAAGAACTATAAAGCTAACGGACATTAAAAATATATTTATGCTATACTAAATAAAATATATAATTCACTCATACTGCAAACTTAAAATTAGATTTATTTTTAAATTTGCCTTTAAACTATTATATAGGATTTTATCGGTTACAATGGCATCCGTCAAAACAAAATTGAAGTGACTTTGGACACTCAGGACAATATCTGAATATTTCTTTGTCACTTCTCAGCTCGGTTTTATTTACACTTTTGCGCGGCCCGATGAACATTTTAGGGATCAATAAATAGAGATGTTAACAAAAAATACTGCTCCACCGAATGATGATTCTGGTGTAAATGCAGTGAGCTTCCACAAAATTATTTTCAACCACGCCGTTACTGCATTAGGCAAACGGTAAGGAATGCCTGAGCAAGTGGGCATCAAATATTTTATTACTCTATATAAAACTCAGCCACAGGGTGACCAGGGAACGAGCTGGTTAAATAACCATAAAACTTCTGATGAACGAATACTTGTTTGGGTAAAAATGAATTAAAACGCGAAAAAACCCTCAGCTAGAGGTAGCTGAGAATCGCATCGTGCTGCTGACACTCCGAGTCTCGGATTTTGGCCCCAGGAGAAACTCCACCGATTTACGCTAGGCGTTCAACGTGTTAATTTAAAATGACAATTGTGAAACTCAACGTCTTGCTTCATTATGCTATAATATGTCAATGAAAAAAATAATCTTCAGATCCAGCGAATCCAATAAGGTAAAAGTATCAATAGTTGACACTGAACCAGTACTTGACATTTGAAAAAAAAAAAGTAAGTTAATAATTAAGGAAACCACAAGCTGGAACACATCAAACCTTGTTAGATTATATAGCGGTCGTCTTCAACGGCTTAATTATGAAATACTGCGCATATTTTGCCATTGAGAAGTGTCGTTTCGACCGATTGATCAAAACCATGCACGACTCTGTCGATTTTTGCGTAATTTCTTACATAAATCGCTAAGGAATCACTTGATAAAAATGTAAGTGTCGCAAATTTATATAATTCACATTACCAAGACTAGATCATTAATTGGTTTTTCTCCCTATGTCAACTATTGAAACAAAAGGATGTCAACTACTAAATATATTGTTTTCGCTGGGTGTCAATTATCGAATCAAATTTCACTTTTAGAATAAAGAAAAAAAAAATATTGATAACCGCCATCAGGAATAAATAATTATCCTAATATAATAGAGAAATAGCCTGTGCAACGACTACCGATCATACATTTTTCATAAAGTGGCACGAAGTCCATAGTAGGCAAAAAATTCCTCAAAGTGTCAACTACTGGTACCTTTACCTTACATGTTTTAGGATGCTGATAGCCGTGGTGATGATGTTCGCGGTCTGCAACTTCCCCCAGCAGGCGCGGATCGTCTGGCGGCACTGGGGATCGAGCTACGACAGGACTTCAGATTTCAGCACTCTGCTGACCGTCTCCACGTTTCTCATATCCTACATGAACTCCTGCCTGAATCCGCTGCTCTACGCCTTCTTGTCGCGGAACTTCAGGAAGGGCATGAGGGAGCTGCTCATCTGCAAGGGCAGCAGAAGTGACAGCAGTGGCCTGGCGATGGGTTGCGCCGGTGGCGACACGACGAGACACGAGAATGGCGTCAATGCCAATCCGCCACACAGCTCCGTGGTGAGACTAAGCTCCGCTCAGGATAGTCCCTGCACCACGCAGACCATCACCAGGCAGAGCACTTACGGGAGAAACACTTAGTGAATTCTGAAATTGAAGAGTATGATCCAATTGAAGGAGCTTCGCTATGCAAAGCGATCTTTGAAAGAGCTGCGAACCATTATCAGGCTAGACGCCTGTGGAAGAAACGCTCGAAATAGTGAGCTCTGAAGGCGAAGGAG